>CM056729.1:78478288-78789864 GCA_029844215.1 Przewalskia tangutica | reverse complement strand
TATCAGACGTTAGCTTAAGATACTTCTCGGCTTCTGGCCATGGGCCATGCGCCAAGGCTTTCTTGGACCTGGTAGTAAGCTTCGCATCTTTGCCCGTGATGGGATATGACTAGCTCTTGGACTGTAGTCGTTATTCTACTGCCCGATCGGTTTGGATGACGCAGCAGATCTAGTGTTTGTGTTCATACGGGTGTTGTTTTACATCATCGCCAACAGGAATGAGTTCCACGGCAGAGTGGTATTACATGCCGAGACCCATAATTACGTGCGAGTGATTATTCGGGATACGCGCCCCTTACTTGACATAATCAAGCATTTATCGCGAAATGGTTTTATAAAATGACGAAATGTGATTTCATTACGCATTTTCGGCCACATACTTGGTACCCGCAGACCGACCTCCTGGGCCATGCTCATGCCACAGTGGAGGTACACCACTGGTCGATCCTCGCCATGGATCGCAGCTCATTGAAGTTCGTTTCCTCCGAGGCTTATCTTTTGGTATACCGTCATCAGAGGGTACTTGTACATTCGTGGTACGGCTGGGCCCCGTCCCGCCATAGTTGTCAGATATCTTAGAGGTCCTGTAGCACTCACAAGTGGTTTGTAAAAGGATAACTGCTCGGTTTTATGTATATATACCAAGGCAACTATTGGTCTCGCTTATTTATTTATGTCTCTCATTTCACGTAAAGTTTTTATTTCCGCCGTTTTCCGACACAGATTACCAGGTGCCCGGTAAGGCAAATGACTGCCCGGTTTCAAGGCGCAACAATACCGTTATACCCCGTAGTTCCGTGGTACGTATGCGAGGACGCATGTACCGAATACGCACATTGAAATCGAAAGCGAAGAAAAGTGATTTTTCCACTAAAAGTTTCCGCTTGTGAAGGAAAAAGGTTCGTTAACGGAATTCGATTCCCGATTTGGTATTCTGACGCCTGGAATATTAGAGAATTATGGAATTTTATTTTCGAATGGTCACGCTGGGCCCACGAGAAAATTTACTTTGCCATGGGCCCACTTTGTTTTCGAGATTTTGGCCATTGTGATATTTTTCTAAGATGAAATATTTTGACGAGCAGAGGGCGACACGCGTCACCCCCTGTGGTCGGTCGACTTCACTTTGTACACAACACCCGACAGTCGCCGACTAAACGCTTTACTAAACTCGTAGATAAATTCCGCCATGTCATTTCTAATTTTTTGGCGGATTTTTCCGAGAGACGCAACACGTTGATCAACGGCAGCGCGACACTTGTCACCCTCTCATCACGGACGTTACACGACATTGGGGCCGAATGGATGGCCATTCTGTCACGTAGTTGGTAGGATATTTTGTGCGCAAGTCGCCGCGACACTTGCCTAAATCCTCACCCTACACTTGCCTTGCACTTGGCACCATCTTCGCCTCGTTGGCCATCCTCGACCTATAAATACCCCCTTGTCAAGAGTTATTTCATCCTAAATCGAGCAATCTTTCTAAGTCTCAAATCCTCCCTCTCCTCTTGTTGTTTTCATCCAAACACACCCCTCCCCTTCGAGAAGCTTCAGCCGAGAGCAACCCCTAGCCTAGCCTAAACCTACCCCCTCCTCGTTGAAAAGCTGCCTCTAGTATTGTTATAATGCCCAAAATACCCTAGCCCAAATCCCTTAGTCATTAGTAAGTCAGAAGAACTTCTAAGGTTTTCGAGCCACCGAGCGCACAACTTGTGAGCTAAACCTCGCTCGCACGCGACTTCTTTATCTAGGATATTATTGGGCTTACCGAGGTAAATAACCTTATCCTCCTTTGTAATTAGAATATACATACCGTAGGAGATGTGAGTAAGTATAAATACTGTAAGGATATTAATGAATAATCGAATCAAGTTATCACAAAGTAGGGCGGTTTAAAAGATGAATAATAGAATCAGATTTACATGCGATCGCTTTCACAAGACTCGAGTAGCTCACCGGTAGGGAAGGCCCAAATGTCCATGTATCAACGAACCCTCGCTAGAGTTAGACAAGCATACCTAGACGCTGATAGACGATTTGATCGTTATAGTCGATTCTCAAGCACGACATATTCAACTCGCGTGGATTTCACGAGTATGTATGTGATTCTTCCTATCCTCTCGAGCATGATATTTTAAAGAATATGTATATAGTACCAGAGCGACGCAGTTAACCGAATAATAATTACGCAATGTCTTCTGACTTAAGCCCGAATAATAATTATGGCAACGTCTTCGACTTAAGCCCGAATAATAATTACGCAATGTCTTCGACTTAAGCCCAATAAAAGAATCAAGTAGTTCAAAAGTATTAAGAAACCTTTTTTTGAAAGAAGAGTAACACTTGGTTTTAAAAGCTAAGAGTTATACTAGCTTTACGGGAAGTTAGGTATAACGGCCAAGAGTGATAAAAAGAACGATTTATTGATTTAAGGAAATAAGAGACTTGACTTATTATACTAATATGAATTTTGTTAAAAAGTGCTGAAACCTCATTCGTGAGTAAATAGTATTTTGGTTTTCAAAAGGAATGATGTTTTACCGATCGTAATGAATGTCGAACAAACCACAAAGCTTAATAAAAGGAAATGTTTTGACTAATAAAGTATTATTAAAACCAGAGAAACTTCCATCCGTGACAGAGCTAAGATTTAGACAAAATGATATTACATTTCCTAGATCATGGCTATCGTAATAAGATTGTTATGAACAATAATAACCTACTCACACATAAGGTATGTTTTCTCAAATTGTTTTAAAGGATTAAAACTATGAACTACTAAACCTTTCAAAACGAAACTCGAGTAATTGAAATTAGGCAAACTGAGCTGGGAAAAGAACGTTGTTACTTGATTTTACAAAGAGAAGTTGTTCTGATTTACTTCAAAAGATAATTACTCTATTTTTATACTACTGTATCAGGTGACTTTGTAAAGAACTGATCTTTTAAAAAGAGTAATACATGAAGTACTTTGGGGCTAAAAACCCAACTTGTTAATCATAATATGTAAAGTACTGTGTGAATAACTTGATTGTATTGATTTGTGATAGTCTTGTAATACTTTCCGCTGACTTGATAAGTAAACATGTTAGATGCTACGCGTTAGTATCTTGTGACGCTTGTGTAAAGCCGGTTTTCCTCACAGGCTTAGGTTGTTTAACGATAAGTCAAGCATGTTAGTATTATACATCATTCATCTCTCGAGATGATTCCGGTTAAGCCGCCTCCGACGCTGGTAGACTCAGCGGTCGACGGACCCATGATTCGAGAATACCTTACGCGTCTTTATGGCGCGCGAATCGCGAGTTCCGTGTTAGTATGCGCCCGTGGTCACGCTCTTCGCGCTACGCGGACGGCGAGTCCAGACGCCGCCGGGAGTAGCTACCGACGCGGGTTATACCTCACGCGCCTACGAGATCGCCTACGCGGAGTCGCGGAAGTTCCAGGCTAGACGCGCGACATTAGATATCGCGCGAGCCGCCACTGATCATGTGACGGCCAGACATATCTCATGATACGCTTATGACCTTGTTGGCACTGCGGTTTTAGTAGTCCGCCATGCCTTCGCATTTACCCCGCATTTGCTCTATCGCGATGACTTTGAGGTACGAGTCCCCGACTGACACGATCGCTATTTATCAGGAATCGTAGTTCGCTATCATACACGTCTCCCGCTTTATATAGACTACTATGATTTCATTTACGATTTATTTTCGCCACATACTGTACCGCCAGACCGACTCTCCTTCGGGCCGCGCTCATGCCGCAGTAAAGTACTCCTACCGTTGATCCCCGCTCTAGGATCACCGCTTTTCGCTTGAAAAGCTCCGCTTCTCCGAGGCTTAGCATTTTGGTACGGTCCGCCGTTGTAGATATTTGCATTCAGGTACGGCGCCCCGCCCCGCCATTTTTGTTTTAAACTCTAGAGGTCTCAGACCAAGCAGCGCTGGGATGTAATCGCTCATTTTGGGGTATGTATAAACATATATGCCGAAGACAACTTTTTCCCGTAAACCGCGTCTTTTTTATACCGTTTCATATCTTCGTTGTTTTATATTCCACGATTTTCTCCGATGTATGACTACTGGTGCCCGCAAGGCACTACCACGCCCCGAACGGGTCGCGACAAAGTGGTATCGTGAGCGCTTAATCCTCGAAGTTGTCTACGCACCGCATCTAAGAAGTTCGATTATCGCGCACACGCACCACACCAATAATCGTGAGGCTATAGGATATTTAGGATCGGGCTTCCATTCTTCTCACTCAGATCGTGCTTTAGAGTCGTGTTATAAGTTGACCTCTAACGCATTCCTTTCTCTACCGCGATGCCTCCGCGCCAGTAACTCTGCCCAGAGGCAAGGCACCGGCTGAGTCGCGAGCAGAGTACAGAGATTTGCGGCACACGCCCAATCATCACCCGTGATGCTTCACGCGGGAGTTCGAGACGCCGCCAAAGCAAAGCAGAGTTTGGCACAAGCGCAGCAGCCTTACCGCGCCATGACATCCGGACTTTCGCCCACGACTGGAGCAAAATATGGATCGAAGGAGACGCTCACATTAGCAAAGCGACTCGCAACGCAGAGTATTTTATGTACCAGATACCAAGCGATATTGATGCTTATCTAAAGAAGCGGTTGCGAGGGAGTAGTTTCACCGTGAACGAGCCAAAGCCAAGGTCAGATTACGCGGCCGAGAGAGGCAGAGATCGCAGATTAAACAAGATCGCAGGTAAGAGGCCCGATTGGCGTGATCATTTGGTAACTTCGAGGCGAATCGCTCGCAGCTAGACAGACACGCGCCCGCCAAGACAGAGTGTCCCTCCACGTGGTCTGGGCTTTTTCTCGTTGTTCACAGCAGGCGCGCCATCCCGAAGTGCCGCTTTTATCGGGTGCTTGTTTTTCATAGGCCGCAGTGGCCATACGGCGAGGAATGTTCTATGGCGATGCAAGTAGAAGACTCACCTACCGATCGCCAGGATGCAGTGGTTCGAGAGGAGGGTGTTAGCTGGTGAGGCCACCCCACCTGCGTGGCCGCTGTGGTCGACGCCATCGTGGAGTGTCGCGCTTCGCCGCCTTGTTATGCTCATGACAGCAGGCCATTTTGCGAAATTGTCCAACCAGAGTTGGCGGATGTAGAGACTCACTTTCGGATCAAGGATAGTTCATCACCTTCCTCAATGCACACAGGCGGGATCGATTAGTACGACTGGGAAGGTCACAGATATGTGCATATCCTTAACCCTTTAGAGATTTATATGCGTAGCTTAATATCTTAAGTATTGTTTTCTTAGTATGGCGTTAGTGTGATTAGAATTATTTTTTTGTTAACCCGTAAGATTGGGGGATAGAGAGTGGGAGCCTTAGAATATTATACGTAGAGACCTTAGAGGCGAAAGCCATCTTTCGTAAAAGAATTATTTCAGGTTTGACCCTTTATCGAGGTGCATCAGATACGCGAGGTATTTTACGTGGATGAACTCGAGTGTCAGAAACGAAAGAGGTGGTCGAGCTGAAGACCGCCAGGTTTTCGTAACGCGATTGGTGAGATTGTTCCGATCGAGCTAGTGTTTCGCGCGCCGCCGCCTGCCGAGGCCGAGCCATGGTCCACTCCACGCTCGCTTCAGCGACGGGTCAGTTTGTGGTGGTCCCGCTTTGTGTTAGGATCACGGCGTGTTAGGCCCGTGTTTAGTTAACCATTGCACGAAGTTCGCGGACGTGTTCGACCAAGAGTCGGGCCACGGGTCAACCCGCCTTATCTTTTAGTCAAACCGTACTCTGGGAGTAAGTCGCGAGATGATTATTTCGTAGCGGTGTAAGGTCGCGACGGTGCCTACCTTCACCTTTTGGCGCACGGAGTCCATGTCATACCGCTTTTCTCGAAGAGTTACCAGCAGCAGTTAGAACTCAGTGAATCGCACGTCGCATTCACCCTGCCGCGTTGATTTCGGCCGAACAGATAAAGAGGCCGTGAGCTCTACCACTGAACAGTTCAAACGTGGCTCCGCATGACACATCCCGAAGCGGCCGGCGGCATGCCTCGTGGATCGCAAGCAGCTCGGTACCATTTGTCGGGTCGTCGAGCAGGCTCGCGCAAAGTGACAAAAGGGTATCACGACGCAGTAAGTGTTGCCGAGCATGTAGTACGAGCTTAGTGTGATCATTCGCTTGTAAAGAGTAGGGCGGCGAGTATCTTTTTTAGATCTCGAGTAGAGCTTTTGTGTTAGAGGTGATTCCTCGTGGACTCGAGATGCGATGCGCGCTTTGTCGTGGTTGCGACCAGCGTGGTACGGTTGTTTCCGTAAGTATAGCAGCAGGACTATATCGGCGCTCGCTTGTTTTGATATTTGTAGGAACATTCGACGCATGTTTCTGGCGAGGAGAATGTTATACCCCGTAGTTCCGTGGTATGTATGCGAGGACGATGTACGGAATACGACATCAAATTGGAAATAAGAAAGAGGATTTTTCCACTAAAAGTTTCCGCTTTTAAGGAAAAGGTTCGTTAACGGGAATTGATTCCGTGACGGTATTCTGACTTCGAATATTAGAGAATTATGGAATTTTATTTTCTGAATGGTCACGCCAGGCCCACGGAGAAAATTTACTTGTGGGGCCCACTTTGTTTTCTAGATTTTGGCCATCAGGATATTTTTCTAAGATGAAATATTTTGGACGAGAGGGCGACACGCGTCACCCCTGTGGCTCGCCGAATGTCACTTTGTACACAACACCCGATTAGAGTCGCCGACTAAACGCTTTACTAAACTCGCAGAGGATAAATTCCGCCATGTCATTTCTAATTTTATGGATTTTTCCCGAGACGCAACACGTTGATCAACGAGAGGCGACACTTGTCACACCCTCTCATCACGGATGTTACACAAGCATTAAAATGAACGGACGGCCATTCTCGTCACGTAGTGGTAGATATTTTGTGTGCAAGTCGCCAAAGACACTTGCCTAAATCCTCACCCTACACTTGCCTTGCACTTGGCACCATCTTGGCCCTTCGTTGGCCATCCCTTGACCTATAAATACCCCCTTGTCAAGAGTTATTTCATCCTAAATCGAGCAATCTTTCTAAGTCTCAAATCCTCCATCTCCTCTTGTTGTTTTCGCCCAAACACACCCTCCCTTTGAGAAGTTTCAAGCCGAGAGCAACCCCCTAGCCTAGCCGAAACCTACCCCCTCCCTTGTTTGAAAAGTTGCCTTCTAGTATTGTTATAATGCCCAAAATACCCTAGCCCAAATCCCTTAGTCATTAGTGAAGTCACAAGAACTTCTAAGGTTTTCGAGCTACTGAGCGCACAACTTAGAGCTAAACCTTGCTCAGCGACTTTTATCTAGGATATTATTGGGCTTACCGAGGTAAATAACCTTATCCTCCTTTTGTAATTAGAATATACATACCGTAGAAGTATGTGAGTAAGTATAAATACTTGTATGATATTAATGAATAGAATTGAATCAAGTATCACAAAGTAGGCGGTTTAAAAGATGAATAATAGAATCAGATTTACATAGACTGCTTTCACAAGACTCGAGTAGCTCACCGCAGGGAAGGTCGCCCAAATGTCCATAATAACGAACCTCCGCTAGAGTTTTGTACAAGATACCAGACGCCGATAGACGATTTGATCGTTATAGTCGATTCTCACGCACGACATATTCAACTCGCGTGGATTTCATGCTAAGGTATGTGATTCTTCCTATCCTCTCGAAAGCATGATATTTTAAAGAATATGTATATAGTACCAGACGACGCAGTTAACCGAATAATAATTACAGCAATGTCTTCTGACTTAAGCCCGAATAATAATTATGGCAATGTCTTCTGACTTAAGCCCGACAATAATTACTGCAATGTCTTCCGACTTAAGCCCAATAAAAAGAATCAAGTAGTTCAAAAGTATTAAGAAACCTTTTTTTGAAAGAAGAGTAACACTTGGTTTTAAAGCTAAGAGTTATACTAGCTTTACGGGAAGTTAGGTATAACGCCAAGAGTGATAAAAAGAACGATTTATTGATTTAAGGAAATAAGAGACTTGACTTATTATACTAATATGAATTTTGTTAAAAAGTGTGAAACCTCATTCGTGAGTAAATAGTATTTTTGGTTTTCAAAAGGAATGATGTTTTACCGATCGAATGAATGTCTAACAAACCACAACAACGCTTAATAAAAGGAAATGTTTTGACTAATAAAGTATTATTAAACCAAGAGAAACTTCCATCCGCATAGAGCTAAGATGACAAAATGATATTACATTTCCTAGATCATGGCACATCAGAATAAGATTGTTATGAACAATAATAACCTACTCACACATAAGGTATAAGTTTCTCAAATTGTTTTAAAGGATTAAACTACGAACTACTTAAACCTTTCAAAATGAGAAACTGAGTAATTGAAATTAGGCAAACTTGAGCGCTGGGAAAAGAACGTTGTTACTTGATTTTACAAAGAGAAGTGTTCTGATTTACTTCAAAAGATAATTACTCATTTTTATACTACGTATCAGGTGACTTTTGTGAAAGAAACTGATCTTTTAAAAAGAGTAATACATGAAGTACTTTGGGCTAAAACCCAACTTGTTAATCATAATATGTAAAGTACCTCGTGGAATAACTTGATCAGATTGATTTGTGATAGTCTTGTAATACTTTCCGCTGACTTGATAAGTAAACATGTTAGATGCTACGCAGTTAGCATCTTGTGATGTTTGTGTAAAGCGGTTTTCCTTGTCGGCTTAGGTTGTTTAACGATAAGTCGTTATGTTAGTATTATACATCATTCATCTCGAGATGATTCCGGGTTAAGCCGCATCCGACGCGGTAGACTCAAAGCGGTCGACGGACCTATGATTCGAGAATACCTTACGCGTCTCAGATGGCTATGCGCGGAATCGCGGAGTTCCGTGTTAGTATGCGCCTCGCGGGTCACGCGTTCGCGCTACGCGACGGCGAGTCCAGACGCCGCCGGGAGTAGCTACCGACGCGGTTATACCTCACGCGCCTACGCGATTGGCCTACGCGGAGTCATGAAGTTCTGTGGCTAGATGCGCACATTAGATATCGCGGGCGAAAGGCCAGCATCATGTGACGGCCTAGACAGATCTCATGATACGCTTATGACCTTGTTGGTACCGTGGGTTTTAGTAGTCGGCCATGCCTTCGCATTTCACCCCGCATTTGCTTCTATCAGGATGACTTTCAGGTACGAGTCCCCGACTTGACATGATCGCTATTTATCAGGAATCGTAGTTCGTTATCATACATGTCTCCGCTTATATAGACTACTATGATTTCATTTACAATACTTATTTTCGCCACATACTGCACCGTCAGACGACTCCTTCGGGCCGCTCATGCCGCGTAAAGGTACTCCTACCGTTGATCCTCGTCTAGATCACCGCTTTCGCGTTGGAAAAGCTCCGCTTTCTCCGAGGCTTAGCATTTTGGTACGGTCCCCGCCGTTGTAGATATTTGCATTCAGGTATGGCGGCCCCGCCCCGCCATTGTTGTTTTAAACTTGCAGGTCCAGAAACTCGCTGTAAGGTTGGGATGAATCGCTCATTTTGGGGTATGTATAAACATATATGCCGAAGGCAACTTTTTCGTAAACCGTGTCTTATTTATACCGCTTTCATATCTTCGTTGTTTTATATTCCGCTGATTTTCTCTCGATGTATGACTACTGGTGCCCGGTAAGGCACTACCACGCCCCGAACGGTCGTGATAACACGCGCCGATATTCCGAGGAGCGCTGAGTTGGCGGCCACGCCGCAGCTGGCCGCTGCCACAAGTTCCGGAGTGCCGGAAGTTTCAGCCACGAGGCTGGTTTTCTAGCTGAAAACCGAGGAAAATCGATCTTTCTTTTTAAAAGGCCACGAGGTGACAAGTTGTCCCCCATCTGATTTTTGCACGACTATTTATTGACCAAGTCTAGAAGACTTGGTCATTCTTCAAGTTCATCTCTCTCTCTAAATTAGAAGCTCTTCCTTCTCTCTAGAAAAGCAAGAATAATTCAAGGATGGAGAAAAATCTGAAAAGTGTGGCATGAAGGAAACATATTTGCAAGCTTGTAGGAGTTATCGTGGTGGTGTTTTTGGAAAGCGAGGCTAGAGTATTTTGTTGATTAATTTGGCTAAAGCTCTAAGGTAACAATTCCTTCTCTTATGTTAGTTTTGGTGTCGATGTGAAGAAGAAAGAACTTGTAGAGGTAGATATTTGTTATACCCTCGTATTTCCGAGTATGTACGCTGGTATGCACGACGAAAGTTTGGCCTTGAAAGTTTAAGCTCGACGCTTTTATTTGTGCACAACTCACTAAAAGAATCGCTTCCGACTAAACGCTTCCACAAATTTCGTAGAGAAAATTCCGCTATGTCATTTAGTATTTTTATGGATTTTTCCGAGAGACTAAACATTTTGACCAACGGAGGGCGACACTTGGCACCTCCAATCGTGGATTTGAAATCGCCCATCGACGAATTGGAATGTGATGGCACGCTTTTTGTGCCTTTGCACAAGCCAAGCGAGTTGGCAGGATATTTACGTAGTAAATCCTCACCCTACACTTGCCTTGCACTTGTCTCCATCTTCGCCATCGTGGCCATGGCTTGAGCTATAAATACTCTTAAGACGTAAGAGTTCTTCATCCACAAATCTTTCCAAGTCTTGAAAATCCTCTCCTCTTCCTAAGCCTTTTCGCCCAACACACCTTCCTCTCATGAGCTTAGCCGAGGCTAATCCCCCTAGCCTAGCCGAAATCTACCCCTCCCTTGGTAGAAAAGTTGCCTCTAGTATTATTATAATGCCCAAAATACCCTAGCCCAAATCCCTTAGTACTTAGTAGAAGTTGAGGAACTTCTAAAGGTTCTCGAGCCATCTGAGCATACCAATTGTGAGCTAAACCTGCTCGTGAGAGACGCTTATACTCGGATAATTTTGGGCTTATAGAGGTAAATAATCTTACCCTTCTTTTTAATTAGAAAATACATACTGTAGAAGTATAAGAATAAGTATTAAATACTTGTAAGGATATTACTAATAGAATTGAATCAGACTACATAGATCTGCTTTTCAAGAGACTTATATAGCTCACCGGCAGTGGTCATACGCCCGACTTTCCGTAAAATTGTGAACCCTCCGCTTAGAATGACCTTCAGAGTAGTCTAGACTTTGATAGATGTCTCAGGACTATTATAGTCGATTCTCTCGCGACATATTCAACTCGGCAGAGGTTTTCACGGTATGCATGTGATTCTTCCTAAGCATGATATTTTAACATATATATAGTACTAGACGCATACGTGTTAATCGAATAATAACTACGACAATGTCGCTTGACTTAAGCCCAATAATAAGAACTCGATGCATTTCAAAAGAACTATCGATCATTTTTAATGTAAGATAAATATTTGGTTTTAAAACAAAAGCTTAAGAGTTATACTAGCTTTACGGGAAGTTAGTATAACAACTTAAGAAAGAACCATACTTGCTTGTTTATAAAAGCCTTGTATTGATTTCTCATGTAGTAAGATTGTTTGATAAGTAGACATATTATGACGCTACCGTGTTAGTGTCTTGTACGCCGCTAGTGGTCATTATCATTGCGTTTACGCTGCTAAACAGAAGTCACAGCATCGCTATTATATCACCTACCCTCGACTTATTATACCGGTGGTCACCCTCGACGCGGTCTATACGCCTACGCGTCCGCGAGACTACGCGAGCAAATGGTATGCTCCAGATTGATCATTCCGGTGTTTAGCCCGACGCGGATTCTACGCGTCCACGACTACGCGTCTATCGAGACTACGCGATCGCGGAGTCCAGCGTTACGGGTTGGCTACCCCGATGCGAGGAATACCACGCGGTCCGCAGTGACCTATGCGAATCGCGAAAGTCCGTGACTAGGCACGCACGATACTACGGGCGATCGCCTTGCTTCGATCGTCGCGCGCCTGTAATGCACTGCGCGCTTTTCCTATTATCGCTGGTTGTTGCAGGATGCGCACTATGTGCAATTGAATCGATTGTATTTGTGAAAAGGTTTTAAAATACTTTGATTTCATGTAAGTACTTTATAGTTTCACATACTGGGTACCGCAGATCGACCTCCTGGGCCGCTCACGCCGCAGTAAAGTCAAGGTGCTAGATCCGCATCCTCAGGATCTTTTCACGCATGCCGTGAGCTCCATCTTCTCCGAGGCTCTACTTTGGGGTACGATCTCCCGTCAGAGATAGTTTTGTATTGCAGGTATGGCGGCCCCGCTCCGCCATAGTTGTATATTTCAGAGGTCTGTAGTCATGTTGTACAAGATGATGTAAATCGCTAAACCATGTTTATATATATACGCCGAAGGCAACCTTTTCTCACACGAATCGTGTCTTATTTTATAAATCGTTTATGTCTTGTTTTATATTCCGCGACACTGGACGTATGACTACTGGTGCCCCAGAAGGCACTAACACGCCCCTGAACGGGTCGTGACAAAAGTGGTATCGTGAGCGCTTAATCTCTGAAAGTGTCTACGCATCGTATCTAGTAGTTCGATTATCGTGTGCGCACTACACCAATAATCGTGAGGCTATAGGATATTTAGGATTGGTTTCATTCTTCTCACTCGAGATCGCGCCTTGTAGTCGTGTTATAGTCGACCCTCTAACGATTCCTTTCTCGTAATGCTTATGCCTCCACGTAGCGACCCGAGCCCGTGGCGGCAAGGCAAATGAGGAGCCGCTAGCGTGACACCCAGAGTCACGAGGGCTCGTGCCCGCCTATACCCGAGACGACGAGTTCCATGACGCCGCCGCCCCAAAGAGACCGCAGCACTGCACTCCACCCCACACTGAGCAGCAGGAGACGGGTACAGAGAGATGGCCCGCTTATTTGCTCGATTGTGGCTGACGGTGACAGCCGACGCAGTTAGCTCAGCCCAAAGAAGACTGTAGCCGCACCCGAGGCGCATACCGAGGCTACTGGATTTCTTAGTCAGAGCCCGCCGTAGTTTTACGGTCGAGGCCGAGGATGATCCGCAGAGTTCATCCGCTACCGCAGAGGATCACGCGGTGATCAAGGCTTCGAGACCGAGTCCGGATATTCGGTTCGCACGGCCGCGCGATACCGCAATGATTGGTTTGATTCGCGAGCTTTCCCGGAGAGTACGCACTCCAGCAGATGGGATGAGTTTTCGAGGCTTTTTCTCACACACTTCGCCTCCGCAGACGGCGAGGGCACGAGCCGATAGATTCTTGTTGCCGACAGTGAGGACGCACGCTAGGAGTACAATGTCGAAGTTTGATTCTTCGCTCGAGCATGCCCTCGCACCGTAGCAGATACGAGGACCGTGCATCGCTATGTCACTGGCTAGATGATTACATGGCCGAGGCTTGCACGGTGTGTCCTTCACCAGTACGGACATTACCCGCATGCGTGCTCATGACTAGATGCGGCGAGCGTAGAGACCACGTGCAGAGCGATATCGCAGCAGGGTTAGCGCCAAGACGGCCTTCTTTCGTGGTTCTCGTGGGGCGATCGCCAGGTCCGCATTTGCACCACACCGCGCAGAGCGCCCTACATCATTTTCAGATACCAGAGCGCAGTCGGGCGTGTCGTGGCCCTGTGACTTCGGATTTCCGGTAGCAGTGGGTGCTAACCGCTCGAGGTCCGCCAGCGCTCCGCTGTGGTAGATACCATTCGGGAGTCAGACCGAGCTTGCTATACTTGGCCGCAGGTCATTTCGCAGAGTTTGTCCGACCGGGCGGCGCTGGTGGTGGTGGCTCACCACGTGGTCCGGTCGCTTCTTCATCCTCGACAGCTACTCGCCCGAGGGCAAGGTACTCGTGACCGGGTCGCGGCAGGTCGTGGCGCAGTCCCGCCTAGCGGTCCTCGTAACCGCATTTATGCTTTGTCCACCGACAGATCGTGAGGCCTCACCGATGTCGCCACGTACCTTATCGCTCGGGTTTGATGGTATGCTTTGATAGATCCGGTTCTACTGTCCCATATATCTCCTGTCGCTAGTAGATAAGGATAAAGCCCGAGTCCATAGACCTTTCGAGGTAGCTACGCCAGCCGGTGATTCGTGGTAGCTCTACGGTATATGAGCTTGTCCTCGTGACTATTTACGCCGACTTAGCCGACTTGACAGAGTCGAGATGATTGACTTCGACGCGATCACGGGACGGATTCGCTAGCTTGCTACGCCAATGTAGACCGCAGAGAGAGTAGTACGATTCCAGCTCGGCGAGCCATTGGCTGAGCGGGAGGAGCACCAGACGCCGGCGGTAGGTTTATTTCCTACCAAGGCTGGTAAGATGGTGCATGGGTATATCTACCATCTCGCTCGTGTTTGATATCGAGGTCGCGCACCAGATTTTCGTGCGCTCCAAAGGGTCGAGAGTTCCCGACGCTGTTTCCGCATCGACTCCCGCATCCTCCCGAGAGGAGATCGAGTTTTGTATAGACGCAGCTGCGACACTCGCCATTTCCATTCCGCCATACGTAACGGCACCGCCGAGTTGAGAGTCAAGGACCACCGAGAGATTTGGCCGAGAAGCGGCTTCATCGCCTAGTGTTTCTCCCCGGGAGCGCCAGATTGTTCGCAAGGTTATGACTCGACGCCGCGCACGCTGGGATTACAGCACCAACAAGGTGACCATTAAGAACAGATACCTTCTTCCTGTGATTGATGATTTGTTCGACCACTGGTGGCGCGAGATGTTTCTCCAAGATTGATCCGCTCGCTATCATCAAAGTAGTCGAGAGGCGATGTCCCTAGATCGCATTCCGACCCAGACGCATTACGAGTTCGTGGTCATGTCTTTGGTTGACCAATGCCCGCCAGATTCATGGATTTGATGAACCGAGTGTTCAAACCATTTTTGGACACGCCAGGATAGTGTTCATCGATGATATCTTCGTTTATTCTCGCCGTAGCAGAGCACGCGAGCATTTCGGCGATCAGGCCGATAGCTTCCCGACTGCAGCTTGTACGCCAAGTTTTCCAAACGTGAGTTTTGGTTGACTTCGTGGCTTTTCGGGCATATTGTCTGGCCGACGGCATTCGAGTGATACGCCAAGATCGAGGCAATAACTTGGCCTGCACCTACCATCCGGCTGCAGGTTCGCAGCTGGCCTCGCAGATATTATCGGCGTTCAGAGAAGTTTGCTTCTATCTTCGCACCATTGACTAGGCCGACTCGTGGCGCAACAAGTTTCATGGAATGATGCCAGGAGCGTGGTTTCCAGCTGTCGAAAGAGAGATCGACGACCGCCTCGCTCTTACTTCTTCCGCAGGTCCAGACGGTTACATGTTGTGTATCGCGACGCCGTGCATCGGGTTGGGATGTGTTGACGCAGCAGGCAAGGTTATAGCGCATGATCCCGACACCAAGAAACACGAGAGGAACTACCCCACCCATGATTCGAGTCGCGCAATGCGATTCACGCCAAGATCCGAGGCACTATTTGTACGGGTTCACGTGGATATTTATACGCACCACAAGAACCTCCAAGATATCTTCACCAGAGAGTCGAACTTACGACGCAGACGCGTTAGAGTCGCCAAGGATTATGATGTTGATATCCCGTACTCACCCGTAAGGCCAACGCCAGGCGTACGCCTAGTCGTAGTCGACGGGGAGCTTATCGATGTGCAGCAATGGCGAGAGGATACGGTTCGTGATTTGCATCGCTTAGCAGCCTCGTGTCCGCTTGATTGATTCTGATAGCATGGGTTAGAGTTCGCGAGGTTGCCGAGTCTTCCATCATCGGCGAGGCAAGAGGCAACAGCCGAGGATCCGCTTTGACACGCTATCGCGATACGCCTCTTCGCGAGGCGCGGTCCTTTGAGGTAGCACCACGGGTGCTAAGGTTTGAGGGCGTGTCAGGTGTTCCAGATGTTTCGTGACTTCGCAGCAGGTTCTGGGAAGCACACATACAAGCATTTATCCATCCGTGGTCGACCAAGACGTACCACGACCTTAGATCCGTATCAGCGGACGGCTCAAGAGGACGCCGCAGAGTTCGTAGCTCGCCCGTGTTGTCGCAGCGAAGGCAGAGCACCGTGAGGCCCGTGGTTTGTTACGCATTTAGAGATCCCGACCGGAAGCCGAGGCGATCAACACGGACTTCATCACGTGATTGCCTCGCACTCGTGAGACATGATTCTATATGGGTTATCGCCGACAGTCGATTTAAATCAGCCCACTTTCTTCCCGCAGATGACTTTCTACCGAGGATTATGCTGCATTTACATCCGAGAGATCGCCGATCGCACGAGTCCCTATTTCGATCATATCGCATGCAGGAGCCCGCCACGCTAACTTCGAGGTCTTTCCGCAGAGGTTTAGGACGCAGTGAGCTCGAGTAATCGCATTCCATCCACGCATGCATCGACAAAGCCGAGCGCACTATCCGCACTTCGAGGATATGTCGCGAGCCCGGTTATCGACTTCGTGGGTAGCCGAGGATCATTTGCCTCTAGTTGAGTTTATGCATACAATAGCTACCACTCCAAGATTCGATGACGCCATGAGGACTTGTATGAGAGGAAGTGCAGATCGCCATAGGTTGGTTCGACGTGGGCAAGGCGCAGTGGTCCAGATTTGGCGCAGCAGTGGATAAGCGCGGCTTATCCAGAGAGGTTGCCGACACCGTAGTCGATGGTCATACGCATCATCGCCGCCAGATCCGGAGTTCGAGGTTCATGATTGGGTTTTCCTAGCGTGCCACCCACGGCGGTGTGATGAGATTCGGAAGAAGGGGAAACTCACCCAAGGTATATCGGGCCGCTTCGCATTGTCCGCAGGTGCAGTGCGTTGCCTACGAGTCGATCTCGCCGTCCGATCCGGAGGAGTGCATCCGTGTTTCACGCTTTACGCCGGCGAGACGTATCGGATCCATCTAGGTACATCCGATTGACGACGATGTCCAGTGACCGAGGGGTTATCGATGAGGAGATTCCCATAGCGATAGTCGATCGCCGTTAGGCGCTCATGACTAAGGACGTGGCTTCCACAAAGTTCCTGTGGCGAACGAGCCAGTGAGGAAATGACGGAAACGGAGTGAGGACACGAGGCAGAGGTACCTCACTTATTCCCCACACCTCCGTAACTTACTTTCCCGCCACGTTTAATTTTCGTAATTATTAAGTGTTATATCAGGCTACGCGTGGCACTTGCAAACCGCTTAAGCTTTTACCGTTAATCGCTTGGGAAGGAACATTCGACGCATGTTTCTACGAGGGGAGAATGTTATACCCCGTATTTCCGAGTATGTACGCGAGGCGCACGCATTTAAAGTTTGGCCTTGAAAGTTTAAGCTCGACGCTTTTATTTGTGCACAACTCACTAAAAGAATCGCTTCCGATTTAAACGTTTCACAGCTTTCAGAGAAAATTCCGCCATGTCATTTAGTATTTTTGGCGGATTTTTCCGAGAGACTAAACATTTTGACCAACGAGGGCGACACTTGGCACCTCCAATCGTGGATTTGAAATCGCCCATTGACGATTGAATAGATGGCACGCTTTTTTGTGCCTTTGCACAAGTCAAGGAGTTCGTAGATATTTGTGTAGTAAATCCTCACCCTACACTTGCCTTGCACTTGTCTTCATCTTCGCCATCGTCGCCATGGCTTGAGCTATAAATACTCTTAAGACGAAGAGTTCTTCATCCACAAATCTTTCCAAGTCTTGAAAATCCTCTCATCTTCCTTGCCTTTTCATTCAACACACCTTCCCTTTGAGTAGCTTAGCCGAGGCTAATCCCCCTCTAGCCTAGCCGAAATCTACCCCCCCTCCCTTGGTAGAAAAGTTGCCTTCTAGTCTTGTTATATTGCCCAAAATACCCTAGCCCAAATCCCGTAGTCCTTAGTAGAAGTCATGAGGAACTTCTAAAGGTTCTCGAGCTATCTGAGCATACCAAGAGCTAAACTCGCTCAGAGCGACGCTTATACTGATAATTTTGGGCTTATAGAGGTAAATAATCTTACCCTTCTTTTTTAATTAGAAAATACATACGTAGAAGTATAAGAATAAGTATTAAATACTTAGAAGGATATTACTAATAGAATTGAATCAGATTTCACATAGATCAAGCCACAAGAGACTTATATAGCTCACCGGTGTGGTCACGCTCGACTTTCCGTAGAATTGTGAACCTCTGCTTAGAATGACCTTCGCAGTAGTCTAGACTTTGATAGATGTCTGTGACTATTATAGTCGATTCTCTCATACGACATATTCAACTCGGCAGAGGTTTTCACGGTATGCATGTGATTCTTCCTAAGCATGATATTTTAACATATATATAGTACCAGACGCATACGTGTTAATCAATAATAACTACGGCAATGTCGCTTGACTTAAGCCCTAATAATAAGAACTCGATGCATTTCAAAAGAACTATCGATCATTTTTAATGTAAGATAAATATTTGGTTTTTAAACAAAAGCTAAGAGTTATACTAGCTTTACGGGAAGTTAGGTATAACAACTTAAGAAAGAACTGCTTTGTTTGTTTATAAAAGCCTTGTATTGATTTCTATGTAGTAAGATTGTTTGATAAGTAGACATATTACGATGCTACCGTGTTAGTGTCTTGTAATGCCGTAAAGTGGTCATTATCACGCTACGCTGCTAAACGGTAAGTCCGTTATATCGTTATTATATCACCTACCCTCGACTTATTATACCGAGGCTTGTCACACTCGACGCGGTCTATACGCCTACGCGGTTCGCGAGACTACGCGAGCAGCCGTATGCTCCGTGATTGATCATTCCGTGTTTAGCCCGACGCGGATTCTACGCGTCCATGGACTACGCGGTCTATCGAGACTACGCGGATCGCGGAGTCCAGCGTTACGGGGTTGGCTACCCCGGCGCGAGGAATACCTCACGCGGTCCGCGTGACCCATGCGATCGCTAAGTCCGTGACTAGGCACGCACGATACTATGGGCGATTGGCCTTGCTTCGATCGCTCGCGCCAGAATGCACTGCTACGCTTTTCCTATTATCGCTGTTGTTTGGATGTGGCACTATGTGCAATTGAACTGATTGTATTTGTGAAAAGGTTTTAAAATACTTTGATTTCATTTAAGTACTTTATAGTTTCACATACTTGGTACTGCCAGATCGACTTCCTTCGGGCCGCTCATGCCGCATGTAAAGGCAAGCAGTGCTAGATCCACATCCTTAGATCTTACATTGGTGTGAGCTCCATCTTCTCCGAGGCTCTACTGGTACGATCTCCTCAGAGATAGTTTTGTACCAGTAGGTATGGGCCCCGCCCCGCCATAGTTGTATATTTCTGTGAGGTCCTGTAGTCATGTTGTACAAGATGGGATGTAATCGCTAAACCATGTTTATATATATATGCCGAAAGGCAACCTTTTCTCACACGAATCGTGTCTTATTTTATAAATCTGTTTCATGTCTTGTTTTATATTCCGACATTACTGGATGATGACTACTGGTGCCCTGAGGCACTACCACGCCCCTAACGGGTCGTGACAATATTGCTCTTAAGAATTGCATGTAAGAATATGGTTTGATTTTGTCACGACCAACTCTGCCCGGATCGTGCCTTACCCGAACCCAAGTAGACATACATCGAGTAACTAATGAATATAAAACAAGACATGAAACAATATAGAATGAGAACAGCTTTATCCAAGAAAAATCGCTCTTTCTAAGATGCATATATATATGTTTGAACAAGCATCCCTTTACAAACTCGCCACAACAAGATTTCATGCACTTAAGAATGTTATAATAACTATGACGGACAGGCTCGCCATACCTCGAATGTACAAGAACCTACAACTCAGTGGAAACATACTAAAAGATAAGCCTCCGAGAAACGGAGCTTCCTAATACGCTGAATCAGGATCCTATGAGCGAGGATCGACAACCGTGTACTCTACCGCGCAGATGAACGCACCTCGGGCGAGGTCAAGATAACAGTACCAAGTATGTGAAATCAAAATATCAGAACGTAAATCATAACGCCTAAAATAAAACAGAGACATGTATGATAACAAAACTACGCTCACAACATAAAAACAAATATGTCAAGTCGTGACTCACGCTCAAAGTCATCCTCACGCCTGGAACTCCTTCCTCACCGCCAGCCTAGGTATAAATCGTATGATACGATAACGTGTCCTACCATCTCATGGACTCCTGTCGGATCGTATGGAATACATTCCCGCCCATCTCATGGACTCGTGATAGAATCACGTGGAATACATTCCTGGCCCATCTCACGGACTCTGTGATCGTGAATACATTCCCTGCTCATCCTACTGAACTCTGTCGGTGAAATACATTCCTGCTCATCCCATAAACGCGTGTCGAGTGAATACATTTCCGCTCATCCCATGAACGCGTGTCGAGTGAAATACATTCCCGCTCATCCCATGAACGCGTGTCGAGTGAAATACATTCCCGGTCCATCCCATGGACGCGGTATAGAATCGACCATAACATTAAACGCTCTTTTAAGACAGATTAAGATAATACCATGTTTTCCTTTAAAATCAACTAAGGCAATACTATGCCCTCCTTTTTTAACCAAAACACTTTCCTTTTTAAAGTCAAGTAACAACATTCTTTTCCAAAAGTTCAAGTTGCCTAATTTCAAATACTCAAGTCTTTTAGTTTCAAAGATTTCATAGTTCATAGTCTTAATCAAATAACGAATCTCTTTTAAAACAATCGAGTAACGATGCCTTATGTGTAGTAGGTTATTCTTGTTTATAACAATCTTATTAAAGCAGCCATGATCTAGGAAATGTAATACAATTTTGTCTTATCATAACTTCTATGCAGATGGAGGTTTCTACTGGTTTTAATTAATTATTTGTCAATACATTTTCCTTTATTAACGCCATAAAGTTGTTTCGCTCGATACTCATTCTCATTTCCAAATCAAGAAAATATTATTCTTTAAAACCAAGTACTCATTACTCACGAACGAGGTTTCACACTTTTAACCAAATTCATATCAATTCAATTAAGTCAAGTCTCTAACTTCTAAAATCAATAAACCATTCTTTTTATCTCACTTAAGTCGTTATACCTAACTCCCCATAAAGCTAGTATAACTCTTAAGTTTTCAAAACCAAGTATTACTCTTCTTTTAAAAATGATTCTTAATTCTTTTGAAATACTTCAAGATTCTTATTATTTAAAACTCAAGTCAAAAGACATCAAGTAAAACCACGCTCAATTAACACACGACGCCTACCATACTAATTATATTCTTTAAAATATCATGCTCAAGAGGATAGAAGAATCACATACCTCGCGACGACATCGACAATTAGCAAATAGCTCCAAAGCATCGTAATCCCGCTAGCCTTTTCCACCCTTCTCGAGTAGAATACGCCACTCGCAAAGATCGCAACCTATAACGGCCATATAAGTCTATCAACGCCTAGACTACTCAGAATAATCCTAGATACAAGATTCCTTATTCTACGAAAAATCAAAGACTTCCCTACCCACAAATTACACAAGTTCATCAGAATACAAATTCCATGTAAGCACAATTCTCTTCTTATATACCTTCCTTGTATATAACTTATACTCAATTCTACACTTCTACAATATGTAATCTCCAATTACAATAGTAGACAAGATTATTTACATCGATAAGCCCAAAATTATCCAAGATATACGCCGATCCCGAGCAAGGTTTAGCTCCTATTCTCAACGCTCCAATTCGCCTCCAAAACCCTTAGAAGTTCTACACAACTTCTACTAATTACTTCAACCAACTATGAAGATTTTCCTGTGGTTTCGCTTTTGTGACTAATGGATATAAAGTAGTATTTTGGGCTTTTAGTATAGAGGTGACTTTGGAATACTACAAGGTATTTGGCCAAGGTATTTTGGAATAGTAACAATACTAGGGAATACTTTTCTACCATGTGGGTATTTCACGAGAACAACTAGGAGTGGGGTTTCACGAGGCCTCACAGCGGGGAGGAGGTTTGGACGAGAGCTCAAGAGAGGGGGAAGGATTTTAATACTTAGAAATTATTTCATGGATGAAGTCTTCAACTGGGGGGGATATTTATAGACTACCAAGGGCCAAGATTAAGGCAAGTGGAGGCAAGTGAGGCTGGATTTGCACATGTGTACCTTATCCATCTACTCCAAAAATATCACAAAAAAATATCCTACCTAACCTCGACCAATGTTCAAGGCAAAACGTACAAGATTTGCCCTCAATTGTCGCCCACTGAGGGTGACAAGTGTCGCCTCTCGCTGGTCCAAAATATTTCATCTCTCGAAAAATCCGCAAAAATAATAAATGTCGCGAACTGTAATTTTCCTTCGCAAGGTTCGAAAACTTTTCGCCTAAAACAATTCTTTCGCTAGTCAGGCACAATTTCGTCCCTTATGCCTACTTAAGGCTTGAACTTTCAGACGCACGCCTCACGCATACTGAAATACGGTATAACATTCTCCTTCCTTAGAAACATTCGTCCCAATGTTCCTTCTCAAGACGGATAACGATAAAGTTCCTCTTAACTTAAACAAGCTGCCAATGCCACACATGGCCACAAAATAACATACGCCGCAACATCAAGTCCAAGTCCACGAGGAATCACTCTATCATCGCAAAGCTCCCACCAAGGGCTAAAAGATACTCCTTCGCACCTTTTCTTCACAAAAGAAATGATCGCTTCTATTCTCTTAACACATGTTCACTTCTTCCTTACTCGCCGATCCTTCTCATACCCAAACTCCTCCTACTATACGCACTCATATTGCCGCTATTGCCTCGCTTCCAAAATCTCGTGGTTACTATCTCCAACTTGGTCATCATTAACTGGGAACACTCTGGATGGATCCCCGATACTTTTTTGAACATATCCACATCCTGCTGGATCAAGTACGGACCAACTATCTGAACCTTGCCAATATCGAACCAATCGACCGGCAACCTACACTTCCGCCCATACAAGGCTTCATAAGGCGATATCCGAATACTGAAATGGTATCTATAATGATACTCACTCAACAAGAGGCACATAATCCTCGCAGCTACCCCGGATATCAAAATGCCGCCTGCGGTGAATGCACATCGAGACTCACCGACTTCCTAACCCCGCCCGTAAAACCTCCAAAAGAAATAACAGAACCGGGCTCCACCGCCTCACATAAAGTAAAAGTAGGAACCCCTGCAGCCTTACAACCTTCCCCGATATACAACATCTCGCATAACCTCCGCCGAGTAAATACCCCGATCGAAGACAAGACGGGCTGACTCATCGCCCGACCATCGGTCGAACGCATCCACGAACTCGCATAACTGGCCATATAAACTCGCCTAGCGCCTCATGATCCTACCACCGGGCGGGACCACCACGAACTGACCCACCACATTACAGCCGCTGGTTGACCCGCGACGGCCTCAACCCGACTCCGCTATCGCTACTAAACTCTTGCTCTCCGATCCTAACAATCTCACTAATCAAGTCACGAAACCTAGCGGTCTCTCACCAACTACCCTCTTCATTTCATACCTCGTGGACTTATCACACAAATATATCCCACGATACTATGCACCCGATAAAGGTCAAACATAAAAATAAATCTTACTCAAGATGGCCTCGCATCTAAGGTCTCTACGTATAATACTCTAAGGCTCACAATTTACTGCCCCCAATCTTACCCTTCTAACTAACCATGTTTTATAAACACAATTTTAACATAATGCTATCCAACATAATACTTAGCACTTCATCATAACATCAACGCATACTAGTCTCTGTAGGGTAAGAATATACCAGATTATCCGCTTCATTTTTCCTTAGTCGCTTAATCCTAATCTCGCCGCGCATAGCTATGTATAGGCGATGAACTCGCCATCGACCTTAGGGTCGCGCTATTCGCCTGCATTCTCCCATGAGCACGCCTTCGTCACATGGTTCGACGGCCGCAGTGAAACAAGCACCAAGAAAGACGACATTCCCGGATGATGCTCGCCACATCGCGCACACCGAGGGGACATGAATCTCGGCTAGAACCCATGTATATTTGTAAACCGAAGCCTCGAGCTCACTCAGCCCCGAATACCCGAACGCCCTAAAGATCGCGGAGGACTATTCTGTCTCGGCGGAGGTACATAACTGCTGCACCGAGGCGGTCCGCCTCGAAGTTACCAAAGCGACCTCGCCCTCGCCTTCTTTTGCTGATCTCGCCATTCCGCCGACCTCTCCGCCTCACACCTAAGTGCATAAGCTCGCACGCGGCAATGTCCATGCCCTACCAAGAGCTACACCCAACAAGCTCGCCAAGTAGTCATCGAGTCCGCCGACGTAGCGGTACTCGCCCTCCATATCGCCTACTAACGCGGGACATACCGAAGCATGAGTCAAACTCCACGCTGTACTCAACCAGACGCCGGCCCGCTCAACGCTAAAAATCTTGGCCCGAGCCCTTCTCATCCGCGAGGCAAGAAATGTGCAAGAAATGCCCCGAGAACTCGCCCCATACCGCTGAAGTGCATACTTCCCGACAGCTCCCACGATCAAACTACGATCGCAAGATCACGCACCGACGCGAACCTAAGACCACCGACTTGGTCTCCAAGCCTTGATCACTCACGATCCGTCAGAATCGCTTGGATGAATCCTCGCGATCATCCTCGTGCCTCGACCGCAGAACTCGCGGCTACAACTCGTAAAGTCCCGTAGCCTCAAACTATCCGATCTCTGTGAACCACGGGTACTATCGAATCGGCCTGGCCCAAATTTATCTCATATTCGCCACGATCCCGCCAAGAATCGGGCTATCTTTGTACCTCAACCTCCGCCTGTCCAGCCGTGGACCGAGGCTCAGTATCGTGGTCTCAGCAGCCACGCCGCGCCTAAACTCTATCACGGCGGGCGCTGCAAAACTCGGGCCGTCAAGCACTATCTCAGTAATGACGGCTCGCGCTTATCGCATTCTCTCAGATCGTACAGCAGCCTCCTCGATCGCTTGCCCATCCGCCCGGTTGCTTGGCGCGAGGCATAATCGTAAAACGAAATACGCCGAGGGGTCCAACTTATAACACCTCTAAGGCACGATCTCGTATCGAGAAAATGGAAACTAACCCTAAATGTCTCGGCAGCCTCCGTGATTATAGACGTGGTGCACAACACATCGATAATCAAGACTTACTAGACACGGTCAGAGACACTTTCCGAGGATTAATCGCTCGATACCACTTTTGTCACGACCAACCCGCCCGCGGATCGTGACTTACCCGCACCCAAGTAGACATACATCGAGTAACCAAATGAATATAAAACAAGACATGAAACAATATAGAATGAGAACACTTTATCCAAGAAAAGATCGCTTTTCGCATGCATATATATAAGTTTGAATAGCTATATCCCTTTACAAACTCCGCCACAACAAGATTATGCACTTAAAATGTTATAATAACTATGACGGACAGGTTCGCCATACCGAATGTACAAGAACCTACAACTCAGTGGAAACATACTAAAAGATAAGCCTCCGAGAAACGGAGCTTCCTAATACGCCGAATCGTGATCCTCATGAGCGAGGATCGACAACCGTGTACTCTACCATGCAGATGAACGCACTTCAAGCGAGGTCAAGATAACAGTACTAAGTATGTGAAATCAAAATATCAGAAACGAAATCATAATGTTAAAATAAAACAGAGACATGTATGATAACAAAACTACAGCTTCACAACATAAAAAATATGTCAAGTCGTGACTCACGCCAAAGTCATCCTCACGCCCGTGGAATCCCTTCCTCACCGCCGGCAGCCAGGTATAAATCGTATGATACGATAACGTGTCTCGCCCATCTCACGGACTCGTGTCGGATCGTATGGAATACATTCCCGCCCATCTCATGGACTCCAGATAGAATCGTGGAATACATTCCCGGCCCATCTCATGGACTCAGATCGTGAATATATTCCTGCTCATCCCATGAACTCTGTCGCAGTGAATACATTCTGGCCCATCCCATGGACACGGATCGAGTGAAATACATTCCCGTCCATCCCACGGACGCGTATAGAATCGACTCATAACATTAAACGCTCTTTAAGACAGATTAAGATAATACCATGTTTTCCTTTAAAATCAACTGGCAATACTATGCCTCCTTTTTAACCAAAACACTTTCCTTTTAAAGTCAAGTAACAACATTCTTTTCCAAAAGTCTGTTGCCTAATTTCAAATACTCAAGTCTTTTAGTTTCAAAGATTTCATAGTTCATAGTCTTAATCAAATAACGAATCTCTTTTAAAACAATCGAGTAACGATGCCATGTGTGAGTAGGTTATTCTTGTTTATAACAATCTTATTAAAGCAAACATGATCTAGGAAATGTAATACAATTTTGTCTTATCTTAGCTTCTATGCAGACGGAGGTTTCTAATGGTTTTAATTAATTATTTGTCAATACATTTTCCTTTATTAACGCCGCAGTTGTTTCGCTCGATACTCATTCTCATTTCCAAATCAAGAAACATTATTCTTTAAAACCAAGTACTCATTACTCACGAACGAGGTTTCACACTTTTAACCAAATTCATATCAATTCAATTAAGTCAAGTCTCTAACTTCTAAAATCAATAAACCATTCTTTTATCTCACTTAAGTCGTTATACCTAACTCCCATAAAGCTAGTATAACTCTTAAGTTTTCAAAACCAAGTATTACTCTTCTTTAAAATGATTCTTAATTCTTTGAAATACTTCAAGATTCTTATTATTTAAAACTCAAGTCAAAGACATCAAGTAAAACCACGTCGCTTAACACACGACGCTCACCGCATTAATTATATTCTTTAAAATATCATGCTCAAGAGGATAGAAGAATCACATACCTCGCGACGATTATCGATAATTAGCAAATAGCTCCTAAGTCAGAATCCTCGCTAGCCTTTTCCACCCTTCTCGAGTAGAATACGCCACTGCAAGATCGCAACCTATAACGGTCATATAAGTCTATCAACGCCTAGACTACTCAGAATAATCCTAGATACAAGATTCCTTATTCTACAAAAATTGGGCAGACTTCCCACCCACAAATTACACAAGTCTACTCAGAATACAATCCTATGTAAGTACAGCCAATTCTCTTCTTATATACCTTCTCAGATATAACTTATACTCAATTCTACACTTCTACAATATGTAATCTCCAATTACAATAGAAGGACAAGATTATTTACCTCGATAAGCCCAAAATTATCCAAGATATACGTCGATCCCGAGCAAGGTTTAGCTCCTCTTCCGAATGCTCCAATTGGCCCAAGAAACCCTTAGAAGTTCTACACAACTTCTACTAATTACTTCAACCAACTATGAAGATTTTCCTGTGGTTTCGCTTTTGTGACTAATGGATATAAAGTAGTATTTCAGGCTTTTAGTATAGAGGTGACTTTGGAATACTACAAGGTATTTGGGCTAAGGTATTTTGGAATAGTAACAATACTAGGGAATACTTTTCTACCAAGGGGGTATTTCACGAGAACAACTAGGAAAGTGAGGGGGTTTCACCGAGGGCCCCAAAGGAGGGGAGGTCTGGACGAGAGCTTCAAGAGGAGGAAGGATTTTAAGACTTTGAAATTATTTTGTGGATGAAGAAGTCTTCAACTAAGGGGTATTTATAGACTACCAAGGCCAAGATTAAGGCAAGTGGAGGCGGGATTTGCACACGGTACCTTATCCATCTACTCCAAAAATATCACCAAAAAATATCCTACCTAACCTCGACCAATGTTCAAGGCAAAACGTGCCAAGATTTGCCCTCAATTGTTGCCCACTCGAGGTGACAAGTGTCTCCTCTCGTTGGTCCAAAATATTTCATCTCTCGGAAAAATCCGCAAAATAATAAATGTCGCAACCGTAATTTTCCTTCGCAAGGTTCGAAAACTTTTCGGAAAACAATTCTTTTCGCTTAGTTGTGCACAATTTCGTCCTTATGCCTACTTAAGGCTTGAACTTTTGTACATACGCTTCAGCAGATATTACTGGAAATACGGGTATAACAAATTTGAAGGAATTGAATTGTTATACCCGTATTTTTCCGTAGTATGATGAGGACGCACGCATTTGTACAAACCCTAATTAGGTTAAGGATGGAATTGTGAATTTTCAACTAAAAGATTCCAACCTTGTGAAGGAAATTCTACGCTTTTAATATTTTAACCGACACGGATTTTTCCGAGAGACGAAATATTTTGATCAATAGGAGGGCGCATGTGTCACCCTTAGTTGGTACGGGTTGACGAAAATGTTGGGCCTAGTGGACAAGTCAAATGGTCAAGTCTTGGAAGATATTTTCAAAGTGGGGAGAGGTAGTGACGATTTTGTGGGCAAGTGGGGGCTTGCTCAGCGTTTTTTGTGCCTAGTGGAAGGCCACATGGTTTCTTGTTGTGGGGACATATGTCCCAATGTTGTGGTGACATATGTCCCAAGGTTGTGGACACTTGGTGGAAGACTCCACTCACACAAGCTATCTAATCTTCACCTCCACTTGCTTGATCTTGGCCATTGATTGGCCTATAAATACCCTTAAGTTCAAGACTTATTCTTCATCCACTTAACAAATTCCAAGTCTCAAAACTCCTCCCCTTTGAGAGCTCTCGTCCAAACCCCTTTTCCCTTCCTTGTTGGTCTCGCCAAACCCCTTGGTAGAAAAATATTCTCCAAGTATTGTTGTTATTCCAAAATACCTTAGCCCAAATACCTTGTAGTATTCCAAAGTTACCTCTATACTAAAAGCCCAGAAATACTACTTTATATCCATTAGTCACAAAACGAAACCCTAGGGAAAATCTTCATTGTTGGTTGAAGTATTAAGTAAAAGTTGTATATAACTTCTAAGGGTTTCTTGGAGCGAATTGGAGCGTACAGATTAGGAGCTAAACCTTGCTCAGGATCGACTTTAATCTAGGATAATTTTGGGCTTATCGAGGTAAATATCTTTGTCCTTCTATTGTAATTGGAGATTACATATCGTAGTAGTTTAGAATTAAGTATAATTTATAGAAGGATGGTATAAAAGAAGAGAATTGAACTGTAATTACATGATCGTATTTACAAAGAGACTTGAGTAGTTTGGCAGTAGGAAGTGCTGCCCAATTTTCCGTAGAAGTAAGAACCTTCTCGCTAGAATATTCTACAGTAGTTCAGACGCTGATAGACGATTTGACTATTATAGGTTGATACTCACGCGACATATTCGACTGGCAGTGGATTTCACCATGAGGTACGTGATTCTTCCTATCCTCGAGCATGATATTTTTAAAGAATATATATAGTACGGTAGACGTACGTGTGTTAACTGAACGTGGTTTTACTTCAATGTCTTTTGACTTGAGTTTTAAATAATAAGAATCTTGAAGTATTTCAAAAGAATTAAGAATCGTTTTTGAAAGAAGAGTAATACTTGGTTTTAAAAGCTTAAGAGTTATACTAGCTTTATGGGAAGTTAGGTATAACGACTTAAGGAAGATAAAAAGAACGGTTTACTTAATTGTTTATGGAAGCCTTGTATTGATTTCTGAAAGGGGAAATAAGTATCGAACAAACCATCGCAGCTAATAAAGGAAAATGTATCGACTAAGTAAGTATTATTAAAACCAGTAGAAACCTCCATCTGCATAGAAGCTATGATAAGATAAAATTGTATTACATTTCCTAGATCATGGCTGCTTTAATAAGATCATTAGTAAACAAGTTTTGATTTTCTATAAAAATTCAAAGTAAGAACTTGATTTATAAAAGACAAAGACTTGAAAATCAAGTGTTTTCATTTAAAAAGGAAGGCATGCTTTTGTCTTAAGTTGGTTCAAAAGAAGGTAGGGAAATTGTTTTGGTTTATTTAAAAGATAGTCACTCTATTTTGATACTACTGTATCGTGTGACTTTTTGTGAAAGAAACTGATCTTTTTTAAAGAGTTAATATATGAAGTACTTTGGGGATAAAAACCCGAACTTGTTGACATAAAATAGAAAGTACCTTGTGTGAATAACTTGACTATGTTGGTTTGTGATTGTTACACCCCGTAAGTCCAGGACATGTTTAAGAGAATATACGTAAGGAACACAAGACTGGAAATTAGTACGAAAGGAAGAATTGTTTTTCCGACGGAAAATCTTCCGAAAGTCGGAAAGGAAAAATGTTTGTTGAGCAGAATTGGATTCTCAAAATGCATTATTTGAAGAGTATGGAACTTATTATCATTATGGAAATTTATTTTTACGGATTTGGTCATGTGGGGCCCACCCGAGGAATTTTACGTTTTGTGGGGCCCACAAGGGTTACAGAATTTTATGGACGAATGGGAGGGAGACACGTGGCACCTCCCCCCACATGGCTTGGACGAAATTTTGCAAGGCTAAAATGGTCATTGACCTATGTGGAAGATCAAGTCTTCATAGCTTGAGAAAATTGACCAAGTCAACTTGTCCACTTGGCTAATTAATTAATGATCTTCATCCTAGCCTCACATTTGTTATAATCTAAGCCCTCCATTGTGTTATATATACACTACCTAGTGCAAGACTTGGCTTCAACACTTAGAAAAAAATCACAACATTTCTTGTCCAAGAAAGGGCTCTCGGGTTTGTCCACTTTTCCACAAGAAAATTTTGTAGTTTTGATCCATTATTCACAAGACTTTAACCCAAGGTTCCTAGGGGTATTGTAAGGATATCTCAATAGAAATATTTCAAAAATGGCTTCACGTTAGTCGCAAAGGCGGAAACTTAAGGGTTCTTCAACTTTGAAGTTGGGACTTCAAGATGGGTTCTTCATGGGATTCTACGAGTGCTCGAGCGGATTGGAACATAAGGAAAGGAGCTAAGAATTGCTAAGGAACGATTTTGAATCTTGGAAAGATTAAGGGCTTGTAAAGGTATAATTTTGTCGCTTTAGTAATTAAGATTACTTATTGTTGTAGCATGGATATTAGCAAGCATGAGGTATTTAGTATGAAGATTGATAAGTGTATTGATTGTTGGAACCCTAATCCAAAACTAGTATGTTAGCCTTAAGATTTTAATTCAAGTCGTTACTAGTTAAGTTGTCATATGTTATATAAAGAAGGAAATTGTAGTTGTTGAAGTTGTTTTTGACTATATAACATGCGACCCAAGAACTTGGATTGGAAAAGAATTGGAAGACTTTGAGTTGTTGTTATGTTAGCCGAGAATGGCTTTAATTATGGAACTAGTTTCAGATAATTTGCGGGCAGAATTTTACACGCCCCGTTAAGGCGTGTAATCCCTTTGGTTAGCTGAATTGTTGGGCCTTAAATGCGCGTGTTTGGTTATTGAATTCGGCCTTGAAAAAGGTGGCAAAGTATGTAGAAACAAAGGAAGTGTTGTCCGATTTTCCGTAGAATTTAGTGACTTTGCACTTAGAATATTCTACGTTTGCTAGAGGTTTAACGGACGATATGGCTATTATAGGTTGACGTACTAAGAATAGCGTATTCTACTCAAGGTTGGAATAGCTATCAAGGTTGAAGTACTTTGGAGCATTTTGCTATTTGTCGATAATCGCCGCGAGGTATGTGAACCTCTTCCTTCTTTTGACATGATTTTATGTATGGAATATACACGTGGTATTATTTCATGATTTCTTCTACTCTGGTTAAGATATACGTATGTTGATTTACTCTACGTAGCGGTTACGCCTAAGTTATCCTAAGTTCTTACCAAGTCTTATGGGGACGCTGGTAAGAGTCGTTAGGAGGTATTTGGAGCCAAGTTGACTTGGATAAGTTACGGCACAAATGAGAATAAGTATCGAACAAGCCATTGCAGCGTTAATAAAGGAAATTGTAATGACGATAAATTATTCTAAAACAAGTAGAATTCTCCATCTGCATAGAAGCTAAGATAAGACAAAATGGTATTACATTTTCTAGATCATGGCTGCTTTAATAAGATCGTTATAAACAAGTATAATCTACTCACACACATAAGGCATATGTACTTCACTTAAAGAATTTACGTTATGAAGTTTTAAGACTATGAACCTTTGACTCCTAAAAGGTTGAGAGACTTTATTTTCAAGTAATGAAACTTGATTCTTAAAGGAAGAAATGCCATGATTTAAGGGAAGTAACTTGTTTTAAAAGGTGTGAGTTACTTGAGATTTAAAAGTTAAGAAACTTGATTTCTAAAGTTAAAGAGACTTGAAGTATTTTGGAAGTTAAGAATATTGATTTGAAAGTATTTGATACTTGGTTTTAAAAGTATAAGTCTCTTGGTTGAAAAAGGAATGAAATTGTCTAAAACCATAAAAGGTTATAACGGCTTTATGGGAAGTTGGTTATAACGGCTTTATGAAAGGTTAAGAGAATGGTTTCCTCTAATAATGTAAGTAAAGGAATAACTTGAAATAAGGAAGTATTTTAATTTAAAGGTATCACTTGCTTAAAGTTTTAAAATAAGTGGTCACTTGATTTAGAAGCCGAGAAACGATTTCTAAAAGTGTAGTGACTTATGTGAAATGTAAATGCCTTGATACTACGTGTTAGTATCTTGGGGTTTTATATGAAAAGGAACCTTTTAAAAGAATGGAAGACGTAGTACTTTGGGTTAAATTCTGATTTTTATGTGTGAAACGAAAGTGCCATGAGTTTATAAAAATGGAGGTCTAAAGGTTTAATGAACTTGCCTATGTTTGCTTGTGATAGCCTTGAGTGCAAGTATTATATGTTTACGCTGTCGTGACTCTCGGTTGGAGGTCACTGTCTTGTCATTGTAAGTTTGCTTCGACGCATCGCAGCGATGATGGGATTCCACCGCATGCTTCCATTATGATCGATCCGACACGCTTATACGACGGGATTCCGGCACGTGACCGAGGCGGGTTAGATTCCGAATTTGTTTTATTACCCATGGCCATCTTATTATACGAGGATTCCGGCACGCGACCATGCATGTACGATTATTACTCCACGGCTAGCTCCTACGAAGACACGTACCATGACGAGGGATTTCGGGGCATGTTATATTATTACTCCACGGCTAGCTCCCATGAAGACTGCACCTACGATGAGGATGCCGAGGGCACGTTATGGCCACGCTTATACGACGAGGATTCCGGCACGCGCCACGTTATATATATATATATATATATATATATATATATATATATATATATATATATATATATGTTGTATATGTTACACCTACTACCGCTTTGATGATGGATTCCACGCAGAGATATATATGTATTGTGTATGTACGTACGCGATGAGGTGGGATGCCACGAGCGCGTCACATGGTTATATTTTACACTTATAAATGCCGCGCATGATGGGATTCCACGCACGCTTTGATATTTGTGATTTGACGATCGCCCCGCATCGGTCGTAGTATATGCGTCCCTCCATAAAGGGCCAGATTATTTTATGAAAGATAAGTAAGTTATATGGTAATGAACTTAATGACTTCTCCTAAGTATGTACGTAAGATATGGCTATAAATCTTAATGGAATGGAAAAGATAATGATGTGCAATTAAGTTCATAAGTGGTAATGACACTAAGGATCCGTATGTACTTTTATACTTGCCCTCATTCTTTTGCACGCTTATGATCTGCATCGCATTTATTTCGCTCCATATTCGTACCTATTATCGACTTCTTCTCGGAGGCCGCTCACGTCCGCAGTTTAGGTATTATTGTGGATCCGCGAGCTTAGGATCCCGTTCAAAGATTTTGAGATGGCTCCAATGTTCCGAGTTGTCATGGCTATGTATATTCGTGGTACGGCGGCCTTGTCCCGCCATAGTATGTGTTCAAATCTTGAGGTCTGTATTCACATGCTGGCTAGGATCGTTAGAGTTGTAATTACATTTTTGGATAGTGTAAGCCCTTTTTGGGTGATTTATATTATGGCGTACTTTATCGCTTTGCCTTGGTTTTAAAAAAATGTGTTACTTATTTTCCGCATTGTTTTGGTGTCAGATGTTTGGAAGGGTGCCTGTGTAGGCACTACCGCGCCCGGCTCGGTCACGATGTTGATAGCCTTGTAATACTTTCGTTGGTTGGATAAGTAAACATGTTATGATACCACGTGTTAGTGTCTTGTGATGTCGTGTAAGGGTTATTCTTGTCAGGCTTACGCTGTTAAACGTTAAGCCCAGATCGTTATTATATCACATACCCCGACTTGTTATACCGAGGGCTTTCCACCCTTGATGCGGTCTATACTACGGCGGTTCGCGTGACTATGCGGAGTCGCGGAGTTCCGTGATTGATCATTCCGGTGTATTATCCCGATGCAAGGAATGCCTCACGCGGCCTGCGGTGACTATGGTCTATGTGACTATGCGGATCGCGGAGTCCGAGGATACCGCTGGTTAGCTACCCCGACGCGAGGAATACCTCACGCGGTCTGCGCGCGACCTATGCGGATCAAGGAGTTCCGTGATTAGGCTCGCATAATGATACTATGGGCGATTGGCCTTGCTTCGATCATTAACGGCCTAGAAAAGACCAGTTATGTTATGTCTATTTTTGCTTTTGGTTATCGCTGGCACTATGCGCTACATTGGTTGTTTCGCACATATTTGTAAAATTGGTTTTAAAATGATATGATTTCATTTAAAGTACTACTTTACACATACTTGGTACTGTTATCGACTTCCTGGGCCGCGTTCATGCCGCAGTAGAGGTACACGCTTGTTGATCCTCGCCATGGATCACGTCATTGCTGGGAAGCTCCGTGTCTCCGAGGCTTATCTCGTATAGTCCTGTCGTTGTAGGTACTTACATTCAGGGGTATGGCGGGGCCCTGTCCCGCCATTGTTGTTATAACATTCTTAGAGGTCTGTAGTACTATTTTGGGCATGGCTTGTAAAAGGGATGTAACTGTTCAAATTTATATATATATATGCCGAAGACAACTTTTCTCGATAAACTGCTTTCTCACTTCATATTGTTTCATGTCTTGTTTTTATATTCACGGTTACTGGACGATGTCTACTTGGGTGCCCGTAGGTACTACCACGCCCGGTTCGGTCGTGACAAAAGTGGTATCGAGCGCTTAATCCTCTGAAAGTGTCTACTGCATCGTATCTAGTAGAGTCTTGATTATCGGTGTGTTGTGCACCACACCAATAACCGTGAGGCTATAGGATATTTAGGATTGGTTTCCATTCTTCTCACTCGAGATCGTGCCTTAGAGTCGTGTTATAAGTTGGACCCTCTAACGTATTTCTTTCCCTTACCAGCTATGCCTCCGCAAGGCAACCCGCCCGTATGGGCAAGGCAACGGCGGAGTCGAGAGAGCACGAGGGTTACGAGGGCACAGCCCAATCATCACCGAGGTGGTGCTTCATTCGGGAGTTCTGCGACGCCGCCACTTCAAAGAGAGTCTAGCACAAAGCCAGAAGTTCCATCGCGCCATGATATTTGAACCTTCGCCCACGACCAGCGTAAAGTATGGATTGCAAAGAGACGCACCTTACATAGCTAGGGATTTAGCAACCAGAGTATATTATGTACCGATTTATCACGGTCTTGATGACTATCTAAGAGAGGTTGTGCAAGAGTAGCTCTTCAAAAGATGAGCATGGCTCACAGACGGGCTTATGCGCAGCAGCCGAGAAACGTAGGATCGACGGGTTAACCAAGATCGCAAGAGGCGAGCAGCAGGGTCCTTTGGCAACTTTCGAGGCGACCTTCTCGTAGCGGTCGTTATGCGCTCCGCCAAGACAGAGTGGTCCTCCGCGTAATTCGTGACGCTCGTATGCGTGGTTGGTCGAGCTCCGTGGCTTCTCGGTTCACGATACGCGTAGGTTCCAACACCTGATTCGCTTTTCTCGCTGTTCACAGCGGCGTGCTTCATCCCGGAATGTCGCTTTTTGTTGGTGCTTGTTTTACTCGCGCCGTCGCCATGTGACGAAAGAATGTTCAAGTAGGAGGATGCAAGTAGGAGGACTCACCACCGCATCGCCATGATTCAAGTGGTTCTAGAGGAAGGGTGTTAGCAGAGAGGACACCCCACCTACGTGGCCACTTGTGAGTGTCGATTTCTTCGACAAATTGTTATGCTTATGACAGTGGCCATTTTATGAGAAATTGTCCACCAGAGGTGGCGCGGATGTAGAGACTCACCTTCGTGATCGGGGCTAGTTCATCACCTTCCTAGCTATGCGCCAACAGTAAGGTGGATTGATTAGGACGACAAAGGAGTGAAGCAAAGAGATACAGTGTATATCCTTAACCTCTGAGATTAGTATGTGTGATAAGATGAGTATATTTTAAGTATTATGTTAAGATAGCATTGTGTTAATTGTGATTAGAAATCGTGGTCAGGTAAAAGGGTAAGATTGGGATAGGGAAAGTGTGAGCCTTAGAGTTTTATACGTAGAGACCTTAGAGGTAAGGCCATCTTGAGTAAAAGATTTATTTTTTATGTTTGACCCTTATCGGAGTGCATAGTATACGTGAGATATATTTGTGTGATAAGTCCCTGAGTAGTGTGAAATGAAAGAGGGTAGTTAAGCTAAGAAGACCACTAGGTTTTCGTGACTTGATGGTGAGATTGTTCCGGATCGGGAAACAAGAGTTTGGCGCAATAAATGGGTCGGGTTGAGGCCAGATTGCGGGTCAACCCGCAGCCCGGTTTGAATTAAGGAAATATTGTGGTGGTCCCGCTTTGTGATAGGGTCACGAGGGTGCTAGGCCCAAGTTTAGTTAACCATCGTACGAGTTCGTGGATGCGTTCGACAAAGAGTCGGGCCGACGAGGTCACCATCTTGTCTTTCACCGAATCGCTTACTCGGCAGAGGTTACGCGAGATGTTATATATCGTAAGGTTGTAAGATCGCACGGTTCATACTTTTACTTTATGACAGCATGGAGCCCACTTGGCTATTTCTTTTTACGAGGTTTTACTGCATAAGGTTAGGAACTCAGTGAGTCTCAAGATTGCATTCACCTCGCCTGTTTTTGATTTCAGGTAGTCAGAAGGATTATTCGCCTCTTGCTGAGTGAGTATTATAATAGCTACCATTTCAAGATTCTGATGTCGCCTTACGAAGCCTTGTATGGGCGGTAGTAGGTTCACGGCCGATTGGTTCGATGTTGGCAAGGTTCGGGATAGTTGGTTCATACTTGATTCACAGACGTGGATAGCGGTTTACGCAGAGAGGTTATTGGCAGCCCGCAGTCAACATGAGTCGGGCGGATAATCGCCGATACTTGGAGTTCGATTGACGGCCGGTCTTCACGTACCACCCTATGGGTGTGACGAGATTTGGAAAGGGGAAACTTAGCCCGGTACTTTGAGCGCCAGATCATTTGGAGAATAGGCCGGTTGCCTATAAGTTAGCTTTGCCGTCCGACGTAGGAGGCAAGACGTCCGTCTTTCATGTTGCTATGTTCGTAAAAGTATCGAGATCCATCCAGAGTGTTCCCGCTTAATGATGACCAAGTTGGAGATAGTAACCGAGATTTTGGAATCAAGCAATAACAGAAAGGTGGTAAGTTTATTTAGAAGTGTTCGAGGTAATGGAGGGTACGACGAGTAAGAGGATATAAGTGATCATTACTTTTGTGAAGTAAAGGTGCGAAGGGAATATCTTTTAGACCTTGGGTGAGAGCTTTTGTGATGCTAGAGGTGATTCCTTGTGAACTTGGATTTAAGTTTTTTTGCGCGTGTTGTATTATGGCCATGTGTGGCATTTGCAAACCGCTTAAGTTATGAGGAACTTTATCGTTATTTGTCTTGAGAAGGAACATTCGGGACGAATGTTTCTAAGGAGGGGAGAATGTTATACCCCGTATTTTTTTCCAGAGTATGTATGTGAGGACGTACATACATTTGTACAAACCCTAATTAGGTTAAGGATGAAATTGTGAACTTTCGACGAAAAGATTCAACCTTGTGAAGGAAATTCTACGCTTTTAATATTTTAACCGACACGGATTTTTTCCGAGAGACGAAATATTTTGATCAATAGGAGGCGCATGTGTCACCCTTAGTTGGCATGGGTTGGACGAAAATGTTGTGCCTAGTGTGTCACCCTTAGTTGGCATGGGTTGGACGAAAATGTTGGGCCTAGTGGACAAGTCAAATGGTCAAGTCTTGGAAGATATTTTCTTTGGGTGAGTGGGAGTAGGTAGTGGACGATTTTGTGGGCAAGTGGGGGGCTTGCCTTGGGCGTTTTTTTGTGCCTAGTGGAAGGCCACATGGCTCTTTGTTGTGGGGGACATATGTCCCAATGTTGTGGTGGACATATGTCCCAAGGTTGTGGTGGACACTTGGTGGAAGACTCCACTCACACAAGCTATCTAATCTTCACCCTCCACTTGCTTTGATCTTGGCCATTGATTGGCCTATAAATACCCCTTAAGTTCAAGACTTATTCTTCATCCACTTAACAAATTCCAAGTCTCAAAAACTCCCTCCCCCTTTGAGAGCTCTCGTCCAAACCCCTTTTCCCCCCCTTCCTTGTTGGTCTCGCCGAAACCCCCCCCCCTTGGTAGAAAAATATTCTCCAAGTATTGTTGTTATTCCAAAATACCTTAGCCCAAATACCTTGTAGTATTCCAAAGTTACCTCTATACTAAAAGCCCAGAAATACTACTTTATATCCATTAGTCACAAAACGAAACCCTAGGGAAAATCTTCATTGTTGGTTGAAGTATTAAGTAGAAGTTGTATAGAACTTCTAAGGGTTTCTTGGAGCGAATTGGAGCGCATGACAGAGCTAAACCTTGCTCAGATCGACTTTAATCTAGGATAATTTTGGGCTTATCGAGGTAAATATCTTTGTCCTTATATTGTAATTGGAGATTACATATCGTAGTAGTTTAGAATTAAGTATAATTTATGTAGGATGGTATAAAAGAAGAGAATTGAATCAGAATTACATAGGATCAGATTTACAGTAGACTTGAGTAGTTTGGCGGGTAGGGAAGTGCTGCCCAATTTTCCGTAGAAGTAAGAACCTTCTTGTCACACCCCGATCCCGGGCCCGTGACTGGTGCCTTACCCCGGGCACCCTAGTGATACATACATCAGAGAAAATCAGCGGAAAAAATAAAACATGAGTCATGAAACAAGAGATATAATAATAAACAGGCCAACCAAAACAGTTGCCTTCAGTATATACACAAAACCCGAACAATTTAATCCTTTTACAACCCTGCCCACAACAAGATTACAGCACTTAAGATTTACAACGACTATGACGGACAGTGGCCCCGCCATACCCCAATGTACAAGAACCTACAACTCAGTGGAACACATACTAAAAGATAAGCCTCCGAGAAACGGAGCTTCCCAATACGCCGAATCGTGATCCTATGAGCGAGATCCACGCATCGATGTACTCTACCGCGGCATGAACGCAGCCTCAAGGCGAGGTCGCATAACAGTACCAAGTATGTGAAATCAGAAATACGTAAATGAAATCATAATAGTCTAGATAAAGCAGAGACATGTATGATAACCAAACTACAGCTTCACAACATAATAGCAGCCATGTCGCTGTGGACTCACGCCTCTAGTCATCCTCACGCCCGTGGAACTCCTTCCTCATCGCTGCGCCTAGGTACAATCAGTGATACGACATATGTCTCTGCCCATCTTATGGACCAAGTATAGAAACATGTGGAATACATTCTGCTCATCCCCCTACGAACTCGAGTGAAATACATTCCGGATGAACCTAAAGGTCGAGTGAAATACATTCTGATGAATCTAGTCGAGTGAAATACATTCTGATGAACCTGTGAGTCGAGTGAAATACATTCTGGATGAACCGAGTCGAGTGAAATACATTCCAGATGAACCGTGAGTCGAGTGAAATACATTCCTGATGAACCAGAGTCGAGTGAAATACATTCCTGATGAACCAGAGTCGAAAGTGAAATACATTCCTGATGAACCCAGAGTCGAGTGAAATACATTCCTGATGAACCAGAGTCGAGTGAAATACATTCCCGGATGAACCGGTAGTCGAGTGAAATACATTTCCGGATGAACCGGTAGTCGAGTGAAATACATTCCTTGCACAACAAGTCTATTACAAGCAACATGGTCAAGTTACACACAACTCAAAGTACTTTCATTTTATGCCAAAAACCAGGTTTTAACCTTAAAGTGTTACATACATTAACTCTTTTTAAAAGATCCGTTTCTTTCACATAAGTCACACAATACCCGTAGTATAAGAATAGTGACTATCTCTTTAAGTAAACAAAATGCTTCCCCTTTTGTAAAATCAAGTAACAACATTATTTTCCAAACGTTCAAGTTTGCCTAAATTCAAATGCTCAAGTCACTTATTTTAGAAAGGTTTCATAACTCATAGTCTTAATCTCTTTTAAAACATTTGGGTAACATATGTCTTATGTGTGAATAAAGTTATTCTTGTTTATAACAATCTTGCTACAAGAATGATCTAGAAAATGTAATATCATTTTGTCTCATCTTAGTTTCTATGCAGATGGAGGTTTCTACTGGTTTTAATAATACAACTCATTAGTCAGTACATTTTCCTTTATTAACGCTGCAGTGGTTTGTCGATACACATTCTGATTTCCGAAATCAGTAAAATATTCTTAAGCCGTTATACCTAATTTCCCATAAAGCTAGTATAACTCTTAAGTTTTCAAAACTAAGTATTACTCTTCTTCAAAACGATTCATAAATCTTTTGAAATACATCAAGTTCTTTATTATCACATAACAAGCCGCTTATAATTCACATCGCTACCTTTTAAGACCACTAAGTATTTTCTTACCTACATAAAGTCGTTATAACCAACTTCCCATAAAGCCGTTATAACACTTTATGTTTTAAACCAATCAAATACATTTAGCACACGACGCTCACTGCATTACATAGTTCACACATATCATGCTAGAACAGTTAGGAAAAGGTTCACAGACCTCGCGACGAGTATCGACCATAAGCAAAATGCTCCAAGTCCTACAACCTTGCTAGCCCTTTCCACTCCTCAAGTAGAATACGCCACTCGTAGCACTTCCACCTATATAGGCCACAACGCCTATTAACCTCACAACACAAGGTTCCATTTCTACGTAAAATTCAAAGACTCTCCCGCAACAACAGAATCTCCTCCTCTAACGAGGCCGCTACCAAGCCAACCAGGGGGTTTATACGCCTAACCTGACGTACAATTCTACTATACAACAAGCTACACAAGTCTACAGAATACATTCTGTAGTTACGCTCGCTTCTTTTCTTTAAATTCAGGCTTAAGTCAAAAGACATTGCCGCAGTACTAAGCTTAGTTCTATATATAGTATACTTCAACTATATAATACAACAACATGTAATTTCCAATTACAAAAGAGGGACAAGATTATTTACCTCGATAAGCCCAAAATTATCCGAGATAAAAGTCGATCCTGAGCAAGGTTTAGCTCCTACTCCGTGTCTAAACAACCCTTAGAAGTTCTAACCAACTTCTACTTAAATACTTCAACCAACAAAGAAGATTTCCTTAGGGTTTCGGTTTGAGACTTAAAGGACAAAAGGTAGTATTTCCGGGCTCTACGTATAGAGGTAACTTGGAATACTACAAGGTATAAGGCTAAGGTATTTTGGGCATTATAACAATACTTGGAAGACAACTTTCTACCAAGTGGGTACCTCCTACCACACCACTGTGAGTGGAGGAACCTCTCGCCAAAGGCCACACGGTGGGGAGGAAGGCTCTCGGCTTAGAGCTCACAAAGGAGGAGAGGGTTTCAAGACTTGGAAGTTTTTGGATGAATGAAGTCTTCAAGCTTAGGGGTATTTATAAGAAACCAAAAGACAACCAACGGCCAAGATCGCCACGTGCAAGGCAAGTGTAAGGCCTTGATCGCCAAGTGCACCCTAGCCCCTACTCCACCAAACATGGCACAAAACAAGCCACAAACAAGGCCAAAAATAAGGACCAATCGCCAAGGCCAACCAACCTCGACCGCCCCTCTAAACCGTCTAACGAGGGTGACAAGTGTCACCTCCCGCTGGTCCAAAAATGTTTCGCCTCTAAAAATCCGCAAAAATATAAATGACATAGCCGAATTTTCCCTACGAAAGTCGTGGAAACGCTTTAAAAAAACGACTCTTTCTAGTTGTGCACAAAAATCGATCCAATGCCTATATAAGGCTCAAATTTTCTACGCACGCCCCACGCATATACTCGGAAATACGGTATAACATTCTCCCTTAGAAACATTCGTCCCAATGTTCCTTCTAAGCCTCAAAACACACACGCTCGTATAGTCTTCACCGCTATACTTACGAAAACAACCATGCCACACCGCCACAAAACACACGCTCACTTCTCCCTTTCTCGTAGTACTCTTCTCGAACACTCTGACTGCTCTAGTATCCGCATCGCACTCCGTCAACGCTTTTTCCCAAAGCTTTGGAGTCACCACCTCCAAACTTGGTCATCTAACTAGCTTCACTTCCTTTAAGGCCATTCCCGACCTTCACGATCCGCTCGTCGAACATATCCACGTAACTCATACGATGGTCGCCCAAACTTGGGCCTAGCACCCTCGTGACCCTAACACCTGGCGGGACCACCCAGAACTGACCCCACCCAAAACCGGGCTGCGGGTCGACCCGCGAGCGGCCCTCAACCTGACCCCCAACCGCGCCAACACTTGCTCCTCGATACGGAACAATCTTACCCATTTCAAGTCATGAAAGCTACCACTTCCATTTTACACAACCCAATGAATTTCCCACAACAACTCCACGTATACTACGCACTCTGATAAGGGTCAAACATAAAATAAATCTTTTACCCAAGACGACCTTACCTCTAAGGTCTCAACTGTCATATTCTAAGGTTCATCATTTTCTAACCAGGTTTCTAAATCACATTTTAGCACAACGCTAACCGAACATAACACTAAACTTCTCACTTTACTATTCAAGGTATCCCTACCTCTGGGGTACTATCACTTTACAACTCTAGCAATAAAGGGAAAACATATACGCTAGGGTAAAATCTGAATCTAATAATGCACGTATGACTCAAAAGAATATACAGATCCCGCGATGTCGCTTCCCGATCCCGCCAAGAGTTGCGTCATCTATGCGGTTCGAAGGACCGCCAGAACTATAAACTCCACCCTGACCTCTACCACGGTTGGCTAACATCCAACACCCCGCTCGGGACGTACATACCGAGGAAAGTGGAACCAACCATCGGCCTCATAGTCGAGCCACCTCACCGCCCCTTCTAAAAGGACATACTCGATATGGCCGGACGGCCACAATAATAACAAACACTGCAAGACGGCATTTCAAACGACGCTTACAACAATGGAAACACCGAGAATAAGTGGCCTCGACCGAGAAAATCCGCCCTATGAGAACCCGACCGAGCTCGGACCGCCCTAAATACCTTGTGGGATCAAACCTCCCACCGTGAGCTGGGGTATGTACCGGGTAGATCGACGAATATCTCACTTCCGAGGCACTCGCCCAAAACTCACCGATAACCAACCGGTCTAGCCTCTTACGCAGATCTCCGCTGCCTCTACCCTCTCGTACACTTGTCTGCATCGGGCCAATAACCTCCCGCCGAGGAAATCAGAGTATCGCTATCTTGGTCAATAACATAATGGCTTCCTTCATGACCCTAAAGTCTTCCCCTAACCGAGAAATCAGAGGCTCGTGCCGGTCTCAAAACTCGCGCAGTAAGAACCCGCCGATCGTGGTACATCATCCGTATACCGGGCACAAGCCCTAACAACTCTCGAGTCCGACTAGTAGCTCTCGCTACTCCTTTGCCCTTCTCGGGCGTTGCTGCTGCGCGAGGCATAATCGTACAAACGAGGTACGCTGCAGGGTCCAACTTATAACATGCCTCTAAGGCACGATCTCGTAATGAGAAGAACGGAAACCAATCCTAAATGTCCTATAGCCTCCTGATTATAGATGTGGTGCACAACACACCGAGATAATCAAGACTCTACTAGACACGGTTCAGAGACACTTTCCGAGGATTAATCGCTTCGATACCACTTTGTCACACCGATCCTGCCCGTGATCGTGCCTTACCGGCACCCTAGTGATACATACATCGAGAAAATCAGAAAAAATAAAACATGAGTCATGAAACAAGAGATATAATAATAAACAGCCAACCAAACTTGCCTTCAAGATATACACAAAACCCGAACAGCTTTAATCCTTTTACAACCCCGCCACAACAAGATTACTGCACTTAAGATTTATTAACGACTATGACGGACAGGCCCCGCCATACCCTCAATGTACAAGAACCTACAACTCGTGGAACACATACCAAAAGATAAGCCTCCGAGAAACGGAGCTTCCTAATACGCTGAACTGTGATCCTATGAGCGAGGATCCACGATCGATGTACCTCACCGCAGATGAACGCAGCCAAGGAGGTCGACAACAGTACCAAGTATGTGAAATCAAAATATCAGAATGAAATCATAATAGTCTAGATAAAGCAGGAGACATGTATGATAACCAAACTACAGTTCACAACATAATAGCAGTCATGTCAAGCCAGGGACTCACGCCCTCTAGTCATCCCTCATGCCCGTGGAACTCCTTCCTCACTGCCGGCAGTCTAGGTACAATCAGGTGATACGTACAATATGTCTCAGCCCATCTTATGGACCAAGTATAGAAACATGTGGAATACATTCCCGGTTCATCCCATGAACCGGTAGTCGAGTGAAATACATTCCCGGATGAACCGGTAGTCGAGTGAAATACATTCCCGGATGAACCGGTAGTCGAGTGAAATACATTCCCGGATGAACCGGTAGTCGAGTGAAATACATTCCCGGATGAACCGGTAGTCGAGTGAAATACATTTAAAGAATATATATAGTACGGTAGACGTACATGTGTTAACTGAACGTGGTTTTACTTCAATGTCTTTTGACTTGAGTTTTAAATAATAAGAATCTTGAAGTATTTCAAAAGAATTAAGAATCGTTTTTGAAAGAAGAGTAATACTTGGTTTTAAAAGCTTAAGAGTTATACTAGCTTTATGGGAAGTTAGGTATAACGACTTAAGGAAGATAAAAAGAACGGTTTACTTAATTGTTTATGGAAGCCTTGTATTGATTTCGGAAAGGGGAAATAAGTATCGAACAAACCACTGCAGCGCTAATAAAGGAAAATGTATCGACTAAGTAAGTATTATTAAAACCAGTAGAAACCTCCATCTACATAGAAGCTAAGATAAGACAAAATTGTATTACATTTCCTAGATCATGGCTGCTTTAATAAGATCATTAGTAAACAAGTTTTGATTTTCTATAAAAATTCAAAGTAAGAACTTGATTTATAAAAGACAAAGACTTGAAAAATTGAAGTGTTTTCATTTAAAAAGGAAGGCATGCTTTTGTCTTAAGTTGGTTCAAAAAGAAGGTAGGGAAATTGTTTTGGTTTACTTAAAAAGATAGTCACTCTATTTTGATACTACGGGTATCGTGTGACTTTTTGTGAAAGAAACGGATCTTTTTAAAGAGTTAATATATGAAGTACTTTGGGGATAAAAACCCGAACTTGTTGACATAAAATAGAAAGTACCTTGTGTGAATAACTTGACTATGTTGGTTTGTGATAGCCTTGTAATACTTTCTTGTTGGTTGGATAAGTAAACATGTTATGATGCTACGTGTGTTAGTGTCTTGTGATGTTGTGTAAGGGGGTTATTCTTGTTGTGCTTACGTTGTTAAACGTTAAGCCCGTTGTACTGTTATTATATCACATACCCCCCCTGACTTGTTATACCGAGGGCTTGCCACCCTTGATGCGGGTCTATACTACGGCTACGCGGTCCGTGTGACTATGCGGAGCTGCGGGAGTTCCAGGATTGATCATTCCGGGTGTATTATCTCGATGCGAGGAATGCCTCATGCGGTCTATGTGACTATGCGGTCTATTTGACTATGCGGTCTATGTGACTATGCGGACTGCGGGAGTCCAGGAGTATACCGCGGGTTAGCTACCCCCGATGCGAGGAATACCTCATGCGGGTCTGTGTGTGACCTATGCGGACTGCGGGAGTTCCAGGATTAGGCTCGCATAATGATACTATGGGCGATTGGCCTTGCTTCGATCATTAGCGGCCTAGAAAAGACCAGTTATGTTATGTCTATTTTTGCTTTTGGTTATGTTGTGGCACTATGTGCGGTTACATTGGTTGTTTCGTACATATTTGTAAAAATTGGTTTTAAAATGATATGATTTCATTTAAAGTACTTTCTGATTTCACATACTGTACTGTTATCGACTCTTCTGGCCGTGCTCACGCCGCAGTAGGTACACCGCTTGTTGATCCTCGCCATGTGGTCACAATTCAGCGTTTAGGAAGCTCCGTTCTCGAGGCTTATCTTGAGTATAGTCCCAATCGTTGCAGTACTTACATTTGTGGTATGGCGGGGCCTGTCCGCCATTGTTGTTATAACATTCTTAAGGTCCGTAGTAATCATGTGTGCGTGGCTTGTAAAAGGGATGTAATCGCTCAAGTTTTTATATATATACGAAAGGCAACTTTTCTCGATAAACTGCTTTCTCACTTCATATTGTTTCATGTCTTGTTTTTATATTCACGTTACCTGATGTATGTCTACTTGGTGCCGGGTAAATTCCACGTGTGGCCCAGTTCGGGTCGTGACATGAATAAGGTTAGGATGTAAGAATGTTGTAGCCTAAATTTTACCTTAAACTTGTTAAGTTAATTGTTATACATTGTGGGGCAGAATTTTACACATCCAAGTTTAGGTGTGTAATCCCCTTTGAAATGTTTGGATTGTTGGGCCTTAAAAGTGGCGTTTGGATGTTGAATTCGGCTTTGAAAAAGGTGGCAAAGTATGTAGAAACAAAGGAAATGCTGTCCGATTTTCCGTAGGATTTAGTGACCTTGCACTTGGAATATTCTATGTTGTAGCTTGAGGTTATTAAACGTATTATGGTCATTATAGGTTGACATACTACGTGTGGTGTATTGGACTTAGCAAGTGGATTAACCGGAGAGGTATGTGGAACTTTCTTATCTCTTGAGCATGAGTAGTTATACTATATAGTACGGTAGACGTACGTGGTTTAAATGAAGTAATTCTTTGGTATACTTGAAGTATTTTGAAAATTGTGTAAACTGATTTGAAGTATAAGTCTCTTGGTTAATAAAAGAACGAAATTGTTTAGAAGGAGTTATAACGGTTTTATGGGAAGTTAGTTATGACGGCCTTATGAAAGGATAAGAATGTCTTAAATTTCTAAAGCATAAGGTAAGTATAACGGCTTTATGGGGAGTTGGTTATAATAACTTTATGGGAGGTTAAGGGGTCTTTTGAAAGAGTAGAAGTACATAGTACTTCGGGTTAAATTTCTCCGGATTTGATTAAACAATAAGAAGGTGCCTTAAGGTCAAGAATGAGATTTATTTTATAGATTAATGAAAGTCTAAAGAAGTTACGAAAGTTACTTGGACGTCTGTAAATCGGTAGATGAAGGATTCCACGTATGCTTCCATTGTCTTAGTATGAGTTTACTTCGACGCATCCGCGATGAAGGATTCCACGTATGCTTCCATTGTCTTAGTATGAGTTTACTTGGGCGCATCGCTGATGAAGGATTCCACGCATGCTTCCATTGTCTTAGTACGAGTTTACTTGGACGCATTCGCCGCCGATGAAGGATTCCACGGGTATGCTTCCATTGTCTTAGTATGAGTTTACTTGGACGTACCGTCAGTGATGAAGGATTCCACGGGTATGCACCTTGGACATGCTTACGATGAGGGATTCCGAGGCATGCAGTATGAGGGGTAAGAGTATAAATGAGGGGTAAATCCCCAAGACGTTATACCACCTTCTTGAGGGGTAAGAGTATAAATGAGGGGTACACCCCCAAGACGTTATACCACCTTCTGAGTATTCCATGGATTTGCTACCCATGATGCGAGGAATACCTCATGCGAGTCCGTAGGGCTCATGCGGGTGAAATAGTCCCATGCGGGTGAGTACAGCCTATGCGAGGAATACCTCATGCGGTCCACATGACCCACGCGGTGAAATAGTCCCGCGAGTAGGAGTGCTTAATGATATCGCTGCGGATGACCTGCTTTGATTATGAGCTTCCTATTTTCATGCAGATAGTATATGATTGATATTCTCATTGTTGGTAAGGCACGGTTCTCAGAACTGAATTTTATACATGTCTCCGCTATTTTAGACTTATGAGGTATTTTCGCATTTTCCCGCCGCATATTTGGTACTGATCGACCTCCTTCTGCGTTCATGCCGCAGGTTGAGGTACGTAGCTTGCTGATCCGCACTCTTAGGATCACTGTTCAGTTCTGGGAAAGCTCCATTTCTCCGGAGGCTTTGTCTTTTGGTACGGTTCCCTGAGGTTATAGACTTTTGTACATTTAGGGGGTATGGCGGGGCCCTGTCCCGCCACAGTTGTTATTCCTAGAGGTCTGTAGTCACGTTGTGGTTCGGGCTGTAAGAACAAGTTGTACTGTTTTACTTTTAATTAAGTTTATTTTATGGAAGGCGGCCTTGCCGGCTTGCCAGTGATGTTTACTTTATACAGGTTATGTGTTATGTATGTTCCGCTGCTATTCTCTGATGTGTAACTGCAGGTGCCCTGCAGGCACACGCGCCCGGTCGGGTCGTGACAAAAGTGGTATCGAGCGTTAGTCCTCGGAAAGTGTCTACGCACCGTGTCTAGTGTAGTCTTGATTATCGGTGTGTTGTGCACTACATCTATAATCGTGAGGTCGCAGGACATTTAGGATTGGTTTCCATTCTTCTCTCCGAGATCGTGCAGAGCCGTCTACTAGGTTGAATCCTCGCTGACCTCTTCTTATGTACCAGTTATGCCTTCACGCAAGGCAACCAGAGCCCAGAAGGGCAAGGCAGTTGAGGAGCAGTAGGGCGTAGGGCTACGCAGGAACAGCCCGCCTTACCGGAGATTATGTTTGGCGGCGAGTTCCACGACGCCGCCTCATGAGTTCGAGGCGCAGCAATGACCATCGAGACCGCGGCACTGAGCCTCCGCCCACACCGGGAAGAGTATAGGGATTACGGAGAGCATATCAGGTTGTTAACTAGCATTGTGGCAGGGCAGCGCCGCCAGGAGCCGGTGGCTAACCCTAGAGCCGACAGTTTAAGGATTCGGGACTTTCTGAGTTGTGATCCACCCGAGTTCTATGGGTCGAGGTCTGAGGAGGATCCTCAGGAGTTCATTCGGCAGGTGCGGCAGACTATGCAGCTGCTTAGGGCCTCGGAGACGGAGTCCGTTGTGTTAGCTTCTTACCGGTTACGTGATATTGCGTTGAATTGGTTTGAGGCGTAGGTGTTGTCTAGAGGTGTGGGTACTCCTCCAGCTGTTTGGGATGAGTTCACTAAGCCTTCCTGGTCACTTTGCCCCGAGACGAGGAGAGCCCGCTGGATAGGTTCTTGGCATTGAGACGAATAGGAGGACCATCGTGAGTACAACCCGGAGTTTGATTCATTGGCTGTGCGCCCACTATTGTGGCAGACATGGCGGACCGAGTTCACCGCTATGTGATGGGGTTAGATCGTTACATGGTTACTGCATGTCTGGGAGTGGCTCTTCAGCCAGGTATGGATATTGCCAGGATGCAGGCGTATGCACAAGGAATTGAGGACAGGGAGAGTGAGGGCCAGCAGTCAAATTTCACCAAGAGGCCGTGACGACGGGATTTCGGATAGCTTTGGGTGGACACCTGTCAGCAGCTTGTAACGCCCAACCCGCCCGCATCGTGCCTTACCCCGGCACCCTAGTGATACAACATCGAGAAAACCAGCGGAAAATAAAACATGAATCATGAAACAAGAGATATAATAAATAAACAAAGCCAACCAAAATAGCTTTTCAAGATATACATAAAACCCGAACAGCTTAATCCTTTTACAACCCCGCCACAATGCTTCTATGCACTTAAGATTTACAACGATCGTGACGGGACAGCCTCGCCATACCCCGAATGTACAAGAACCTACAACTCAGGAACACATACCAAAAGATAAGCCTCCGAGAAACGGAGCTTCCCAAAACGCTGAATCGAGATCCTAAGAGCGAGGATCCACGATGTACTCTACTGCGGCATGAACGCACTTCAAGGAGGTCGATAACAGTACCAAGTATGTGAAATCACAACATCAGAATGAAATCATAATAGCTTAAAAAGGTGAGACATGTATGATAACCAAAATACAAGACGCAACATAAAAATAATAAGTCGTGGACTCACGCCAAAGTCACCACTAAATATAACTATGGGTCTCACGCCATACATCCATCATGTTCGCATCATGGCCGCATGCCCCTAATACCGCCTCGGTGTAGACATGTCCATGATGCAACAATAATAAGGCCGCATGGCCACGCCCCGAATATCGTGACGGTGTAGACATGCCCATGTAACCTCAATAACAATATACTCGTGGTCAACCCTGCCGCATGGCCACATGCCCCGAATCTTTGCGTGACGTGTAGACACGCCCATGTTGCGAATAACCATATATCGGTAATCAACGCCGCATGGCCGCACGCCTAATCTGCGTGACGGTGTAGACACGCCCATGTGATATCAACAACAAGACAAGAATCAAAATGGAAACATACCCGCGGAATTCTCCATCACCGCCAAAGACGCCCCAAGAAGTTCTCAACAAGTCAACCGGCCCTCTATCGAGACGCCAGAATACGTAAATACAACACTTGTACAACAAAGGCTATCATCACAAGCATAGGCAAGTTTCACAACAACAAGCATAGGCAAGTTTCACAACAACAAGCATAGGCAAGTTTCACAACAACTCAAAGTACTTCCATTTATACCAAAGTCCGGTTTTTAACCCCAAAGTACTACATACGTTAAGTTCTTTTAAAAGAGATCCATTACTTTTATAAAAGTCACCCGATACGTAATATTAGAATGACCAACCCACATTCCTTTTCAAAAATCAAGTAACAACATTCTTTTCCTAAGTTCCAGTTTGCCTAGTTTCAATTACTCAAGCTTCTCATTTTCAAATGGTTTCATAGTTCCCAAACTTAATCACTTGATTCCTTTTAGAACAATTGAGTAATATATGTCTCACGTGAGTAGGTTATTCTTGTTTACAACATTCTTATTACAGCCATGATCTAGAAAATGTATATCATTTTGTCTCATCTTAGTTTCTATGCGGATGGAGGTTTCTACCGGTTTTAATACAATTCATCATTATTCAATACATTTTCCTTTATTAACGCTGCAGTTGGTCTGTCGATACACATTCGATTTCAAATCAAAAACATTATCCCTTTAAATAACACCAAGTACTCATTACTCACGAATGAGGTTTCACACAAACATTCACATTAGAACAAATAAGTTAAGTCTCTTATCTTATAAGATCAAGTCTCTTAACTTCTAACATCAAGAAACCATTTTCTTTACCTCTCTTAAGACATTATACCTAACTCCCATAAAGCTTAGTATAACTCTTTTAAAACCTTTTAAAACCAAGTGTTACTTCCTTCAAAACGATTTATAAATCTTTTGAAATACATCAAGTCCTTTATTATAACAAGCCGCTTATAATTCTCATCATTACCTTTTAAAACCACAAAGTATTTTCTTACCTACATAAAGTCATATAACCAACTTCCCATAAAGCCGTTATAACACTTTTATGTTTTAAGAACAATCAAACACAAGATTAATACACGTATCGCTTACCGCATTTACATAGTTCACACATATCATGCTAGAAGAGATAGGAAGAGGTTCACATACCTCGCGACGATTGTCGACTAATAGCAAAACGCCCAAGTACCTCAAACCGCGGCTACTCCTGCTGCCGATCACTCCACACGTAGTACTTCAACCTATAAGGCCACAAGGCGCTTATTAACATCTAGATCTCAACGCTCCATAATCTACGTAAAATTGGCAAAGACTCTCCCGCCACAACAAGAAATCTCCTTCTCTATCGAGGCCGCTACTAAGCCAACTGGGGGGTTTTACACGCCTAACCTGGACGTGTACAATTCTACTACACAAGAATACTACAAGTCTCATCAGAATACACCCTATGTAATTACAATTCAGCCTCTTAATTCTTCAGCTTAAGTCAAAAGACATTGCCACAAGATTAAGTATAGTTCTATATATAGTATACTTCAACTATATATTCAAACATGTAATTTCCAATTACAATAGAAGGACAAGAGTGTTTACCTCGATAAGCCCAAAATTATCCAAGTATAAAGTCGATCCTGAGCAACGCTTAGCTCCTACTCCGAGCGCTCCAAACAACCCTTAGAAGTTCTAACTAACTTCTACTTACAACTTCAACAACGGGTGAAGATTTCCTTAGGGTTTCGTTTTTGTGGCTAAAGGAAGTATAATCGTATTTTCTGGCTTTATAAGTGTAACTTGGGAATACTACAAGGTATTTGGGCCAAGGTATTTGGACATTATAACAATATTAGGAGAGTATTTCTATACCACAACAAGTGGTATTATACGAAACAACTAGGCAGTGGGTACCCCACGGCCAAGGCACCACAAAGGGGGGAGGGGTGGCCTCTAGTCCAATGCTCACTCAAGTGGGGGGGTAGTGTGGCGGACCAATTGCTCACAAGAGGGAGGGATGATTTTTCTTGGAATTTCACTAGTGTGGATGAAGAATAACTCTTGCATTATAGGGTATTTGTAGCAAAACCAAAAGCCAACCAATGGCCAAGATCCTTCCAAGTGTATAGCAAGTGTAAGGCCAAGATCAAGCCAAGTGCACCCTAACCCCTACTCCACAAAACATGGCACAAAACAAGCCACAAACAAGGCACAAAACCATGAACCAATCGCCAAGGCCAAGCCTCCTCTTTGTTGCCCAATGAGGGTGACAAGTGTCACCCTCCCGTTGGTCCAAAATGTTCCGCCGCCGGAAAAATCCGCAAAATACTAAATGACATAGCCGGAATTTTCCCAACGTAAGTCGTGGAAACGCTTCGCCGTAAACGACTTAATCGCACTTGTGCCCAAATTTCGAATCCAATGCCTATCTTAAGGCTCAAATTTCAGACGCACGCCCATACGCATATACTCCGGAAAAACGGGTATAACATTCTCCTCCTTAGAAACATTCGCCCCAATGTTCCTTCTCAAGTCTCAACACAAACATGCGCTAGTATAGCCTTCATCGCTATACGCACGAAACGATCATGCCACACCGCCATAAAAATAACAAACGCACCAATACTTAAACCCAAGTCAACGAGGAAATACCTCTAATCATCACAAAACCCCTTACCCGAGGTCTAAAATATACACCCTTCACACCTTCATTTCACAAAAGAAACGATCATACACGCTCACTTTTCCCTATCTTGCCGCACTTTCTCGAACACTCAAACTCTTTCTAGTATCCGTACCACACTTCACAACGCTTCGCTTTCCAACCTCGAGTCACTACTCCAAACTTGGTCATCTCACTAATCTCGATTTCCTAAGGCCATTCCCGCCTTCACGAACTGATTCTGGTCGAACGATCCACGAACTCATACGATGGTCATCTAAACTGGGCCTAGCACCCTCGTGACCGCCACCGGCGACCACCCAGAGCTGACCTTCCTCAAAACGGACGCGGTTGGCCCGCAACATGGCCCCAACCCGACCCATCGTAGCGCCAACTCTCTAGTTTCTTGATCCGAACAATCTTATTTCTACAGTCGCGAAGCTACCACTTCCATTTCACACTACCTGTGACTTACCCTTTTCACTAACTGTGTTTCTAAATCACATTTTAGCACAAAGCTATCCAAACATATCATTAAACACATCAACAACATCAATACACACAAAACTCTGTAGGTTAAGGATATACTGAAACTAGGCGGTTCAAGGACCGCTAAAATCGAACTTCCACCGCGACTTACCGTGGGCCCGCAATCGCTTCTAGTAGTTCAGGCTATCCTACCGCATACTCGGCCTCGGACGCTTCGCCATATGGCCCCGCTGGCCGCAAGAATAACAAGCTCCTCGTACTACGACACTCCTAAATGCGTCTACCACATCGACCACACCGAGGTAGGTGATCGTGATCCGCCAACACCCTACTCCCAACATTCAAACTCGGGAGCCCCGACTCGCCTCAATATCCTGCGGTCCCGGTCGCGGAGGACCACTCGCAATGGCGAGGTACATAACTAGTCTGCTGCCGAGGCGGTCCGCCTCGAAAGTCGCCAAAATATCCGGCGGCCTCGCCTTCTTCTCACAAAGCCGTCCACCTGCCGATCTTCGCGCCTCGCACTCCGCGTACGAGCTCGAACGCGGCACGTCCATGCCCCAAGAGAAACACCAACAACTCGCTAGGTAATCATCGAGCCTCAGAATATATCCGTGCACTCGATCCTCCATACTAGCTACTAATGCGGAACATACCGCCAATGAGTCGAACTCCACATTGTACTTCAATCAGACGCCTGCTCGCTCAACATCAAAAACTGTTTACCGAGCCTCCTCATTTGTGGAGGCAAGAAATGTGCCGTGAAGGCGCCCCAAAACTCGCCCCAAACGGCCGGAAGTGCATGCTCTCCCGAAAGCTCCCACGATCAAACCAATCGATCGCGTATCACGCACCGATGCGAACTAAATGTCACGCATCTACCAAGCCTTGATCACCCGTGACGATCCTTCAGAATCGACGGATGAACTCCTCGCGATCATCCTCCGCCGACCAGAAAACTCAAAGTGGCTACAACTAAGGAAATCCCGTAGCCTCAAATCACGCCGAGTGCACTACAGTGCCGCTGAATCGAATGCCAAGGCCCCACTTATCTCATATCTCGCCACAACCTCGCCAATAATCGCCATCTCTCGCGACTCCATCTCCCCGCCTGCATCGCGACCTGAGGCTCAGTATCAGAGTCTCAGCAGCCATCGCCGCGCTCTAAACTCGCTGGCCGGGCGGCGCCGCAAAACTCGCCGTCAAGCACTACTCAGTACCGACCGCTCGTGCCTCGCATTCTCTCAATCCCACTAGCAGCCTCCGCTTTGCCCTTCTCGGGCCTCGCTGCCTTCGCAGGCATAATCGTAAAACGAAACACGCCGAGGGTCCAACTTACAACACAAATTTCTAAGGCACGATCTCGTAATGAGAAGAATGGAAACCAATCCTAAATGTCCTATAGCCTCCTGATTATAGACGTGGTGCACAACACACCGATAATCAAGACTCTACTGAACACGGTGTAGACACTTTCCGAGGACTAATCGCTTCGATACCACTTTGTAACGCCCGAACCTGCCGCTATCGTGCCTTACCCTGCACCCTAGTGATACAACATCGTAGAAAACCAGGAAAATAAAACATGAATCATGAAACAAGAGATATAATAAATAAACAAAGCAACCAAAATAGCTTGCCTTCAGATATACATAAAACCCGAACGCTTTAATCCTTTTACAACCCCGCCACAATAGCTTCTCATGCACTTAAGATTTACAACATCGTGACGACAGTATTCCCGCCATACCCCGAATGTACAAGAACCTACAACTCGTGGAACACATACTAAAAGATAAGCCTCCGAGAAACGGAGCTTCCTAAAACGCTGAACCGAGATCCTAAGAGCGAGGATCCACGATCGATGTACCTCTACTCATGCAGATGAACGCACTTCCAAGGAGGTCAAGATAACAGTACCAAGTATGTGAAATCACAACATCAGAATGAAATCATAATAGCTTAAAAAGCGAGACATGTATGATAACCAAAATACAAGACGCAACATAAAAATACCAAGTCGTGACTCACGCCTCAAAGTCACCACTCAATATAACTATGGGTCTCACGCCCATACATCCATCATGTTCGCATCATGGCCGCATGCCCCGGATATCGCTTCTGTAGACATGTCCATGATGCAACACACACAAGCGCCGCACGCCACATGCCCCGAATACCGCATCGGTGTAGACATGCCCATGTAACCTCAATAACAATATATCGTGGTCAACCCCGCCGCATGGCCACATGCCCCGAATCAGACGGCAGACACGCCCATGTTGCGAATAACCATATATCGGTAATCAACTCGCACGGCCGCATGCCCCTAATATCAGACGGCAGATACGCCCATGTGATATCAACAACAAGACAAGAATCAAAATGGAAACATACCCGTGGAATTCTCCATCACCGCCAAAGACGCCCCAGAAGTTCTCAATAAGTCAACCGCCTCTATCGAGAGACGCCAGAATACGTAAATACCACACTTGTACAACAAAGGCTATCATCACAAGCATAGACAAGTTTCACAACAACAAGCATAGGCAAGTTTCACAACAACAAGCATAGGCAAGTTTCACAACAACTCAAAGTACTTCCATTTATACCAAAGTCCTGTTGTAACCCCAAAGTACTACATACGTTAAGTTCTTTTAAAAGAGATCCATTACTTTTATAAAAGTCACCCGATACCCGTAGTATTAGAATGACCAACCCACATTCCTTTTCAAAAATCAAGTAACAACATTCTTTTCCTAAGTTCCAGTTTGCCTAGTTTCAATTACTCAAGCTTCTCATTTTCAAATGGTTTCATAGTTCCCAAACTTAATCACTTGATTCCTTTTTAGAACAATTGAGTAATATATGTCTCACGTGAGAGTAGGTTATTCTTGTTTACAACATTCTTATTACAGCAACCATGATCTAGAAAATGTATATCATTTTGTCTCATCTTAGTTTCTATGCAGATGGAGGTTTCTACTGGTTTTAATACAATTCATCATTATTCAATACATTTTCCTTTATTAACGCTGCAGTGGTCTGTCGATACACATTCTGATTTCCGAAATCAGTAAAACATTATCCCTTTAAATAACACCAAGTACTCATTACTCACGAATGAGGTTTCACACAAACATTCACATTAGAACAAATAAGTTAAGTCTCTTATCTTATAAGATCAAGTCTCTTAACTTCTAACATCAGTAAACCATTTTCTTTACCTCTCTTAAGACATTATACCTAATTCCCCATAAAGCTTAGTATAACTCTTTTAAAACCTTTTAAAACCAAGTGTTACTCTCCTTCAAAACGATTTATAAATCTTTTGAAATACATCAAGTCCTTTATTATAACAAGCCAGTTATAATTCTCATCAGTTACCTTTTTAAAACCACAAAGTATTTTCTTACCTACATAAAGCTGTTATAACCAACTTCCCATAAAGCCGTTATAACACTTTATGTTTTAAGAACAATCAAACACAGTTAACACATGTACGTCTACCGTACTTACATAGTTCACACATATCATGCTAGAAGAGATAGGAAGAGGTTCACATACCTCGCGACGATTGTCGACTAATAGCAAAACGCTCCAAGTACCTCAAACCGCCGGCTACTCCTGCCGTGGATCACTCCACACGTAGTACTTCAACCTATAAGGCCACAAGGCGCTTATTAACATCTAGATCTCAACGTTCCATAATCTACAGAAAATTCGGCAGCACCTCCCCCCCCCCGCCACAGCGCAAATCTCCTTCTCTATCGAGGCCGGCTACCAAGCCAACCAGGGGGGGGGGTTTTACACGCCTAACCGGACGTGTACAATTCTACTACACAGTAATACTACAAGTTCAGAATACAGTCCTATGTAATTACAGTTCAGTTCTTAATTCTTCAGGCTTAAGTCAAAAGACATTGCCACAGTACTAAGTATAGTTCTATATATAGTATACTTCAACTATATATTCAAACATGTAATTTCCAATTACAATAGAAGGACAGTAGTGTTTACCTCGATAAGCCCAAAATTATCCAAGTATAAAGTCGATCCTGAGCAACGCTTAGCTCCTACTCCGAGCGCTCCAAACAACCCTTAGAAGTTCTAACCAACTTCTACTTACAACTTCAACAACGGGTGAAGATTTCCTTGTGGTTTCGTTTTGTGGCTAAAGGAAGTATAATCGTATTTTCCGGCTTTGTATAAGTGTAACTTGGGAATACTACAAGGTATTTGGGCCAAGGTATTTGGACATTATAACAATATTAGAGAGTATTTCTATACCACAACAAGGGTATTATACGAAAACAACTAGGCTAGTGGGGTACCCACGCCAAGGCACCACAAAGGGGAGGGTGGCCTCTCGCCAAGGCTCACCTGCCGGGGTAGTGGCGGACGAATTGCTCACAAGAGGAGGGAGTATTTTTCTTGGAATTTCACAAGTGTGGATGAAGAATAACTCTTGCATTAGAGGGTATTTATAGCAAAACCAAAAGCCAACCAATGGCCAAGATCCTTCCAAGTGTATAGCAAGTGTAAGGCCAAGATCAAGCCAAGTGCACCCTAACCCCTACTCCACAAAACATGGCACAAAACAAGCCACAAACAAGGCACAAAACCATGAACCAATCGGCCAAGGCCAAGCCTCCTCTTTGCCGTCAACGAGGGTGACAAGTGTCACCTCCCGTTGGTCCAAAAATGTTCCGTCGCTCGGAAAAATCCGCAAAAATACTAAATGACATAGCCGGAATTTTCCCAACGTAAGCTGTGGAAACGTTTCGTCAGAAAACGACTCTAATCGGCACTTGTGCCCAAATTTCGAATCCAATGCCTATCTTAAGGCTCAAATTTGTGCGTCGTCCATACGCATACTCTGGAAAAAGCGGGTATAACAAGGTCGGGTCTACATTTTGTGACGCAGAGTGCCTTCCGGTCTTCCGCGGGTGGTTTGACCGCCGGGGATATTCGGGAGCGAGGACAAGGCTCGGGGCGCGAGTTCACAGGTGTCCGAAGATAGTAGCCAGGGGAGGCCACCTTTGCCTCGGTGTGGTCACTATGGTAGATCTCATTTTGGGGAGTGTCGGACTAGGTCGACAACTTGTTACACTTGCGGCCAACAGGGCCATTGGGCGAGAGACTGTCCGACCAGAGGTAGCGCTGGTGGGATGGCACAATCTATTGGATCAGTTGCGGGTTCTTCACCTTCAATGGCTAGGCATGATGTTCATGCACCGACAGGACGCGGCAGAGGCCGTGGTAGCAGTTCCCAGTTTTAGCGGTCCTTTAACCCGCCTATGTGATGTCAGGTATATCTTTGACCCTTTAGAGATTAGTATGCATGATAGGATTGTTGTATGATTTAGTGTCATGAACGGGGGATATTGAGACTATGTACATGTGATAGAATAAGTTGGTAAATACGAACGAGCAATTCAGTATAAAGTCGATCCTGAGCAACGCTTAGCTCCTACTCCGAGCGCTCCAAACAACCCTTAGAAGTTCTAACCAACTTCTACTTACAACTTCAACAACGGGTGAAGATTTCCTTAGGGTTTCGTTTTTGTGGCTAAAGGAAGTATAATCGTATTTTCTGGGCTTTGTATAAGTGTAACCTTGGGAATACTACAAGGTATTTGGGCCAAGGTATTTGGACATTATAACAATATTAGGAGAGTATTTCTATACCACAATGTGGGTATTATACGAAACAACTAGGCTAGGGGGTACCCACGCCAAGGCACCACAAAGGGGGGAGGGGTGGCCTCTCGGCCAAGGCTCACTCAAGGGGGGGGGTAGTGTGGCGGACGAATTGCTCACAAGAGGGAGGGAGTATTTTTCTTGGAATTTCACAAGTGTGGATGAAGAATAACTCTTGCATTAGAGGGGTATTTATAGCAAAACCAAAAGCCAACCAATGGCCAAGATCCTTCCAAGTGTATAGCAAGTGTAAGGCCAAGATCAAGCCAAGTGCACCCTAACCCCTACTCCACAAAACATGGCACAAAACAAGCCACAAAACAAGGCACAAAACCATGAACCAATCGGCCAAGGCCAAGCCTCCTCTTTGCCGTCCAATGAGGGTGACAAGTGTCACCCTCCCGTTGGTCCAAAAATGTTCCGTCGCTCGGAAAAATCCGCAAAAATACTAAATGACATAGCCGGAATTTTCCCAACGTAAGCTGTGGAAACGTTTCGTCAGAAAACGACTCTAATCGGCACTTGTGCCCAAATTTCGAATCCAATGCCTATCTTAAGGCTCAAATTTCGTACGTACGTCCATACGTACATACTCTGGAAAAACGGGGTATAACAAGGCTGGGTCTACATTTTCGCCGACGCAGAGTGCCCCTTCCCGGTCTTCCGGCGGGTGGTTTGACCGCCGGGGATATTCGGGAGCAGGTCAAGGCTCCAGGGCGGCAGGTTCACAGGTGTCCGAAGATAGTAGCCAGGGGAGGCCACCTTTGCCTCGGTGTGGTCACTGTGGTAGATCTCATTTTGGGGAGTGTCGGACTAGGTCGACAACTTGTTACACTTGCGGCCAACAGGGCCATTGGGCGAGAGACTGTCGGAGACTGCAGGTAGCACTGGTGGGATGGCACAATCTATTGGATCAGTTGCGGGTTCTTCACCTTCAATGGCTAGGCAGGATGTTCATGCACCGGCAGGACGCGGCAGAGGCCGTGGTAGCAGTTCCCAGTTTTAGCGGTCCTTTGACCCGCCTATGTGATGTCAGGTATATCTTTGACCCTTTAGAGATTAGTATGCATGATAGGATTGTTGTATGATTTAGTGTCATGAACGGAGGATATTGAGACTATGTACATGTGATAGAATAAGTTGGTAAATACGAACGGGCAATTCTGTTAGGCCGTGAACGGGAGTAAGTGGTAATGGTTCATATTTTGGGTTCGTTTCATGTTTGACTTACGATGAATGGGTATGCATGTGCGATATCTTAGGGTCATAAGTGGCATTATAAGGTCCCATTAAGCGTGAGGTACGAGGAGGTACCGAGGAATAGTAGATTGGCTCCAAAAGAACATTCGGGGACGAATGTTTCTAAGGGGGGGAGAATGTTATACCCCGTAGTTCTGGCCATGCGTATGAGAGCATACGAAAGGGGTTAAGACTTAAAATTTTAGAAAGATAGGTTGACGGATTGTTTCGGACGGGTTTTTAGTCAACTTTGAGGCGGTTTATGTCCAGTTGCATTATGAGGTTGTAGGTGTTTCAAAGGCCTAGTACGTAGTTCGTTGAGTCTAGTCTCCAACGCAACCAACCGTTCGTCGATAGGGTATCGGAGTAGAAAGTTATGAAGGTTGCAAGTTCAGTGCGCAGTCGAGCCGAAAAGTGTTTTTCGGTCAGGGCCCACAGCGTCGCGGCGCCGGATGCAGGGACGCGGCGCTGGATATTCTGAGGGAGCGCTGAAGTTGAAGCGTCGCGGCGCCGGAAAGCAGGGCCGCGGCGCCGGAAGTTCTGTGAGGTGGCGGAAGTTTCAGCGCCGCGGCGCCGAGGCGGGTTTTCTGGCGGAAAAACTGAGGAAAATCAGATTTTTTCTTTTAAAAAGGTCATGGGAGGGTGACAAGTGTCCCCCCATCTGATTTTTGCATGCACTACTTATTGACCAAGTCTTGAAGACTTGGTCATTCTTCAAGCTCCTCTCTCTCTCTAAATTAGAAGCTCTTCCTTCTCTCTAGAAAAGCAAGAATAAATCAAGGATTGAGAAAAATATTGTCACGACCCGACTTCGGGCCCGTGACTGGTGTCTTACCCCGGGCACCCTAGTGATACAACATCAGAGAAAATCAGCGGAAATAAAAACTTAACAGGAAACAAGATATAACATAAGAAAACAGGCTAACCAAAATGGTCACCTTCATGTATAAATATAACCGAACAGTTACATCCTTTACAAACCCTGCCCACAACAGTACTACAGACCTCTAAGAGTGTAACCATAACTATGACGGGACAGGGCCCCGCCATACCCCTGAATGTACAAGTACTTACAATGATAGGGGACTATACCAAAGATAAGCCTCCGGAGAAACGGAGCTACCCAAACCGCAGAATTGTGATCCTATGAGCGAGGATCCACAACCGATGTACCTCTACCTGCGGCATGAACGCAGCCCCCCGAAGGAGGTCAGTACAACAGGTACCAAGTATGTGAAACTGAAAATACTGTAAATGAAATCATAACAGTCTATATAAAGCAGGAGACATGTATGATAACGGACTGATTCCACAACATAAAAGCGATGCTACGTCGGACTCACGCCCTCAAAGTCATCCCTCATGCCCGTGGAACTCCTTCCTCTCTGCCGACAGTCTAGGTATAAATCGTGTGATACGTATAATATGTCTCGGCCCATCCCGTGGGACTCGAGGTGGAATCGTATGGTATACATGTCTCGGCCCATCTCATGGGACTCGATGTAAAATCTCATGGTCACATTCCCGGCCCATCTCATGGGACTCGGTGTCGGATCGTATGGTCACATTCCCGGCCCATCTCATGGGACTCGATGTCGAATCGTATGGTCACATTCCCGGCCCATCTCATGGGACTCGGTGTCGGATCGTATGATCACATTCCCGGCCCATCTCATGGGACTCGGTGTCGGATCGTGTGGAATACATGTCCCGGCCCATCCCATGGGTCTCGGTGTAGAATCAGGTGGTATACGTGTCTCGGCCCATCTCATGGGACTCGAGGTAGAATCGGCCATAACATTTAAACCCTCTTCTAAGACAGATTTAAGACACTACCATGCCTTCCTTTTAAACCAAAACACTTTCCCTTTTTAAAGTCAAGTAACAACATTCTTTTCCAAAAGTTCAAGTTGCATAATTTCAAATACTCAAGTCTCTTATTTTTGAAAGATTTCATAGTCCATAGTCTTAATCACTTAATAACGTAATCTCTTTTAAAACAATTTGAGTAACATATGCCTTATGTGTGAGTAGTTTATTCTTGTTTATAACAATCTTATTAAAGCAGCCATGATCTAGAAAATGTAATACAATTTTGTCTTATCTTAGCTTCTATGCAGATGGAGGTTTCTACTGGTTTTAATATAATTATTATTTGTCAATACATTTTCCTTTATTAACGCTGCAGTGGTTTGTTCGATACTTATTCTCATTTCCGAAATCAATAAAACATTATCCTTTTAAAGACCAAGTACCCATTACTCACGAATGAGGTTTCACAGCTTTTTAACAAAATTCATATCAAGTTAATTAAGTCAAGTTTCTTATCTTTCAAGATCAAGTCTCTTAACTTCTAAAATCAATAAACCATTCTTTTACCTACATAAAGTCGTTATAACTAACTTCCCATAAAGCTATTATAACACTTTATGTTTTAAACCAACCAAAACTCGTTTAGCACACGTACGTCTACCGTACTACATAGTTCACAACAATCATGCTAGAAAAGATAGGAAGAGGTTCACATACCTCGCGACGATTATCGACAATTAGCAAAACGCTCCAAAGTACTATAACCCAGCTAGCCTTTTCCACCCTTCAAGTAGAATACGCTACTCGTAGTACTTCAACCTATAAAGGCCACAAAACGTCCATCAACCTCTAGATCTCTTCGTAGAACAATTCTAAGTACAAAGTTCCTTATTCTACGAAAAATTCGGCAGCACCTCCCCCCCCGTAACCACATAAATCTCCTCCTCTATCAAGGCCCGCTACCAAGCCACCAACTCCAAGGGGGTTTACACGTCTAACCGGACGTGTACAATTTTGCTCCACAATAATACTACAAGTCTACTGTAAATACAGTCCAATGTAAATACAGTTCAATTCTTTATAATCATCCTTCCAATATCTCTTATACTCAATTCTAAACTACTACAATATGTAATATCCAATTACAATAGGGGGACATAGATCATTACCTCGATAAGCCCAAAATTATCCAAGATTATAAGTCGATCCTGAGCAACGTTTAGCTCCAAATCCTTATGCTCCAACCCGCTCCAAGCAACCCTTAGAAGTTTCTAAACAACTTCTCTTAACACTTCAACCAAGCTATGAAGATTTTTCTAGGGTTTCATTTTGCGACTATTGGAATAAAGTAGTATTTCCGGGCTCCTAGTATTGAAATAACTTTGGAATACAACTAGGGATACTAGGCTAAGGTATTTGGGATTATACAACAATACTTGAAGTATTTTCTACACAAGTGGGGGGGTGGGACGAGAACAAGCTAAAGGGAGGGGATATTTTTGCCTTGGAAAGCTTAAGTGTGGATGATAATAAATCTTGAACTAAGGGGGTATTTATAGAGGAATCAAGGGTCAAGATCTATGCAAGTGTGTGGTCAAGATTGGGCCATGTGTGTGTGGGTCCCACCACACCACATGGCCAACGAAAATGTAGTCCAAGTGTCATGGCCATTTCGGCCAAGGGACAAATAGCTGAACACTGTCCTCCACCCGCCCACGGCCACTCGAGGGTGACACGTGTCGCCCCTTACTCGTCCAAAATATTTCGTCTTTCGAAAATATCCAAAATACCGAAAATCTCAAAAACAAAGTGGGCCCCACAAAACCGTAAATTTCTCCCGTGGGCCCCACGTGACCATTTCCGAAAATAAAATCCCAAAATTCTAATATAATCCAAGAAGTCCAAATACCAAATCTGGGAATCCAATTCCCATTAACGAACCTTTTTCCTTCACAAAACCCGGAAACTTTTCCATAGAAAAATCACATCTTTCTTTCTTTCCAAAATTAATGTCGTAAACTCGTATGTACGTCCTCACATACATACCCTGGAACTACGGGGTATAACATTCTTCCCCCCTTAGAAACATTCGTCCGGAATGTTCCTTCTAAGTCTCTAAACATACATGTGCTGGTATAGTCTCCACTACTACACTTACAAAACCGATCATGCCACCAATGGCCAGAATATAACATGTGCGCAAAACTCAAATCCAAGCCAACGAGGAATCACCTCTACATCACAAAAAGCTCCCACCCATGGTCTAAATGATACTCATTTCGCATCTTCACTTCACAAAAGAAATGATCACTTCCGTTCTCATAACACATGTTCGCTTCTTTCCTTACTCGTCGTACCCTTCTCGTACACCTGAACTCTTTCTATTACACGTACCACACTTCAGTTACTGCTTCAATTTCCACAACCCTGGAGTTACCACCTCCAAACTTGGTCATCTCACTAGCTTCAATTTTTCCCTAAGGCCATTCCCGGCCTTCACGATCTGATTCTGGTCGAACGCACCCACGAACCCGTACGATGGTTACCTAAACTTGGGCCTAACACCCTCGTGACCCTATCACATAGCGGGACCACCACAAATTTTCCTTACTCCAATCCGGGCTGCGGGTTGACCCGCAATCTGGCCTCAACCCGACCCATTTATCGCGCCAAGCTCTTGTTCCCCGATCCGGAACAATCTCACTAATCAAGTCACGAAAACCTAGTGGTCTTCTTAGCTCAACTACCCTCTTATAATTCACACCACTCAGGGACTTATCACACAATTATACCCCACGTATACTATGCACTCTGACAAAGGTCAATCGTAAACAAAATCTTTTACTCAAGACGACCTCGCATCTAAGGTTTCCACGTATAATATTCTAAGGTTCACACCTTCCATGTCCCCATACTTACCTTTTCAACTACCCATGTTTTCTAATCATAATTAACGTAATGCTATCAGAACATAACACTTAAAATATACTCATCTTATCACACATACAAATCTCTAGAGGCTAAGGGTATACCTGAAATAAAATAGGCGGTTCCAAGGACCGCTAGAACTGGGAACTTCCACCACGACCCCTGCCATGGCCTGCCGGTGTATGAACACCCTGCCTAGCTATCGAAGGCGATGAACACGCCATCACCGGAGGCTGCGTCATTCTACTGTATCCTCCTACTAGACGCCTCGTCACATGGCCACGACGGCCGCAGATGAAACAAGCACCGCAAAAACGACATTCGGGACGCGCGCCACATCGTGCACACTGAGAGAGACTCAATCCGGCTAGAACCATGTATATCTCGTGAACGAAGCCACGAGTCGACCACTCGAATACCGAGCGTCCAAGATCGGAGGACCACTGCATCTTGGCGGAGGTGCATAACTAGCTCTTCTTTGGCGGTCCGCCTCGAAAGTTACCAAAGGACTCGCTGTCGCCTCTTCGCTGATCTCGGTCATTCCGTCGACCCTCCGCTCCTCATCCAAGTGCATAAGCTGCAGGCAATGTCCATGCCCGGCTGAAGAGCTACACCTGAGCAACTCTCTGCTAGGTAATCATCGAGCCCTGTGACATATCGGTGCACTCTATCCTCCATGTCTGCCACTAAAGCGGGGACATACCGAGCCAACGAGTCAAACTCCACGTTGTACTCCCGAACCGCGCGTTGCGCGCCTCAACATCAAAAATCGGCTACCGAGCCCTCTCATCTGTGGAGGCAAGAAATGTGCAAGAAATGCCTCTAAGAACTCGTCCCATACAGCTGGAAGTGCATGCTCTCCCCGGGACAGCTCCCACGAATCAAACCAGTCGACTGCAGTATCACGCAACCGATGCGAACCTAAGACCACCGACTCGGTCTCCGGCCTTGATCACTCATGATCCGTCAGAATCGCTTGATGAACTGCGGATTATCCTCGTGCCTCGACCCATAAAACTACGGTGAACGCGGCTCGAAAGTCCCGTCTCAAACTATCCGACTGGGTGAACTACGGGTACTACTGGGATCACATCCCATCTCTCCTGCGTCACGTCACGATCCAATAACTAGGCCATCTCGCGTATATCCTCTCGCTGCTCCTGGCGTGGGTGGAGGCTCAGTCTTGTGGTCTCTGAGAGATCGCCGCTACTCGCGACTCCGCCTCGCTGCCTTGCCCGGGCCTTGATTGCCTTGCGTGGAGGCATAACTGGCACATAAGAATACGTCAGAGGGAGTCCAACTTATAACACAGCTCTAAGGCACGATCTCAAAGTGAGAATAATGGAAACCAATCCTAAATATCCTGCGGCCTCGATTATAGGTGTGGTTCACACGCCGATAATCAAGACTCTACTAGATACTTGCTCAGACACTTTCCGGATTAATCGCTCTGATACCACTTTTGTCACGACTACTTGGCGTGATCGTGCTTACCGGGCACCCTAGTGATACAACATCAGAGAAAATCAGCGGAAATAAAAACTTAACAGGAAACAAGATATAACATAAGAAAACAGGCTAACCAAAACGGTCACCTTCATGTATAAATATAACCGAACAGTTACATCCTTTACAAACCACACTTACAAGATTACGCACTCAAGAGTGTAACCATCACTATGACGGACAGGCCCGCCATACCTGAATGTACAAGTACTTACAATGACAGGACTATACCAAAGATAAGCCTCCGAGAAACGGAGCTTCCTAAACGCCGAATCGTGATCCTATGGCGAGGATCCACAACCGTACCTCTACTGCGCAGATGAACGCAGCGGGCGAGGTCGATAACAGTACAGTATGTGAAACTGAAAATACTGTAAATGAAATCATAACTGTTACACCCCGTATTTACAGGACATGCTTTAAGAACGTACGTAAGAATTCCAAATGTTAAGATTTGAGACTAGTAAAAATTTATCGGAATTATGGAATTGTCGGAAAACGTATTGTTGTGACGAATGGGAGGGCGACACGTGTCACCCCCTTATTGTTGCCTTGGACGAAAATGTCATGGCCAAAATGGTCATTGACCATAGTCTTAGGATGACTAAGTCTTGCAAGTAGCAAGCTTGAGATAATTGACTTGGTCAATGGGCCCACAAAGTCTTGATATTTAAATAAGAGCTCATCCAAACCACCCATTTGCTTGCATCTTGACCCTCCATGTTACTATATAATACTAGTAGTAGTATGACAAGCTTAACACTTAGAAAATTTTCAAGAAATTGAAGAACAAGAGCTACTAGCTCTCGGGTTCACTAAGGGAAAGAAAGAAAAAATTTCGTTTCTTGTTCTTTAAGCTCCACACTTTAAACCAAGGTTCATGAGTGTATTGTAAGTGTATCTCAATAGAAAAATCTCGGAAAAATATAGTTTTCGTATTAGTCGCAAAGTGAAAACCTAGTTGCTTTCTAGGTTTTGGATTGGAAGTTTGAAGGAAAGTTGTTGGTATGGTTCTAAGGGTCTCAAGTAGCGGATTGAAGTGCCTTGAAGAGTCTCTAAGTTGCTAGGGAGCAAATTCGGATTTGTAGTTGGATTGAGATTCGTTGAGGTATAATCTTGTCTCTTAAAAGTGTTACAAGATTATTTATATTGTTAGCTTTACTTGTTGCTAGCATGAAGTATGTGTTGAAGTTTATAAGTGTTATGGATTGCTTGTAGCCTTAGAATCCGAAATGTAATGTAAGCCATGTGAAGTTGGATTACTAATTGGTCGTTTATTAGAAATCATCGCATGTTACTTACTTGAAGATTATAGTAGTTATAATCGATTGCGACTTGATATCATGTTATGCTAACAATTTGGATTGAAATGGAAATTGGATAAGAATTGGTATTGTTGTACTCAATATGGCCGAAATTGGACTAGTAGTTGTATTAGTTTGATATCTATTGTGGGGCGGAATTTTACACGTCTAGTAGGCGTGTAATCCCCTATTGTTAATTGCTTTGATTGGGCCTTAAATGTGTGTTTGGTTATTGAATTCGCCTTGAAAAGGTGGCAAAGTAAGTAAAACAAAGGAGGTCTTTGTCAGATTTTCCGTAGAATTTAGCAACTTAGCACTTAGAATATTCTACGTTTGAAGTAAGAGGTTAATGGACGTATTGTGACCATTATAGGTTGAAGTACTAAGTATAGCGTATCCTACTTGAAGGATGGAATAGCTATCATGATTGAAGTACTTTGGAGCATTTTGCTACTTGTCGATAATCGTCGCGAGGTATGTGAACCTCTTCCTTCCTTTGGCATGATTCTATGTATGGAATATACCTGTGGTATCATTTCATGTTTCCTTCTACTCTTAGAAGTTAAGAGGTAGTTGTGTGATTTACTCTATGTAGAACTTTTCCTATCTTTTGAGCATGACTAGTTGCACGTTAGTGTAGTGAGACTGACACCTTGATATCCTTTACTAGTTTTATGAATAGCCTAGTCGGGTGAGGTAGGAGATTAACTCACTTCTTTGAAAGAATAAAGGATGTCTTAAGTTTTATTAAGTTAAGGGACTTGAAGAGTTTTAAAGTATGTGATACTTGTTCCGTTTTAAACGTATAAGTCCCTTGGATAGGAAATTATATTTTGGCTAAGGTATAAAGTGAATATAACGACTTTATGGGAAGTTGGTTATATTTGCTTTATGGAAAGATAAATGACTTGATTTTAGTGAAAAGACAACTTGATTTTAATGCATCAATTGCCTAAGGTTTTATAATAAAAGGAGTCACTTGATTTCTAAAGGTTAAGAGACTAATGGTACTTTGAAAGTTAAGAGAATTGATTTGAAAATATATAATACTTGGTTTTAAAAAAGTATAAGTCTCTTGGTTATAAAAGGAATGGGTTTGTCTAAAACCATAAAGGGTTATAACGGCTTTATGGGAAGTTGGTTATAACGACTTTATGGATGGTTAAGAGAATGGTTTTCTCTAATAAAGTAATCAAAGAAATAACTTGAATTAAGGAAGGGCAATTTGATTTAAGGGTATCACTTGCTTAAAGCTTTAAGGTAAGGGTCATTTGATTTAGAAGCCGAGAAATGTATTTCTAAAGTATAGTGACTTATGTGAAATGTACACAAGCCTTGATACTACGGGTGTTAGTATCTTGGGGTTTTATATGAAAAAGAAATCTTTTGAAAAGAATGTAAGCATGTAGTACTTGGGGTTAAATTCCCGGATTTTTATGTGTGAAACGGAAGTGCCATGAGGTTATAAAAATGGAAGTCTAAAGGTTTAATGAACTTGCCTGTATTTGCTTGTGATAGCTTTAAGTGCAAGTATTATATGTTACGTTGTCGTGACTCGGTTGGAGAAGGTTTGTCTTGTTATAAGTTTACTTGGGCGTCTGCAAAGTGATGTGGGATTCCACGTATGCTTCATCGTGTGATTGATCTTGGCCATGCTTATACGATGAGGGATGCCGGGGCATGAAACCACGATTCTGGTTACATTCCCGCGCTTTTTATTAATCCATGCCCATGATTATACGATTTGGGATTCCGGGGCATGCGACCATGTTATATTATTACTCCGGGCTAGCTCTGCGAAGACACTGCACCTACGATGAGGATCTGAGGCACGCGTTATGGCCACGCTTATACGATGTAGGATTAGGGCATGCGACGCGTTATATATATATATATATGTGTGTTGTATATGTGTACGCCGACAGTGAGGTGGGATGCCACGTGCGCGTCACATGGTTATATTTTACGCTTATAGCTGTCGGCAGTGATGGGGGATTCCACGGACACGCTTTGATATTTGTGTGACTTGATCGCGTCCCAGATTGGGCCGGGTAGTATATGCGCCCTCCTTAAAGGGCCGGATTATCTTATGAAAGATACGTAAGTTATATGGTAATGAACTTAATGATTTTTTTCCTAATCATGCACGTAAGAATGTGACTATAACTTTTATTAAAAATGGGAAAAGATAATAAGGTACAATTAAGTTCATAAGTGGTAATGACACGGCAGGATCTGGTATGTAATTTTTATACTTGTCCCTGTCATTCTTTTATGATTATGATCACATCATGTCACGTTATTTACATTCCATATTAAATCGATTTTTCTTGACCCGCCAGTGCGTTCATGCCCGCAAGTTTTAGGTACCCAGGTTGGTGATCCTTGCTCTTAGGATCTCGGTTCAGTTTTTGGAAAAAAAAAACTCTATTTGCTCCGGAGGCTTATCTCTTGGTACGGTTTTCCCTGAGGTAGTAGATTCATGTATATTCAGGGGTATGGCGAGGCCCTGTCCGCCACGCTTGTTATGTTAAAACTCTTAGAGGTCCAGTCACACATATGTGGTCGGTTTGTAAAGAAATGAGGCACCGCTGCTTGATTTGTATATATATGTCGGGAAGGTAGCCACTGTCGGCTAACTTGTTGTTTTACTTTTGTTGATTTATTTATAAGTTTCATGTATGTCCATTGATTATCTCGATGTATACAGTAAGGGTGCCAGTAGGGCACCAGCCGCGAGCAGGCTGGTCTTGACAAAAGTGGTATCGAGCGATTAGTCCTCGGAAAGTGTCTGCACCGTGTCTAGTAAGTCTTGATTATCGGTGTGTTGTGCACCATCTATAATCGAGGCTGCGAGACATGTAGGATTGGTTTCATTCTTCTCTCTTTGAGATCGTGCGATGAGGCATCTGGTAGGTTGAATCCTCTCGACCCCTTCTTATGTACGATTATGCCTCCACGGAAGGCGACTGGGCCCGAGGGCAAAGCAGCAGGAGGCGCTAGTGTACGCAGAGGTTACGGACTCGGGCACGCACTATGCACGAGGTAGTAGGCGGATCGGCGAACTCACCACGCCGGCGGTATTGAAGAGCCGAGAGAAAGCGCTCTAGAGTCGTGCATCTGAGCCTCGATTCGCGGCCTGAGCGTAGTTTAGAGATTATGGAGAGCGGTCGGCTATTGACTAGCATAGTGGTAAGGCGCCGACGGAGCAGTAGCTAACCCAGAGCCGATTTGAGATTGGAATTTTCGGTTGTAGTCCACCCGAGTTTTATGGTTCAAGATCCGAGGATGATCCTCGAGTTCGTTCGCAATCTGCGGACTATGCAGTGCTTAGGGCCTCGGATCTGAGTCGATTGTGTTAGCTTTCACCGATTCTGGATGTTGCGTTGAACTTTTGAGTCTTGGGAGCTGTCGAGAGGTGTGGGTGCTCGTCCGTGGTTTGGGATGAGTTCACTGAGGCCTTTCTTGATCACTTTTGCCTCACGAAATGAGAGAGCCCGTGTTGATAGGTTCTTGTCATTGAGGTGTTATACCTATTTCAGTATGTACGTGGGAATACGTCTGAAAGGTTAGCCTTGAAAGTTAGGCTTGGGCGAAAATTATTGGGCACAACTCACAAAGCGAATAGTTTTCCGACGAAACGTTTCCACGTTTTCATAGGATAAATTCCGCTATGTCATTTCTTATTTTTTGCGGATTTTTCCGAGAGGCGTAACACTTTGGACCAATGAGAGGCGACACTTTCCACCCTCTCATGGTGGACTTGTCACGGCATTAGGCCGATTGAATGCCAAGCCTTGTCATAAAGTTGGATAGATATTTTGTGTGCAAGTTGGCCAAGGACACTTGCCTAAATCCTCACCCTACACTTGCCTTGCACTTGGCATAATCTTGGCCATTGGTTGGCCATGTCTTGACCTATAAATACCCCTTGTTGAAGAGTTATTTCATCCTAAATTGAGCAATCTATCTAAGTCTCAAATCCTCCTCTCTCATGTTGTTTCGTCCAAACACACCCTCCTCAGAAGCTTGGCCGAGGCTACCCCACCCCTAGCCTAGCCAAACCTACCCTCCCTTGGTAGAAAAGTTGCCTTCTAGTATTGTTATAATGCCCAATTTAACCTAGCCCAAATCCCTTAGTACTTAGTAGAAGTTGTGAGAAACTTCTAAGGATTCTTAGAGCACTGGAGCTTTGGATTAGGAGCTAAACCTCGCTCAGATCGACTTTTACTTGGATATTATTGGGCTTATCGAGGTAAATAATCCTAACCCTCTTTGTAATTAAAGAATGCATCTTGTAGAAGTATTGAAATAAGTATAAATACTTAGAAGGTTTGTTAAGAATAGAATTGAACTGTAACACCTTAGAAGGGTATAAAAGAAGAATATCTGAATCAGTACTTACATGGGATTTTTCACATGAGACTTATATAGCTCACCGTAGGGTTGTGCTGCCCGACTTTCCGTAGAATTGAGGACCTCTGTTTAGAATGACCTACGAATAGTCTAGACTTTGATAGTTGTCTGTGACTATTATAGTCGATTCTCTGCGCGACATACTCGACTTGGCGGTGGATTTCACGGAAGGTATGTGATTCTTCCTATACCCTTGAGCATGATATGTTAAGTATATATAGTACGGTGACGTACATATGATAATCGGCAATGTCTTTTGACTTAAGCCTGAATAATAAGAACGCTTGAAGTATGTCAAAGGAATAATGAATCATATTTAATGTAAGAGTAATATTTGGTTTTAAAACAAAAGCTTAAGAGTTATACTAGCTTTATGGGAAGTAGGTATAACAACTTAAGAATGATAAAAGGAAGGCTTACTTGTTTGTTTATAAAAGCCTTGTATTGATTTCTCTAAGTGTAGTAAGATTGGTTGATAGGTAGACATACTATGATCTGCGTGTGTTAATTGTCTTGTAATGTTGTGAAAGGGTCATTCACTGCTGCTACGTTGCTAACCTAAGTCCGTTGTCTTTATTGTATCACCTACCCTCGACTTATTATACCGGGCTTGCCACCTCGATGCGCAGTCTATACGGCTATCGCGATCTACGAGACTACGCGGAGTCGCGGTATGCTCGGGATTGATCATTCCGGTGTTTAGCCCGACGCGGGATGCCTATGCGGTCCATGGGACTATCGCGGTCTTTGAGGCTATGCGACTGCGAAGTCCGTGAGAGTACCGGGCTAGCTACCCCGATGCGGGGAATACCTCACGCAGTCTGTGTGACCTATCGGACTACTGAGTCGTGACTAGGCACGCAGAATGATACTATGGGCGGGCCTTGCTTCGATCATTCGCGCCTAGACTAGACCGCTACGCTTTTCCTATTATCATTATTGTTGTGATGCACTATGTGCAATTGAACCGAATGTATTTGTGAAAAGGTTTTGAATACTTTGATTTCATTTAAAGTACTTTATAGTTTCACATACTTGGTACTGTTGTCGACTCTTCGGGCTGCGTTCATGCCGCAGTTCTAGAGGAAGCAGTACTAGATCCACATCCTTAGGATCTCTACGTTGGTGTCGAGCTCCACTCTCCGAGGCTCTACTTTTGGGTATGATCTCCCTGTTGTAGATAGTTTTGCAGTCGAGGTATGGCGGCCCCTCCGCCATAGTTGTTCTTTTCCGGAGAGGTCTGTAGTCATGTTGTACAGTTGGGATGTAACTGCAAAACTTGGTTTATGTATAGATGCCGAAAGGCAACATGTTTCTTCAGTGAACATGTTCTAGTTCTATCATGGTGCATGTCTTGTTTTATATTCCCGATTGTTCTCGATGTATGACTACTTGGGTGCGGGTAAGGCACGATCCACGGGCCCGAACAGGTCGTGACAAAAGTGGTATCGAGCGATTAATCCTCTGAAAGTGTCTACGCACCGTATCTAGTAGTCTTGATTATCGGTGTGTTGTGCACCACACCAATAATCGCGAGGCTATAGGATATTTAGGATTGGTTTCCATTCTTCTCACTCGAGATCGTGCTTTAGAGTCATGTTATAGGTTGGACCCTCTAACGTATTCCTTTCCCAGAATGATTATGCCTCCACGTAAGGCAACCCGGGCCCAGAAGGGCAAGGCAGCCGAGGGAGCTGCTAGTATGACACAGAGGTTCACCAGGGCTCAGGCCCAGTCTTTACCCGAGGCGATGCCTCAGACGGCGAAGTTCTCGACGCCACCGCCTGAAGCAGTTTAGGGCCACATCGTGGTGATGAGACCACGGTTTTACGCTCGCCTCACCGGCCGGCGAGCAGGAGTTAGGTACAAGGAGATGACCCGCCACTTAGCGAGTCGTGGCGGATATGAGAGAGGTTTGGCGGCCATTCCGATTCAGCCCGGGCTCGAGCACCTGTTCACCGAGGGCGATAGTTTGAGGCTACAGGACTTCTTAGTTGTAACGCCAGAGTTTTACGGGTCGAGGCCGGAGGATGATCCGCAGGAGTTCATCCGTCAGCTGCAGAGGATTATGCGGGTGATCAGGGCTTCAGAGACTGAGTCTGTGACATTCGGTTCGCATCGGCTGCGTGATACCGCAGTCGATTGGTTCGATTCATGGGAGCTTTCCGGGAGCATGCACTCAAAGCAGTAGGATGAGTTTTGAGGCTTTTCTCACACACTTCTTGCCTCCGCAGATGAGAGGGCACGATCCGACGATTTTTATTCTCGAGGCGAGGGCGCAGCTAGAGAGTACAATGTCGAGTTTGATTCATTGGCTCGGTATGTTCCGACCGTAGCGATATGGAGGACCGGTGCATCGCTACGTCACCGCTAGACGACTATATGGCCGAAGTCTTGCGGGTGTGTCCTTCACCGAGCATGGACATTACCAGTATGCGAGCTCATGCATTAGACGCGAGGCGTAGAGACCGCCGTAGACCGATATCGCCAGCAGGAAGGCCAAGACGGCCGGTTCTTTGGTGGTTCTCGTGGTGGGCAGCATCGTGAGGTCCAGATTTGCACCACAACCGCCAGAGCACTCCTACATCATTTACTGATGCCCAGAGCGATCGGCGGTCGGGGCCCGGGACTTGGATTTCGAGGTAGCAGGTGCTAACTGCTCGAGGTCTGCTCGGTGTGCGTGCGGTAGATTCCATTCGGGAGCCGTTATGCTACTACGGAACTTGCCATACTTGTGGCCAGCAGGTCATTTCGCGAGTTTGCCCGACCGGGCGTGGCGAGGTAGGGCCCACCTCTGGTCTGCCGCTTCTTCATCCCCGACAGCATCGCCGGAGGCGTGGTACGCAGAGATCGCAGGTCGCGGAGGTCGTGGCAGTCCAGCTTCTAGCGTCCTCGAACCGCATTTATGCTTTGTCCACCGACAGATCGTGAGGCCTCACCGATGTCCACGTACCTTATCGCTCGGGTTTGATGTATATGCTTTGATAGATCCGGTTCTACTCCCATATATCTCCCTTGTTGCTAGTAGGATAGGGATAGAGCACGAGTCCATAGACCCTTTCGAGGTAGCTACGCGGTGGGGATTCGGTGGTAGCTCGGCGTATATAGAGCTTGTCTGTAACCATTTACGTCGCCGACTGCCGACTTGATAGAGTTGGAGATGATTGATTTCGACGTGATCACGGGATGGATTGGCTAGCTTCGCTATGCCAATGTAGACTGAGAGAGAGTGGCACGGTTCCGATTTCTGAGGCCGGTTGTTGAGTGGGAAGGAGCACCAGACGCTGGCGGTAGGTTTATTTCCTACCTCAAGGCTAGGAAGATGCGCAGGCGGGTATATCTACCATCTCGTTCGGGTGTTTGATACTGAGGCTGCGGTACCAGATTTTCAGACAGTTCCAGTAGTCCGAGAGTTCTCAGACGTGTTTCCAGACGACCTCCCGGGTATCCCTCCTGAGAGGGAGATCGAGTTTTGTATAGATGTCTTTGCCGCACACTTACCTATTTCCATTCCGCCATACAGGATGGCACCTGCCGAGTTGAGAGAGTTGAAGGAGCAGCTGAGTGATTTGTTGGAGAATGGTTTCATCTGACGTAGTGTTTCTCCCAGAAGCGCCGTATTGTTCGTGAAGAAGAAGGGCGACGCCTGCGTATGTGTGTTGATTCTGACGGTGAACAAGGTGACCATTAAGAACAGATACCCTCTTCCCAGGATTGATGATTTGTTCGATCAGTTGCAGGGCGCGAGATGTTTTTCCAAGATTGATCTACGATCGGGCTATCATCAGGTTCGAGTTAGAGAGGTGGATGTCCCTAGGACTGCATTCGACCCAGACGCATTATGAGTTCATGGTCATGTCGTTTTGGCTGACCAATTCTCAGGCGGTATTCATGGATTTGATGAACCGAGTTTTCAAAAAATTTTTTGACACATTTGTGATAGTTTTCATTGATGATATCTTGGTTTATTCTCGCCAGAGCAGAGTACGCGAGCATTTCGGCTGTCTTGGCAGATTCTCGGGATCGTCAGTATGCGAAGTTTTCCAAATGTGAGTTTTGGTTGACTTCGGTAGCTTTTCTTGGGCATATTGTCGGGGCTGATGGCATTCGAGTGGATACGGCCAAGATCGAGGCAGTTAGGACTTGGCCTAGACCTACTACTCCGACAGAGGTTCGTAGTTTTCTGGGCCTTGCAGGATATTATCGGCGGTTCGTAGAGAAGTTTGCTTCTATCTCTGCACCATTGACTAGGCTGACTCAGAAGGCAGCTAAGTTTCAGTGGACTGATGCGTGTGAGCAGGGTTTCCAGTTGCTAAAGGAGAGACTGACGACCGCCCCCGTTCTTACTCTTCCTGAGGGTCCAGATGGTTACGTGGTGTATTGTGATCGCCGCATCGGGTTGGGATGTGTGTTGATGCAGCAGGGCAGAGTTATAGCATACGCATCCCGACAGCTTAAGATACACGAGAGGAACTACCCCACCCATGATTTGGAGCTGGCAGCGGTGATACACGCCAAGATCCGAGGCACTATTTGTATGGGGTTCACGTGGATATTTATACTCACAAGAGCCTCCAGTATATCTTCAGCCAGAGGGAGCTGAACCTACGACAGAGACGGTGGTTAGAGTTGCTGAAGGACTATGACGTCGATATCCTGTACCACCCGGGGAAGGCCAACGTTGTGGCAGATGCACTTAGCCGTAGGTCTATGGGTAGCTTATCAGATATTCAGCCTGAGAGGAGGGGCATGGTTCGTGATTTGCATCAGTTAGCGAGCCTTGGTGTCCGTTTGATTGATTACGATAGCGTGGGGTTAGAGTTCGCGAGGTTGCCGAGTCTTCCATCGCCGGCGAGGTGAAGAGGCAACGGTCGAGGATCCGGCTTTGATTCGATATCGTGTCTTCTTCGTGAGGCGCGGTCCTTTTGAGGTAGCACGATGGGGTGCTAAGGTTTGAGGGCGTTGTGTGTTCCGGATGTTTGAGGACTTGGCAGTGAGTTCTTGGGGAAGCACACAGCGCGCGTTACTCTATCCATCCAGGGTCGACCAAGATGTACCACGACCTTAGATCTGTGTATTGGTGGGATGGTTTGAAGAGGGACGTTGCAGAGTTCGTAGCTCAGTGCCCGTGTTGTCAGCAGGTGAAGGTAGAGCACCAGAGGCCTGGTGGTTTGTTACAGGCGATAGAGATCCCGACCTGGAAGTGGGAGGTAATCAACATGGACTTCATCACAGGATTGCCTCGCACTCAGAGGAGACATGATTCTATATGGGTTATCGTCGACGGTCGTGAAATCAGCCCACTTTCTTCCCGTCGGGGCGACTTTTTCGAGGATTATGCGGACTTTACATCAGAGATCGTCGACCGCATGGAGTCCCTATTTCGATCATATCCAGGAGGAGCGGTTCTGGCTAACTTCTGGAGGTCCTTCCAGAGGGGTTTAGGGACGCAGGTGAGCCTGAGTACTGCATTTCATCCACAGACAGACGGACAGGCAGAGCGCACTATCCAGACTCTTGAGGATATGCTGCGAGCCTGTGTTATTGACTTCAGGGGTAGCTGGGAGGATCACTTGCCGCTGGTAGAGTTCGCGTATAATAACAGCTACCACTCTAGCATTCAGATGGCGCCGTATGAGGCTTTGTATGGGAGGAAGTGCAGATCGCCGATAGCATGGTTCGATGTGGGCGAGGTACAGTTAGTGGGACCAGACTTGGTGCAGCAGATGGATAAGGTGAAGCTTATCCGAGGCGCTATCGACAACTCGAGTCGGCTGGTCGTATGCAGATCATCGACGTCGACATCTGGAGTTCGCAGTTGATGATTGGGTTTTCCTAAAGGTGTCACCCATGAAGGGTGTGATGAGATTCGGGAAGAAGGGAAAACTCAGCCCAATGTACCTTGGGCGTTTCGATTGTCGCGCAGGCAGGTTGCCTATGAGTTGAATCTGCCGTCCGATCCGGAGGCGGCATCCGGTGTTTCACGTTTCTATGCTGAGGAGATGTATCGGGGATCCATCTAGAGTACATCCGATTGACGATGTCCAGGTGACCGAGGGGTTATCGTATGAGGAGGTTCCCATAGCGATAATCGATCGTCAGGTTAGGCGTCTGCGGACGAAGGACGTGGCTTCCGTCAAAGTCCTGTGGCGGAACGAGCTTAGGGAGGAGATGACGTGGGAAGCAGAGGAGGACATGAGGCAGAGGTACCCTCACCTATTCCCCACACCTCCAGGTAACTCACTTTCCTGCTTATAAATTTTCATTATCGTTTTGCCTAAATGTTGTTTTGTGGCCGTGTGTGGCATTTGCAACTGTTTAAGTTATGAAGAACCTTTTCGTTATCTGTCTTGGGAAGGAACATTCGGGACGAATGTTTCTAAGGAGGGGAGAATGTTATACCCCGTATTTCCAGAGTATGTACGTAAGGGAATACGTACAAAAGGTTAGCCTTGAAAGTTAGGCTTGGACGAAAATTATTGGGCACAACTCACAAAACGAATAGTTTTCCGACGAAACGTTTCCACAGCTTTCATAGGATAAATTCCGGCTATGTCATTTCTTATTTTTGCGGATTTTTCCGAGAGACGTAACACTTTGGACCAATGAGAGGGCGACACTTTCCACCCTCTCATTGGTGGACTTGTCACGGCATTAGTGGCGATTGAATGCCAAGCCTTGTCATAAAGTTGGATAGATATTTTGTGTGCAAGTTGGCCAAGGACACTTGCCTAAATCCTCACCCTACACTTGCCTTGCACTTGGCATAATCTTGGCCATTGGTTGGCCATGTCTTGACCTATAAATACCCCTTGTTGAAGAGTTATTTCATCCTAAATTGAGCAATCTATCTAAGTCTCAAATCCTCCTCTCCTCTTGTTGTTTCGTCCAAACACACCCCTCCTCGAGAAGCTTAGCCGAGGCTACCCCACCCCTAGCCTGGCAGAAACCTACCCCCTCCCTTGGTAGAAAAGTTGCCTTCTAGTATTGTTATAATGCCCAATTTAACCTAGCCCAAATCCCTTAGTACTTAGTAGAAGTTGTGAGAAACTTCTAAGGATTCTTGGAGCACCTTGGAGCTTTGGATTGTGAGCTAAACCTCGCTCAGGATCGACTTTTTACTTGGATATTATTGGGCTTATCGAGGTAAATAATCCTAACCCTCTTTTGTAATTAGAGAATGCATACTGTAGAAGTATTGAAATAAGTATAAATACTTAGAAGGTTTGTTAAGAATAGAATTAAACTGTAACACCTTAGAAGGGTATAAAAGAAGAATATACGAACTGTACTTACATAGGATTGTTTTCTGATGAACTTATATAGCTCACCGGTAGGGTTGTCTGCCCGGACTTTCCGTAGAATTGAGCACCCTCTGATTAGAATGACCTACAGAATAGTCTAGACTTTGATAGTTGTCTGTGACTATTATAGGCTGATTCTCTGCGCGCGACATACTCGACTTGGCAGGTGGATTTCGCCGAGAAGGTATGTGATTCTTCCTATACCCTTGAGCATGATATGTTAAGTATATATAGTACGGTAGACGTACATATGATAATCGGCAATGTCTTTTGACTTAAGCCTGAATAATAAGAACCTTGAAGTATGTCAAAGGAATAATGAATCATATTTAAGTTTAGTGTAATATTTGGTTTTAAAACAAAAGCTTAAGAGTTATACTAGCTTTATGGGAAGTAGGTATAACAACTTAAGAATGATAAAAGGAACTGTTTACTTGTTTGTTTATAAAAGCCTTGTATTGATTTCTGTTAAGTGTAGTAAGATTGGTTGATAGGTAGACATACTATGATACTGCATGTGTTAATTGTCTTGTAATGTTGTGAAAGGGGGTCATTCTTGCTGTGCTTACGTTGCTAACCGGTAAGTCCGTTGTACTGTTATTGTATCACCTACCCCCTTGACTTATTATACCGAGGGCTTGCCACCCTTGATGCAGGTCTATACGGCCTATGCGGTCTATGAGACTATGCGGAGCTGCGGTATGCTCCAGGATTGATCATTCCGGGTGTTTAGCCCGATGCGGGATGCCCTATGCGCGTCCATGGACTACGCGGTCTTTTGAGGCTACGCGGATCGCGAAGTCCGGGAGAGGTACCGGGCTAGCTACCCCGATGCGGGAATACCTCACGCGGTCCGTGTGTGACCTATGCGGACTACGGAAGTCCGTGACTAGGCACGCAGAATGATACTATGGCGGTTGGCCTTGCTTCGATCATTCGCGCCTAGACTAGACATTCTGATTTTCCTATTACTGTTATTGTTTTGATGTGGCACTATGTTCAATTGTACTGAATTTATTTGTTAAAAGGTTTTGAATACTTTGATTTGATTTAAAGTACTTTATAGTGTCACATACTTGGTACTGTTGTCTTGACCTCTTCCGGGCCGTCATGCCGCAGTTCTAGAGGGAAGTGTACTAGATCCACATCCTTAGGATCTCTACGTTGGTGTCGGAGCTCCACTCTCTCCGAGGCTCTACTTTTGGGTATGATCTCCTGTTGTAGATAGTTTGTCTGATCGGTATGGCGGGGCCCCTGTCCGCCATAGTTGTTATTTTCCTTAAGTGCAGTAGTCATGTTGCATACTTGGGATGTAATCGCAAAACTTGGTTTATGTATATATGCCGAAAGGCAACCTTTTCTTCAGATAAAATGTTCTAGTTATATCATGTTGCATGTCTTGTTTTATATTCCGATTGTTCTCTCGATGTATGACTACTGGGTGCGGGTAAGGCACGATCCACGGAGCCGAACGGGTCGTGACAGGCGAGAATGGGAGGACCATCGGGAATACAACCCGAGTTTGACTCGTTGGCGGTATGCGCACATTATGTGCCGATATGGCGGACGAGTTCACCGTTATGTGACGGGTTAGACCATTATATGACATTGCATGCACAGAGTGGCCGCCCGGCCGGTATGGATATTGCCAGATACAAGCTTATGCGAGGATAGAGGGCGAGAGAGAGGGTCACTAGACTCGAGCCCAAGAGGCCTGTGGCGAGATTCGGGGTAACTTCGAGGCGGACAATTTCAACAGACTAGGTCTACATCTCACCGCACAGAGTGCTCCTTCCCGATTCTGGCGGAGGTTTGGTCGCCGGATATTCGGAGCAGGTCGGGGCTCGAGGCTCTGAGTTCACAAATGTCAGAGGATAGTAGCCAGGGGAAACCACCTTTGCCCCGGTGTGGTCACTGTAGTAGATTCCATTTTGGGGAGTGTCGTACTACTTCGACAACTTGTTATGCTTGCGGACAGCAGGGCCATTTCGTGAGAGACTGTCCGACCAGAGGTGGCACTGGTGGGATAGCGCAGTCTACTGGATCAGTGGCGTGTTCTTCGCCTTCCATAGCTAGGCAGGATGTTTATGCACCGGCAGGCCGTGACAGAGGTCGTGGTGGAAGTTCCCAGTTTTAGCGGTCCTTTGAACCACCTATATGATTTCAGGTATGTCTTTGGCCCTTTAGAAACTTGCATGCATGATAAAGTTGTGGTATGTTTAAGTGTCAGGAACAGATTATATTGAGACTATGTATATGTTAGAAGGAGTTGGAAGTACGAAAAAATGATCTCTTTTGAGCTTATGATGGACAGATATGCGTGTGCGAGGTATTAGGGCCATGTGTGGCATTGTTGGTATGTCGGGCTTGTGAAAGGAAACTATGTTGCTAATTATAAGTTTGACTCCGAAAGAACATTCGGGGACGAATGTTTCTAAGGGGGAAGAATGTTACACCCCGTATTTACAGGACATGCTTTAAGAACGTACGTAAGAATTCCAAATGTTAAGATTTGAGACTAGTAAAAATTTATCGGAATTATGGAATTGTCGGAAAACGTATTATTGTGACGAATGGGAGGGCGACACGTGTCACCCCCTTATTGTTGCCTTGGACGAAAATGTCATGGCCAAAATGGTCATTGACCATAGTCTTAGGATGACTAAGTCTTGCAAGTAGCAAGCTTGAGATAATTGACTTGGTCAATGGGCCCACAAAGTCTTGATATTTAAATAAGAGCTCATCCAAACCACCCATTTGCTTGCATCTTGACCCTCCATGTTACTATATAATACTAGTAGTAGTATGACAAGCTTAACACTTAGAAAATTTTCAAGAAATTGAAGAACAAGAGCTACTAGCTCTCGGGTTCACTAAGGGAAAGAAAGAAAAAATTTCGTTTCTTGTTCTTTAAGCTCCACACTTTAAACCAAGGTTCATGAGTGTATTGTAAGTGTATCTCAATAGAAAAATCTCGGAAAAAGATAGTTTTCGTATTAGTCGCAAAGTGAAAACCTAGTTGCTTTCTAGGTTTTGGATTGGAAGTTTGAAGGAAAGTTGTTGGTATGGTTCTAAGGATCTCAAGTAGCGGATTGAAGTGCCTTGAAGAGTCTCTAAGTTGCTAGGGAGCAAATTCGGATTTGTAGTTGGATTGAGATTCGTTGAGGTATAATCTTGTCTCTTAAAAGTGTTACAAGATTATTTATATTGTTGTTAGCTTTACTTGTTGCTAGCATGAAGTATGTGTTGAAGTTTATAAGTGTTATGAATTGCTTGTAGCCTTAGAATCCGAAATGTAATGTAAGCCATGTGAAGTTGGATTACTAATTGGTCGTTTATTAGAAATCGTCGCATGTTACTTACTTGAAGATTATAGTAGTTATAATCGATTGCGACTTGATATCATGTTATGCTAACAATTTGGATTGAAATGGAAATTGGATAAGAATTGGTATTGTTGTACTCAATATGGCCGAAATTGGACTAGTAGTTGTATTAGTTTGATATCTATTGTGAGGCGGAATTTTACACGTCTAGTAGGCGTGTAATCCCCTATTGTTAATTGCTTTGATTGGGCCTTAAATGTGGCGTGTTTGGTTATTGAATTCGGCCTTGAAAAAGGTGGCAAAGTAAGTAAAAACAAAGGAGGTGCTGTCCGATTTTCTGTAGAATTTAGCAACTTAGCACTTAGAATATTCTACGTTTGAAGTAAGAGGTTAATGGACGTATTGTGACCATTATAGGTTGAAGTACTAAGTATAGTGTATCCTACTTGAAGGATGGAATAGCTATCATGATTGAAGTACTTTGGAGCATTTTGCTACTTGTCGATAATCGTCGCGAGGTATGTGAACCTCTTCCTTCCTTTGGCATGATTCTATGTATGGAATATACCTGTGGTATCATTTCATGTTTCCTTCTACTCTTAGAAGTTAAGAGGTAGTTGTGTGATTTACTCTATGTAGAACTTTTCCTATCTTTTGAGCATGACTAGTTGCACGTATGTAGTACGGTAGACGTACAACACCTTGATATCCTTTACTAGTTTTATGAATAGCCTAGTCGGGTGAGTTAGAAGATTAACTCACTTCTTTGAAAGAATAAAGGATGTCTTAAGTTTTATTAAGTTAAGGGACTTGAAGAGTTTTAAAGTATGTGATACTTGTTCCGTTTTAAACGTATAAGTCCCTTGGATAGGAAATTATATTTTGGCTAAGGTATAAAGTGAATATAACGACTTTATGGGAAGTTAGTTATATTTGCTTTATGGAAAGATAAATGACTTGATTTTAGTGAAAAGGCAACTTGATTTTAAGGCATCAATTGCCTAAGGTTTTATAATAAAAGGAGTCACTTGATTTCTAAAGGTTAAGAGACTAATGGTACTTTGAAAGTTAAGAGAATTGATTTGAAAATATATAATACTTGGTTTTAAAAAAAGTATAAGTCTCTTGGTTATAAAAGGAATGGGTTTGTCTAAAACCATAAAGGGTTATAACGGCTTTATGGAAAGTTGGTTATAACGTCTTTATGGAAGGTTAAGAGAATGGTTTTCTCTAATAAAGTAATCAAAGAAATAACTTGAATTAAGGAAGGGCAATTTGATTTAAGGGTATCACTTGCTTAAAGCTTTAAGGTAAGGGTCACTTGATTTAGAAGCCGAGAAATGTATTTCTAAAGTATAGTGACTTATGTGAAATGTACACAAGCCTTGATACTACGGGTGTTAGTATCTTGGGGTTTTATATGAAAAAGGAATCTTTTGAAAAGAATGTAAGCATGTAGTACTTGGGGTTAAATTCCCGGATTTTTATGTGTGAAACGAAAGTGCCATGAGGTTATAAAAATGGAAGTCTAAAGGTTTAATGAACTTGCCTGTATTTGCTTGTGATAGCTTTAAGTGCAAGTATTATATGTTACGTTGTCGTGACTCTCAGTGGGAGGGCCGGCTGTCTTGTTATAAGTTTACTTGGACGTACCGACAGTGATGTGGGATTCCACGGGTATGCTTCCATCATGATTGATCCTTGGACATGCTTATACGATGTGGGATTCCGGGGCATGTGACCAGGATGCGGGTTAGATGCCCGGACATTTTATTGGACGTACCGGCAGTGACGGGGGATTCCACGGGTATGCTTCCATTGTGATTGATCTTGGCCATGCTTATACGATGAGGATGCCGGCACGCAGCGAGATGCGGGTTAGATGCCCGCGCTTTTTATTACTCCATGGCCATGCTTATACGATGTGGGATTCCGGGGCATGCGACCATGTTATATTATTACTCCATGGGCTAGCTCCCACGAAGACTGCGCTACGATGAGGGATGCCGAGGGCACGTTATGGCCATGCTTATACGATGTGGGATTCCGGGGCATGCGGCCGCGTTATATATATATATATATATGTGTTGTATATGTGTACGCCGACAGTGAGGTGGGATGCCACGGGCGCGTCACATGGTTATATTTTACACTTATAGCTGTCGGCAGTGATGGGGGATTCCACAGGCAGGCGATATATATATAGGTGTTGTGTATGTATGCACGCGGTGAGGTGGGATGCCACGCGCGTCACATGGTTATAATTTACGCTTATAGCTATCGGCGATGATGGGGATTCCACGGACACGCTTTGATATTTGTATGACTTGATCGCGTCCCAGTTGGGTAGGGTAGTATACGCGCCTCCCAAAGGGCCGGATTATGTTATGAAAGATAAGTAAGTTATATGGTAATGAACTTAATGATTTTTCCTAATCATGTACGTAAGAATGTGACTATAACTTTTATTGAAAATGGGAAAAGATAATAAGGTACGATTAAGTTCATAAGTGGTAATGACACGGCAGGATCTGGTATGTATTTTTATACTTGTCCCTGTCATTCTTTTGTACAGTTATGATCTGTTTACTGTACGTTATTTCTGTTCCATATTCGGTACCTGTTGTACTGACCCCCTTCGGGGGGCTGCGTTCATGCCCGCAGGTTTTAGGTACCCAGGTTGGTGATCCTTGCTCTTAGGATCTCGGTTCAGTTTTTGGGAAAAAGCTCCATTTGCTCCGGAGGCTTATCTCTTGGTACGGTTTTCCCTGAGGTAGTAGATTCATGTATATTCAGGGGTATGGCGGGGCCCTGTCCCGCCACAGTTGTTATGTTAAAACTCTTAGAGGTCTGTAGTCACATATTGTGGGTCAGTTTGTAAAGGAAATGAGGCAACTGCTTCGGTTGTATATATATATGTCCAGGAAGGTAGCCCTATCGGCTAACCTGTTGTTTTACTTTTGTTGATTTATTTATAAGTTTCATGTATGTTCCGCTGATTATCTCTGATGTATACCTGTAAGGGTGCCCAGGTAGGGCACCAGTCGCGGGCCCGGGGTCGGGTCGTGACAATAACAGTCTATATAAAATAGGAGACATGTATGATAACCAGACTACAGTTCACAACATAAAAGCAGTCATGCCATGTCAGGGACTCACGCCCTCAAAGTCATCCCTCATGCCCGTGGAACTCCTTCCTCACTGCCGGCAGTCTAGGTATAAATCGTGTGATACGTATAACATGTCTCGGCCCATCCCGTGGGACTCGAGGTGGAATCGTATGGTATACATGTCTCGGCCCATCTCATGGGACTCGATGTAAAATCTCATGGTCACATTCCCGGCCCATCTCATGGGACTCGGTGTCGGATCATATGGTCACATTCCCGGCCCATCTCATGGGACTCGGTGTCGGATCGTATGGTCACATTCCCGGCCCATCTCATGGGACTCGGTGTCGGATCGTGTGGAATACATGTCCCGGCCCATCCCATGGGTCTCGGTGTAGAATCAGGTGGTATACGTGTCTCGGCCCATCTCATGGGACTCGAGGTAGAATCGGCCATAACATTTAAACCCTCTTCTAAGACAGATTTAAGACACTACCATGCCTTCCTTTTAAACCAAAACACTTTCCCTTTTTAAAGTCAAGTAACAACAATCTTTTCCAAAAGTTCAAGTTGCATAATTTCAAATACTCAAGTCTCTTATTTTTGAAAGATTTCATAGTCCATAGTCTTAATCACTTAATAACGTAATGTTATACCCCGTATTTCCAGAGTATGTACGTGAGGACGTACGTAGAAAAGTTGAGCCTTAAAGTAGGCAAGGGCCGAAAATATTTGTGCACAACTACCGAAAAGAATCGTTTTTTGACGAAACGTTTTACAAAACTTGCGAAGGGAAAATTCCGGCTATGTCATTTATAATTTTTGCGGATTTTTCCGAGAAACGAAATATTTTGGACCAATGAGAGGGCGACACTTGTCACCCTCAAGTTGGTGGATGTGGGGCGACAATTGGACGAATTCAACTCTTGGAGTTGGTAGGATATTTGTGATATTTTTGTGTGGTAGATGGATAAGGTACACATGGATGAATCCTCACCCTACACTTGCCTACTACTTGGCATGATCTTGGCCATTGATTTCCCTATAAATACCCCCCTTAGTTGAAGATCTTTGTTATACCCCGTATTTCCAGAGTATGTACGTAAGGGAATACGTACGAAAGTCTTGCCTTAAAGATAAGCCTTGGACGTTTTATTTTGTACACAACTCACTAAAAGAATCGTTTTCCGACGAAACGTTTCCACAGCTTTCGTAGAGTAAATTCCGGCTATGCCATTTCTTATTTTTGCGGATTTTTCCGAGAGACGAAACATTTTGGACCAACGGGAGGGCAACACTTGGCACCCTCCCATTGATGGACTTGAATCGTCCATGGACGAAATTGGAGAGCCAAGGCACGTTTTTTGTGCCTTGTGCACAAGTCAAGGGTTGGTAGGATATTTGTGTTTAGTTAATCCTCACCCTACACTTGCCTTGCACTTGTCTTCATCTTGGCCATTGGTTGGCCAAGGCTTGACCTATAAATACCCCCTTAGAGATGAAGAGTTCTTCATCCACAAATCTTCCAAGTCTTGAAAAATCCTCTCCTCTCCCTTTGTAGTCTTCTCGTCCAAAAACACCTCCCCCTCCCCTTGTGAAGGCCCTTGGCCGAATACCCCCCCCCCCTCTCTAGCCTAGTAGTTTGGCCGAGGCCCCCCCCCCCCTAGCCTAGCCAAAAATCTACCCCCCCTCCCTTGGTAGAAAAGTTACCTTCTTGTATCGTTATAATGCCCAAAATACCCTAGCCCAAATACCTTAGTACTGAGTCGAAGTTGTGAAGAAGTTCTAGGGATCTTGAGCATACAACTTAGAGCAAAACCTTGCTCAGCGCGACTTTTCTAGGATATTATTGGGCTTACCGAGGTAACTAATCCTAACCCTCTTTGAATTAGAAAATATATCTGTTGTAGTATAAGGATAAGTATAAAGACTTAGAAGTATATCACAAAATAGAATTGACGTATTCATCACTTGTAAGGCTTTACAAGAAGAATAATCAAAGCAGATTTACATAGAATTTGTTTCACGATGAACTTATATAGCTCACCGGGTGGGAAGTCTTGCCCACTTACCGAGAATTATGAACCCACTATTTAGAATGACCTTCAGAGTAGTCTTTAATAGATATCTGTGACTATTATAGGCTGACTCTCTTCGCGCGACATATTCAACTTGGCAGGTGGTTTTCGCTGAGAAGGTATGTGATTCTTCCTAAAGCATGATATTTTACAATATAACTACGGCAATGTCTTTGACTTAAGCCTGAATAATACTTACGGCAATGCCTCACGGCTTAAGCCTGAATAATAAAGAACTGAAAACATTTCAAAAGACTACTGAATCATATTAACAGAAGAGAACTAATTGGTTTTTAAAACAGAAGCTTAAGAGTTATACTAGCTTTATGGGAAGTAAGTATAACCACTTAAGATTTATAAAAGAAACAAGTTTGCCTATGTGTTTATAACAGACTTGTATTGTGAAAAGAATAATAAAGATGGTTTGATAAATAGACATGATATGATGCTATGTGTGTTAGTATCTTGTAACGTTTGTATAGGTGAGTATCCTTGTTGTGCTTATGTTGTTTAAAGATAAGTTGTTATGTTAGTATACTATCACTCACCTCTTGAGATGATACCGGGTTAAGTCGCCTCCGACGCGGGTAGACTCGGTGATGCAGGACCATGATTCGAGAATACCTACGCGGTCCAGGGGGCCTATGCGGAGCTACGAGTTCCGTGTTAGTATGCGGGGTTATGCCTCATGCGGTCAGGTGGCCATGCGACAATGAGTCGGGGCGATGCCGAGGAGTAGCTACCGATGCGGGTTACACCTCATGCGGCCCATGTGAGTGGCCTATGCGGACTCGAGTCAGGATTAGGCTTGCGGAATGATGATGAGGCGAGTGGCCTGCTTCGATCATTCGCAGCCTAGACAAGACCTATTACGATTACTCATTGTTGCTCTTGTTGTGATGCACTACGCGGTTTCTAGTTGTTTCACACATATTTGTAAACTGGTTTTAAAATGATATGTTTTCATTTAAGTATTTTACAGTTTCGCATACTTAGTACCTGTTGTACTGACCTCCTTCGGGGGGCTGCGTTCATGCCGCAGGTAAGGGCAAGCAGGTGCTAGATCCGCATTCTTAGGATCTCTACATTGGTGTCGGGAGCTCCATCTCTTCCGGGGGGTCTACTTTTGGTATGATCTCCTGTTGTAGATAGTTTTGATCGAGGTATGGCGGGCCCCGTCCCGCCATAGTTGTATATTTCCTTAAGTGCTGTAGTCATGTTGTACATGTCGGATGTAATCGCTAAACCATGATTTTATATATATCGTGGAAGGCGTGTTTTCTCACATAAACTGTGTCTTATTTTATAAACTGTTTCATGTCTTGCTTTATATTTCCGCTGATTACTCTGATGTATGACTACTTGGGTGCCCCGGTAAGGCACCAGTCACGGGCCCCGGAACGGGTCGTGACAAAAGTGGTATCAGAGCAGTTAATCCTCGGAAAGTGTCTACAGACCGTATCTAGTAGAGTCTTGATTATCGGTGTGTTGTGCACCACACCAATAATCAGGAGGCTATAGGATATTTAGGATTGGTTTCCATTCTTCTCATTCTGAGATCGTGCTTTAGAGCTGTGTTATAGGTTGGACCCCTCTAACGTATTCCTTTCCTGTAACAGTTAGGCCTCCACGTAAGGCAACCCGGGCCCAGAAGGGCAAGGCAGCCGAGGGAGCTGCTAGCAGGACACCCAGAGTCACGAGGGCTCAGGCCCAGTCTATACCAGAGACGGCGAGTTCTATGACGCCGCCAGCCCCAGCAGAGACCACAGTACCCACACCTCCTGTCCCACAGCCTGGGGCGGAGGAGTTAGGGTACAAGGAGATGGCCCAGCTTTTGGCTAAAGTTGTGGCCCGATACGAGGAGAGATTGGATGCGGCAGTTCCAGCCCACCCAGCTCGGGCCGCACTGGTACACCCGAGGCAGAGTTTGAGGCTACGAGACTTCGAGTTGTAGCCACGGAGTTTTATGGGTCGAGGCCGGAGGATGATCCGCAGGAGTTCATCCGTCAGCTTCAGAGGATTTTGAGAGTGATCAGGGCGTCGGAGACCGAGTCCGTGATCTTTGGTTCACATAGGCTGCGTGATACCGCAGTCGATTGGTTTGATTCATGGGAGTTATCCCGGGGAGAGCACGCGGCCCCAGCTACTTGGGATGAGTTCTCAGAGGCTTTCCTCACTCACTTTTTGCCTCCACAGATGAGGAGGGCGCGGGCTGATAGATTTTTACCGCCGAGGCGAGAGGACGACCTTGTCGGGGAGTATAATGTCGAGTTTGATTCTTTGGCTCGATATGTCCCAAAGATTGTAGCAGATATGGAGGATAGGGTGCACCGCTATGTCACCGGCTAGACGACTATATGGCCGAGTCATGTGCGGGGTTTCTCCACCGTATGGACATTACCCGCATGCAGCTCACGCCTTGGATGCGGCGAGCGCAGAGGTCGACGAGTGACGCAAAGCAGGAAGGCCAGACGGAGGGTCTTCCGTGGTTATCGTGGTGGCGGCCTCGCAGCGGCCTGATTCGCACCACGCCAGCTCGAGCACTCCTCGCACCGCCCTCAAGACCCGAGTTTTCGAGGGCATACCAGGCCCTGTGGCTTCGACGCCCGTAGTAGCAGAGGTATCGCCGATCGACCACCCCAGTGTGGCCGATGCGGTAGATCCCATTACGGAAGTGTGGTACTACTTATGGATCTTGTTACGATTGGCCAGCAGGTCACTTTGCGAGGATCGTCCGACCGGGGCCGTGGTAGGGCCCGGCCTTCAGTTCGTGGCCGCTCATCATCTCCTACAGCTATCGCCCGAGGCGTGGTGCTCATGGGTCAGCAGGTCGCGGCGGTCGTGGCTCGAGTCCAGCTCTAGCGGTCCTCGAACCGCATTTATGCTTTGTCCACCGACAGATCGGAGGCCTCACCGATGTCGCCACAGTACCTTATCGGGCCTGGGTTTGATGTTTATGCCTTGATAGATCCGGTTCTACTGGCCCCTATATATCTCCCCTTGTTGCTAGTAGGATAGGGATAGAGCACGAGTCCATAGACCCTTTCGAGGTAGCTACGCCAGCCGGGTGATTCGGTGGTAGCTCGGCGGGTATATAGGCTTGTCTGTGACCATTCTGATCGTCGACCCTGGCCGACTTGATAGAGTTGAAGATGATTGACTTCGACGTGATTATGGGGATGGATTGGCTAGCTTGCTATGCCAATGTAGACCGCAGAGAGAGTAGTACGGTTCCGCTTTCGGCGAGCCGGTTGTTGAGTGGGAGAGCACCAGTATCGCCGAGGTAGGTTTATTTCCTACCTCAAGGCTAGGAAGATGGTGCGAAGGGTATATCTACCATCTAGTTCGGTGTTTGATACCGAGGTCGCGGTACCAGATTTTCATCGCCTCGTAGTCACGAGTTCCCGCACGTGTTCCCGCATGACCTCCCGTATCCTCCCGAGAGGAGATTGAGTTTTGTATTGACATATTGCGGATACTGCCTATTTCCATTCCGCCATACGTAACGGCACCGCCGAGTTGAGAGAGCCAAGGATCGCTTAGGGATTTGCTAGAGAAGGGCTTCATTAGGCCCAGTGTTTCTCGGGGCGCCGGTATTGTTCGTGAAGAAGGGCGGACGCCGCGCACGTGTGTTGATTACGGTGAACAAGGTGACCATTAAGAACAGATACCCTCCCGTGATTGATGATTTGTTCGACGATTGCAGGTGCGAGATGTTTCTCCAAGATTGATCTGCGATCGGGCTATCATCAGTAGTCGAGAGGTGGATGTCCCTAGATCGCATTCGGACCCAGACGCATTATGAGTTCGTGGTCATGTCTTTTGGGTTGACCAATGTTCGTGGTATTCATGGATTTGATGAACCGAGTGTTCAAACCATTTTGGACACGTTTGTGATAGTGTTCATTGATGATATCTTGGTTTATTCTCGCCAGAGCGAGCACGCGAGCATTTGAGGCGATCTTGTGATTCTCCAGACCAGCGATTATCGCCAAGTTTTCCAAATGTGAGTTTTGGTTGACTTGATGGCGTTTCTTGGGCATATTGTCGGCCGATGGCATTCGAGTTGATACGGCCAAGATCGAGGCGCGAGACTTGGCCGAGACCTACTACCGGCGAGGTTCGCAATTTTCGGGCCTTGCGAGTTATTATCGGCGGTTCGTGGAGAAGTTTGCTTTATCTTCGCACCATTGACTAGGCCGACTCGGCGCAGCCAAGTTTCGATGGATGATGCTTGTGGCGGGGTTTCCAGCTTCGAAAGAGAGACCGACGACCGCCTCGTTCTTACTTCTTCCGGAGGTCCGGATGGTTATGTCGTATTGTGATGCGTCAGGCATCGGGTTGGGATGTGTATTGATGCAGCATGGCAGGGTTATAGCATATGCGTCTCGACAGCTGAAGAAACACGAGAGGAACTACCCCACCCATGATTTGGAGTCGCACCGTGATCCACGCTTTGAAGATCCGAGGCACTATTTGTATGGGGTTCACGTGGATATTTATACGCACCACAAGAGCCTCCAAAGATATCTTCACCGGAGGAGCTGAACTTACGGCGAGACGGTGGTTAGAGTTGCTTAAGGATTACGATGTTGATATCCTATACCACCCGGGAAGGCCAATGTTGTGGCGTATGCTCTTAGTCGTAGGTCGATGGGAGCCTATCGATGTGCAGCAGAGAGAGGGACATGGTTCGTGATTTGCATCGCTTAGCGAGCCTTGGTGTCCGCTTGATTAATTACGATAGCGATGGTTAGAGTTCGTGAGGTTGCCGAGTCTTCCATCGCCGAGAGGTGAAGAGGCGCAGCTCGAGGATCCGCCTTTGATTCGATATCGTGATACGACTCTTCGTGAGGGCAAGGGTCCTTGAGGTAGCACCACGGGTGCTAAGGTTTGAGGGCGCATCTGTGTTCCAGATGTTTGAGACTTGGCAGCAGTTCTGGGGAAGCACACGTACAAGCGTTACTCTATCCATCCAGGGTCGACCAAGATGTACCACGACCTTAGATCTGTGTATTGGTGGGATGGCTTGAAGAGGGACGTTGCAGAGTTCGTAGCTCAGTGCCCGTGTTGTCAGCAGGTGAAGGTAGAGCACCAGAGGCCTGGTGGTTTGTTACAGACGATTGAGATCCCGACCTGGAAGTGGGAGGTAATCAACATGGACTTCATCACAGGATTACCTCGCACTCAGAGGAGACATGATTCTATATGGGTTATCGTCGACAGGCTGACGAAATCAGCCCACTTTCTTCCCGTCAGGACGACTTTTTCGGCTGAGGATTATGCCAGACTTTATATCCGGGAGATCGTCAGATTGCATGGAGTCCCTACTTCGATCATATCGCATGCAGGAGCCCGATTACGCTAACTTACGGAGGTCCTTCCGGAGGGTTTAGGGACGCAGTGAGCACGAGTAATCGCATTTCATCCACGTATGCATCGGACAGGCAGAGCGCACTATCCAGACTCTTGAGGATATGCTGCGAGCCTGTGTTATTGACTTTAGTGGTAGTTGGGAGGATCATTTGCCTCTAGTTGAGTTCGCATATAATAATAGCTACCACTCCAGTATTCAGATGGCGCCTTATGAGGCCTTGTATGGGAGGAAGTGCAGATCGCCTATAGGTTGGTTCGATGTGGGCGAGGGGCAGCTAGTGGGACCAGATTTGGTACAGCAGGCAGTGGATAAGGTGAAACTTATCCGAGAGCGGCTATCGATACCGTGAGTCGGTAAGTCGATGCAGATCATCGTCGTCGACATCTTGAGTTCGAGGTTCATGATTGGGTTTTCCTAAAGGTGTCACCCATGAAGGGTGTGATGAGATTCGGAAAGAAGGAAGCTCACCAAGGTACATCGGGCCGTTCGATTGTCCGCAGGTAGGCAAGGTTGCTCACGAGTTGGATCTGCCGTCCGATCCGAGGCGTGCATCCGTGTTTCACGATCTACGCCGAGGAGATGTATCGGATCCATCTAAGTGCACCCGATTGACGATGTCCAGTGACCAAGGGTTATCGTATGAGAGATTCCATAGCGATAGTCGATCGTCCGTTAGGCGTCGCGACGAAGGACGTGGCTTCCACAAAGTCTTGTGGCGAACGAGCTCGTGGAGGAGATGACACGGGAAGCCGGGAGGACACGAGGCGGAAGTATCCTCACCTATTCCCCACACCTCCGTAAATTCACTTTCCTACTTGTAAATTTTCGTTATCGCTTTCGCCTATGTGTTGCTCTGTGGCGTGTGTGGCATTTACAACCGCTTAAGCTTCTTCGATAATCGTTTGGGAAGGAACATTCGGGACGAATGTTTCTAAGGAGGAGAATGTTATACCCGTATTTCCGGAGTATGTACGTAAGGGAATACGTGACGAAAGTCTTGCCTTAAAGATAAGCCTTGGACGCTTTATTTTGTACACAACTCACTAAAAGAATCGTTTCCGACGAAAACGCTTTCACTGACTCGTAGAGTAAATTCCGCTATGCCATTTCTTATTTTTATGCGGATTTTTCCGAGAGACGAAACATTTTGGACCAACGGAGGGCAACACTTGGCACCTCCCATTGATGGACTTGAATCGCCCATGGACGAAATTGGAGAGCCAAGGCACGTTTTTGTGCCTTGTGCACAAGTCGAGGTTGGTAGGATATTTGTGTTTAGTTAATCCTCACCCTACACTTGCCTTGCACTTGTCTTCATCTTGGCCATTGGTTGGCAAGGCTTGACCTATAAATACCCCTTAGAGATGAAGAGTTCTTCATCCACAAATCTTCCAAGTCTTGAAAAATCCTCTCCTCTCCCTTTGTGGTCTTCTCGTCCAAAAACACCTCCTCCTTGTGAAGGCCCTCGCCGAATACCCCTCTCTAGCCTAGTAGTTTGGCCGAGGCCCCTAGCCTAGCCAAAATCTACCCTCCCTTGGTAGAAAAGTTACCTTCTTGTATCGTTATAATGCCCAAAATACCCTAGCCCAAATACCTTAGTACTTAGTAGAAGTTGTGAAGAACTTCTAGGATCTTGAGCATACAACTTAGAGCAAAACCTTGCTCAGCGCGACTTTTCTAGGATATTATTGGGCTTACCGAGGTAACTAATCCTAACCCTCTTTTGAATTAGAAAATATATACCGTTGTAGTATAAGGATAAGTATAAATACTTAGAAGTATATCACGTAATAGAATTGAAGTATTAATCACTGGAAGGGTTTAAAGAAGAATAATCAAAGCAGATTTACATAGGACTGCTTTCACAGAGACTTATATAGCTCACCTGTAGGGAAGTCTTGCCCGACTTACCGTAAATTATGAACCCCTATTTAGAATGACCTTGAGTAGTCTTTAATAGATATCTGTGACTATTATAGTGACTCTCTTGCGACATATTCAACTTGGCGGTGGTTTTCACGAGAAGGTATGTGATTCTTCCTAAAGCATGATATTTTACAATATAACTACGGCAATGTCTTTGACTTAAGCTGAATAATACTTACGGCAATGCCTCACGCTTAAGCCCAATAATAAAGAACCAAAACATTTCAAAAGACTCTTGAATCATATTAATGTAAGAGAACTAATTGGTTTTTAAAATGTAAGCTTAAGAGTTATACTAGCTTTATGGGAAGTAAGTATAACCACTTAAGATTTATAAAAGAAACAAGTTTGCCTATGTGTTTATAAATGACTTGTATTGTGAAAAGAATAATAAAGATGGTTTGATAAATAGACATGATATGATGCTATGTGTGTTAGTATCTTGTAACGCTTGTATAGGTGAGTATCCTTGTTGTGCTTATGTTGTTTAAAGATAAGTTGTTATGTTAGTATACTATCACTCACCTCTTGAGATGATACCGGGGTTAAGCGCCTCCGACGCGGGTAGACTCAGCGATGCAGGACCATGATTCGAGAATACCTCATGCGGGTCCGTGGGGCCTATGCGAGAGCTACGAGAGTTCCGGTTAGTATGCGGGTTATGCCTCATGCGGCTGTGCGTGCGGACGCGACGAGTCAGATTACGCCGAGGAGTAGCTACCGATGCGGGGTTACACCTCACGGGCCCGTGAGTGGCTATGCGGACTCGAGTTCAGATTAGGCTTGCGATGATGATGAGGCGAGTGGCCCTGTTTCGATCATTCGCAGCCTAGACAAGACCTATTACAGTTACCTATTGTTGCTCTTGTTGTGATGTGGCACTACGTGCGGTTTCCTTGGTTGTTTCACACATATTTGTAAACTGGTTTTAAAATGATATGTTTTCATTTAAGTATTTTACGCGCATACTTAGTACCACAGATCGACCTCCTTCGGGGGGCTGCGTTCATGCCGCAGGTAAGGGCAAGCAGGTGCTAGATCCGCATTCTTAGGATCTCTACATTGGTGTCGGGAGCTCCATCTCTTCCGGAGGCTCTACTTTTGGTATGATCTCCCTGTTGTAGATAGTTTTGTACAGTCAGGGTATGGCGGGGCCCTGTCCCGCCATAGTTGTATATTTCCTTAGAGGTCTGTAGTCATGTTGTACAGTGTCGGATGTAACTGCTAAACCATGATTTTATATATATACGCCGGAAGGCGATGTTTTCTCACATAAACTGTGTCTTATTTTATAAACTGTTTCATGTCTTGCTTTATATTTCCGCTGATTACTCTGATGTATGACTACTTGGGTGCCCCGGTAAGGCACCAGTCACGGGCCCCGGAACGGGTCGTGACAATCTTCTTCATCCACAAATTGTTCTAAGTCTTGAAGTCCTTTCCCCCCTCTCTTTAGAGCTCTAGCCGAGATCACCACCCCCCCTTCCTAGTTGTGCTAGCCCTCCCCCTTTGAGTAGGCCTGTGGCCGAGGGGTACACCCCCCCTCCTAGTGGTGCTAGCCGAGGGGTACCCCCCCTAGCTTGAGTTGTTCTCGTAAAATACACCCCCACCTTGGTAGAAAATACTCTCCAAGTATTGTTACTATTCCAAAATACCTTGGCCCAAATACCTTGTAGTATTCCAAGGTTACACTTATACTAAAAGCCCGGAAATACTATTATACGTCCCTTCACTACTAAACGAAACCCAAGGAAAATCTTCAGTTGGTTGAAGTATTAGGAAGAAGTTTCGTAGAACTTCTGGAGTTGTTTGGAGCGGGTTGGAGCACCGAGTAGGAGCTAGACATTGCTCGGGATCGACATTAAACTTGGATAATTTTGGGCTTACGAGGTAAATAATCCTATCCTTCTATTTGTAATTGGAAATTACATACTGTCGTAGAATAGAAATGAATATAAGATTCATAGAAGAATGTTGAACTGTAATAGAAGGATATTACAGAAAAGACTTGAACTGAAATCACATAAGAAGAAGATTAAACTGTACTTACATGTAGATGTATTCTGATGAGATTTGTGTAGCTTAACGGCAGGGAAGTCTTGCCGATTTTCCGTAGAATAGAGAACCCATCGCTTAGAATATTCTACAAGAGTAGTCTAGAAGTTGATAGACTTGTATAACCTTTATAGGTTGAAAGTTCTGCGTGTAGCATGTACTACTTGAAAGGTGAACAAGGCTAGCCGGGTTATAGCCGTGGAGCGTTTTGCTAATAGTCGATAATCGTCACGAGGTATGTGATTCTTCCTATCCTCTTGAGCATGATATTTTAAAAGAATATATATATAGTACGGTAGACGTACGTGTGTTAACTGAACGTAGTTTTACGACAATGTCTTTTGACTTAAGCCTGAATAATAAGAACCTGGAAGTATTTCAAAAGAATTAAGAACCCTTTTTGAAAGAAGAGTAATACTTGGTTTTAAAAGCTTAAGAGTTATACTAGCTTTATGGGAAGTTAGGTATAACGACTTAAGAGAAATAAAAAGAATGGTTTATTGATTTTAAAAAGTTAAGAGACTTAATCTTAAAAGATAAGAGACTTGACTTAATTATATTAATATGAATTTTGTTAAAAGTGTGAAACCTCATTCGTGAGTAATGAGTATTTTGGTTATCAAAAGGAATGATGTTTTACTGATTTCTAAATCGTAATAAGTATCGAACAAACCACGCATAGCTTAATAAAGGGAAATGTATTGACTAATAAAGTATTATTAAAACAAGAGAAACCTCCATCCGCATGAAGCTAAGATGAGACAAAATGATATTACATTTCCTAGATCCTGGCTGCTTTAACAAGATTGTTATAAACAAGAATAACCTACTCACATATAAGGTATATGTTTCTCAAATTGTTTTAAAGGATTAAAACTATGAACTACGAAACTTTTCGAAAATGAGAAACTTGAGTATTTGAAATTAGGCAAACTTGAACGTTTGGAAAAGAATGTTGTTGCTTGATTTTACAAAGAGAAGTGTTTTGGTTTACTTAAAAAGATAGTCACTCTATTTTTATACTACGGGTATTGTGTGACTTTTGTGAAAGAAACGGATCTTTAAAGAGTTAATGTATGAAGTACTTTGGGGATAAAAACCCGAACTTGTTTAACATAAAGTAGAAAGTGCCTTGTGTGAATAACTTGATTGTGTTGGTTTGTGATAGCCTTGTAATACTTTCTTGTTGGTTTGATAAGTAAACATGTTAGGATGCTATGTGTGTTAGTATCTTGTGATGTTTGTGTAAAGGGATTTCCCTCGATCGCGCTTATGTTGTTTAACGATCAGCCGTTATGTTGGTATTGTACCACTCACCTTGACATGATCCCGGGGGTTAAGCTGCCCTCCGACGCGGGTATATCTCCGGTGATGCAGGACCATGATTCGAGAATACCTCATGTGGGTCCAGGGGACCTATGCGGAGCTACGAGAGTTCCAGGTTAGTGTGCGGCCTTTATGGTCATGCGGTCTATGTGGCCATGCGGACTGCGAGTCCAGGACGATGCCGGGGAGTAGCTACCCTCGATGCGGAGAATACCTCATGCGGTCCTATGAGGTTGGCCTATGCGAGTCGCGGAAGTTCCAAGGCTAGACGCGCGCATTAGATATCGCGCGAAGGGCCGCTGATCATGTGACGGTCTAGACAGATCTCATGATACAGTTATGACCTTGTTGGTACTGTGGGTTTTAGTAGTCGGCTATGCCTTCGTACTTACCCCATACGGTTTTTATGACACGTGGGACTCGTGTTCATGTGTATTCCTCGTGCTTTTATATCATAGATCGCACGGTGAGGAAGGTATTCCACGGCATGATTGATGTTGTGGGCGTGAGACCCATAGTTATATTTGAGTGATGACTTTGAGGGCGTGAGTCCCTGACTTGACATGACTGCTTATTTGTTGTGAACTGTAGTTTGGTTATCATACATGTCTCCTGCTTTATATAGACTACTATGATTTCATTTACGTGATTTTCGCCACATACTTGGTACCAGTTATCGACTCCTTCGGGCCGCTCATGCCGCAGCAGTAGAGGTACACCGTGTTGATCCTCGCCTTGGTCACCGCTCATCGTATGGGAAGCTCCGTTTCTCCGAGGCTTATCAATGGTATAGTCCTCGCGTTGTAGGTACTTACATTCAGGGGTATGGCGGGGCCCTGTCCCGCCATTGTTGTCATATCATTCTTAGAGGTCTGTAGTACTGTTGTGGGCAGAGTTGTAAAAAAGGGATGTAACTGTTCTAGTTGTTATATATATATGCCGAAAGGCAAGTTTTCTCAGATTACTGTTTTACACTTCTTGATATTTCATGTCTTGTTTTATGTTCACCGATTACTGATGTATGTCTACTTAGGTGCCCGTAGGCACGATCACGCCCGGTTCGGTCGTGACAAAAGTGGTATCGAGCGATTAATCCTCGGAAAGTGTCTACGATCGTATCTAGTAGAGTCTTGATTATCGTGTGTTGTGCACCACACCAATAATCGTGAGGCCATAGGATATTTAGGATCGGTTTCCATTCTTCTCACTCGAGATCGCTAGAGTCATGTTATAAGTTGGACCCTCTAACGTATTTCTTTCCTTACCGCTATGCCTCCGCGTAAGTCAACCCGCCTGAAGGGTAAGGCACCGGGAGCCGCGAGTAGAACACGAGGGTTACTAGGGCACAGCCCAATCATCACCTGGGTAGTGCTCATTCGGGGAGTTCGCCACGTCGCTAGCCCCAGAATTTAGCACGACGGCGCCTCCTACTGCGCCATGATATTTGAACCTTCGCCCACGATCGGGAACAGAGAATATAGATTGCAAAGAGACGACTGTTACTAGCTAGGAGTTAGCAACTGAGAGTATTTTATGTATCGATTTATCGCGGGTCTTGATGAATATCTAAGAAAGGGTTGTGCAAGAGTAGCTCTTCAGTTAGGCTTGATCATGGCCTGTGTACGGGCTTATGCGCAGCAGGCCGAGAAACGTAGAGATCGACAGATTAATCAAGGATCGCAAGAGGCCCGATCGGCAGATCCTTTGGTAACTTTCGTGGCAAACCGCCTCAAAGCAGATTAGATATGCACATCCACCGTCGCAGTGGTCCTCCACGCACTTCGTGACATTCGAGTATGCAGAGTTGGTCGAACTCCAGGCTTCCGTTCACAAATATACGTAGGTTCCAAACCAATGATTCAGTTTTCCTGTTCACACGATGCACGCCATCCCGGAATGTCGTCTTTTAGTTGGTACTTGTTGTACTACACGCCGTGGCGGATGTCGAAAGGGTGTCCTAGTAGGAGGATGCAAGTAGAGGACTCACCTTCAGATCGTGGGTAGTTCGTCACCTTCCTTAGCTGCGCCCAACAGTAAGGTGATTGATTACAACGACTAAGGGTAGTGAAGAGATACATGTATATCCTTAACCTCTGTAGATCGGGTACGTATGATAAGATGAGTATACCTTAAATGTTATGTTAATTGTGATTAGAAATCATGGTTAGTTAACCGGGTAAGATTGGGGATAAGGAAAGTGTGAGCCTTAGAGTTTATACGTGGAGACCTTAGAGGCAAGGCCATCTCGAGAGAGAGATCTATATTTTTAGGTTTAACCCTTATCAGGGTGCAGAATATAAGAGGGATATATTTGTGTAATAAGTTCCTGAGTAGTGTGAAATGAAAGAGGGTAGTTGAGCTAAGAAGACCGCTAGGTTTTCGTAACATGATTAGTGAGATTGTTCCGATCGGCGAGCTAGTGTTTTGCGCTGGGTCGGGTTGAGGCCATGTTGCGTGTCAACCCGCAGCCTATTTTGTGATAGGGTCAGTTCAGGGTGGTCTCGCCAGGTGGTAGGGTCACGAGGGTGTTAGGCCCAAGTTTAGTTAACCATCGTACGAATTCGTGGATGCGTTCGACCAGTAGTCGGGCCGATGAGGTCAGCCCATCTTGTCTTTTAGTCAAGACCGTTTACTCGCAGGTTACGCGAGATGTTATATCGGAAGGTTGTAAGGTCGCACGAGGTGCCTACTTTCACCTTATGCATGCAGTAGCGCCGTGTTATGGCTATTTCTTGTTCGAGGTTTTACCAGTAGGGTTAGGAACTCAAAGTGAGTCTCGATTGCATTCACCTCGGGCGTTGTTTGGATTTCGAGGGTATTTGTGAGGATTGTTGTCTCCGCTGAGGAGTGTTTATAGCTACCATTTCAGATTCTGATGTCGCCTACGGCCTTGTAGGGCGGAGGTGCAAGTTGCCGGCCGATTGGTTCGATGTTGGCAAGGTTCAGATAGTTGGTTCATACTTGTTTCGCAGATGTGGATAGGGTGAAGCTTATCCAGAGAGGTTATCGCACTCGAGTCAACGTAAGTCGTATGATAATCGGCGACGACGCTGAAGTTGTGCGACGTGGTCTTCAAGAGTACCACCCGGAAAGGTGTGACGAGTTTTGGAAAACAGAGAAACTTAGCCCAAGTTACTTTGGGCCTTTTCGTGTTATGTGAAGAATAAGCTAAGTTGCCAATAAGTTAGCATTGCCGTCCGACTTGAAGCGAGACGTCCGGCCTTCGTGTTGTTAGATTCGAAAAGTATCGAGATCCATCCAGAGTGATCCCGATTAATGATGACCAAGTGGAGATAGTAACCTGTAGATTTTGAAATCGAAGAATGTAAATGTAGTAAGTTATGAGAAAAGTTCAAATGTACGAGAAGGTACGCGAGTAAGGAGAAGCGAGCATGCAGAAGAGAGCAGTTGATCATCTCGCTTGTAAAAGAAAGCGGGCGGAGTATCTTTTAGACCCTCGGGAGCTTTTGTAGTAATGGAGGTGAATCATAGTGGACTTGGATGTAAGTATTTGCGCGTGTTGTATTGTGGCAGTGTGGCATGATTGTTTTCGTAAGTATGTGAAGACTATATTGGCGCATGTTTGTTTTGAGACTTAGAAGGAACATTCGGACGAATATTTCTAAGGCGAGGAGAATGTTATACCCGATTTCCGCAGTATGCACGTGAGGACGACGTAGAAAAGTTGAGCCTTAAAGTAGGCAAGGGCCTAAAATATTTGTGCACAACTACCAAAAGAATCGTTGACTAAACGCTTTACAAAACTTGCATGGGCGGAAAATTCGCTATGTCATTTATAATTTTATGGATTTTTCCGAGAGACGAATATTTTGGACCAACGAGAGGCGACACTTGTCACCCTCAAGTTGGTGGATGTGGCGCAATTGGACGAATTCAACTCTTGGAGTTGGTAGGATATTTGTGATATTTTTGTGTGGTAGATGGATAAGGTACACATGGATGAATCCTTACCCTACACTTGCCTACTACTTGGCATGATCTTGGCCATTGATTTCCTATAAATACCCCTTAGTCAAGATCTTCTTCATCCACAAATTGTTCTAAGTCTTGAAGTCCTTTCCCTCTCGAGAGCTCTAGCCGAGAGCACCACCCCCCCTTCCTAGTTGTGCTAGGCCTCCCCCTGTGAGTAGGCCTTTGGCCGAGGGTACACCCTCCTAGTGGTGCTAGTGAGGTACCCCTACCTTGAGTTGTTCTCGTAAAATACACCCCACCTTGGTAGAAAATACTCCAAGTATTGTTACTATTCCAAAATACTCGCCCAAATACCTTGTAGTATTCCAAGGTTACACTTATACTAAAAGCCCGTAAATACTATTATACGTCCCTTCACTACTAAACGAAACCCTAAGGAAAATCTTCACAGTTGGTTGAAGTATTAGGAAGAAGTTTCGTAGAACTTCTAAGGGTTGTTGGAGCGGGTCGAGCACCGAGTAGAGCTAGACGCTGCTCGGGATCGACATTAAACTTGGATAATTTTGGGCTTACTGAGGTAAATAATCCTATCCTTCTATTTGTAATTGGAAATTACATACGTCAGAGAATAGAAATGAATATAAGATTCATAGAAGAATGTTGAATCGTAATAGAAGGATATTACGTAAAAGACTTGAATCAAATCACATAAGAAGAAGATTAAACTGTACTTACATAGGGCTGTATTTACAGTAGATTTGTGTAGCTTAACGGGTAGGGAAGTGCTGCCCGATTTTCCGTAGAATAGAGAACCTACTGCTTAGAATATTCTACAAGAGTAGTCTAGAAGTTGATAGACTTGTATAACCTTTATAGGTTGAAAGTTCTGCGTGTAGCATGTACTACTTGAAAGGTGAACAAGGCTAGCCGGGTTATAGCCGTGGAGCGTTTTGCTAATAGTCGATAATCGTCACGAGGTATGTGATTCTTCCTATCCTCTTGAGCATGATATTTTAAAAGAATATATATATAGTACGGTAGACGTACGTGTGTTAACTGAACGTAGTTTTACGGCAATGTCTTTTGACTTAAGCCTGAATAATAAGAACCTGGAAGTATTTCAAAAGAATTAAGAACCCTTTTTGAAAGAAGAGTAATACTTGGTTTTAAAAGCTAAGAGTTATACTAGCTTTATGGGAAGTTAGGTATAACGACTTAAGAGAAATAAAAAGAATGGTTTATTGATTTTAAGAAGTTAAGAGACTTAATCTTAAAAGATAAGAGACTTGACTTAATTATATTAATATGAATTTTGTTAAAAGTGTGAAACCTCATTCGTGAGTAATGAGTATTTTGGTTATCAAAAGGAATGATGTTTTACTGATTTCGGAAATCAGAATAAGTATCGAACAAACCACAGCTTAATAAAGGGAAATGTATTGACTAATAAAGTATTATTAAAACCAAGAGAAACCTCCATCCGCATAGAAGCTAAGATGAGACAAAATGATATTACATTTCCTAGATCCCGCCGCTTTAACAAGATTGTTATAAACAAGAATAACCTACTCACATATAAGGTATATGTTTCTCAAATTGTTTTAAAGGATTAAAACTATGAACTACGAAACCTTTCGAAAATGAGAAACTTGAGTACTTGAAATTAGGCAAACTTGAACGTTTGGAAAAGAATGTTGTTGCTTGATTTTACAAAGAGAAGTGTTTTGGTTTACTTAAAAAGATAGTCACTCTATTTTTATACTACTGTATTGTGTGACTTTGTGAAAGAAACGGATCTTTAAAGAGTTAATGTATGAAGTACTTTGGGGATAAAAACCCGAACTTGTTTAACATAAAGTAGAAAGTGCCTTGTGTGAATAACTTGATTGTGTTGGTTTGTGATAGCCTTGTAATACTTTCTTGTTGGTTTGATAAGTAAACATGTTAGGATGCTATGTGTGTTAGTATCTTGTGATGTTTGTGTAAAGGATTTCGATCGCGCTTTATGTTGTTTAACGATCAGCCGTTATGTTGGTATTGTACCACTCACCTTGACATGATCCCGGGGGTTAAGTTGCCCTCCGATGCGGGGTATATCTCAGGCGGTCTGGGACCATGATTCGAGAATACCTCATGCGGGTCCAGGGACCTATGCGGAGCTACGAGAGTTCCAGGTTAGTGTGCGGCCTTTATGGTCATGCGGTCTATGTGGCCATGCGGACTGCGAGTCCAGGACGATGCCGGGGAGTAGCTACCCTCGATGCGGGGAATACCTCATGCGGGCCTATGAGGTTGGCCTATGCGGAGTCGCGGAAGTTCCAAGGCTAGACGCGCATTAGATATCGCGCGAGTGGCCGCTTTGATCATGTGACGGCCTGCAGACAGATCTCATGATACGCTTATGACCTTGTTGGCACCGTGGGTTTTAGTAGTCGCTATGCCTTCGCACTTACCCCGCAGACGGTTTTATTGTGACACGTGGGACCCGTGTTCATGTATTCCTTGGTGCTTTTATATCATAGATCGCCGTGAGGAAGGTATTCCACGCATGATTGATGTTGTGGCGTGAGACCCATAGTTATATTTGAGTGATGACTTTGAGGCGCGAGTCCCCGACTTGACATGATCGCTATTTGTTGTGAATCGTAGTTTGGTTATCATACATGTCTCCTTCTTTATATAGACTACTATGATTTCATTTACGATTTTCGGCCATACTTGGTACCGTTGTATCGACTCTCTTCTGGGCCGCTCATGCCGCAGTAGGTACACCGATGTTGATCCTCGCCTAGGGTCACATATCAGATGGGAAGCTCCGTTTCTCCGGAGGCTTATCGGTGGTATAGTCCCTGTCGTTGCAGGTGCTTACATTAAGGGGTATGGCGGGGCCCTGTCCCGCCCTTGTTGTCATATCATTCTTAGAGGTCTGTAGTACTGTTGTGGGCAGAGTTGAAAAAAAAAAGGGATGTAACTGTTCTAGTTGTTATATAAATATGCCGAAAGGCAAGTTTTCTCAGATTACTGTTTTACACTTCTTGATATTTCATGTCTTGTTTTATGTTCCGCTGATTACTCTGATGTATGTCTACTTAGGTGCCTGGTAGGCACCACCACGCCCAGTTCGGGTCGTGACACGTAATCTCTTTTAAAACAATTTGAGTAACATATGCCTTATGTGTGAGTAGTTTATTCTTGTTTATAACAATCTTATTAAAGCAGCCATGATCTAGAAAATGCAATACAATTTTGACTTATCTTAGCTTCTATGCAGATGGAGGTTTCTACTGGTTTTAATATAATTATTATTTGTCAATACATTTTCCTTTATTAACGCTGCAGTGGTTTGTTCGATACTTATTCTCATTTCCGAAATCAATAAAACATTATCCTTTTAAAGACCAAGTACCCATTACTCACGAATGAGGTTTCACAGCTTTTTAACAAAATTCATATCAAGTTAATTAAGTCAAGTTTCTTATCTTTCAAGATCAAGTCTCTTAACTTCTAAAATCAATAAACCATTCTTTTACCTACATAAAGTCGTTATAACTAACTTCCCATAAAGCTATTATAACACTTTATGTTTTAAACCAACCAAAACTCGTTTAGCACACGTACGTCTACCGTACTACATAGTTCACAACAATCATGCTAGAAACGATAGGAAGAGGTTCACATACCTCGCGGCGATTATCGACAATTAGCAAAACGCTCCAAAGTACTATAACCCAGCTAGCCTTTTCCACCCTTCAAGTAGAATACGCTACTCGTAGTACTTCAACCTATAAAGGCCACAAAACGTCTATCAACCTCTAGATCTCTTCGTAGAACAATTCTAAGTACAAAGTTCCTTATTCTACGAAAAATTCGGCAGCACCTCCCCCCCCCCGTCACCACATAAATCTCTCTCTATCAAGGCCCGCTACAAGCCACCAACTCGAGGTTTACACGTCTAACCGGACGTGTACAATTTTGCTCCACAATAATACTACAAGTCTACTGTAAATACAGTCCAATGTAAATACAATTCAATTCTTTATAATCATCCTTCCAATATCTCTTATACTCAATTCTAAACTACTACAATATGTAATATCCAATTACAATAGGGGGACATAGATCATTACCTCGATAAACCCAAAATTATCCAAGATTATAAGTCGATCCTGAGCAACGTTTAGCTCCAAATCCTTACGCTCCAACCCGCTCCAAGCAACCCTTAGAAGTTTCTAAACAACTTCTCTTAACACTTCAACCAAGCTATGAAGATTTTTCTAGGGTTTCATTTTGTGACTATTGAAATAAAGTAGTATTTCCGGGCTCCTAGTATTGAAATAACTTTGGAATACAACTAGGGATACTAGGCTAAGGTATTTGGGATTATACAACAATACTTGAAGTATTTTCTACACAAGTGGGGGGACGAACAAGCTAAAGGGAGGATATTTTTGCCTGGAAAGCTTAAAGTGGATGATAATAAATCTTGAACTAAGGGGGTATTTATAGAGGAATCAAGGGTCAAGATCTATGCAAGTGTGTGGTCAAGATTGGGCCATGTGTGTGTGGGTCCCACCACACCACATGGCCAACGAAAATGTAGTCCAAGTGTCATGGCCATTTCGGCCAAGGGACAAGTGGCTAGACACTGTCTCCTCCACCCGCCCACATGGCCACTCGGGGTGACACGTGTCGCCCCTTACTGCCCAAAATATTTCGTCTTCCGAAATATCCAAAATACCAAAATCTCAAAACAAAGTGGGCCCTACAAAATCAGAATTTCTCCCGTGGGCCCCACGTGACCATTTCCGAAAATAAAATCCCAAAATTCTAATATAATCCAAGAAGTCCAAATACCAAATCTGGGAATCCAATTCCCATTAACGAACCTTTTTCCTTCACAAAACCCGGAAACTTTTCCGTCGAAAAAATCACATCTTTCTTTCTTTCCAAAATTATCATTGAACTCGTACGTACGTCCTCACATACATACCCTGGAACTACGGGGTATAACAAATATGAAAAGTGTGGCAAGAAGGAAACATATTTGCAAGCTTGTAGGAGTTATTGTGGTGGTGTTTTTGGAAAGGAGGCTAGAGTATTTTGTTGGATTAATTTGGCTAAAGCTCTAAGGTAACAATTCCTTCTCTTATTGTTAGTTTTTGGTGTTGCATGTGAAGAAGAAAGAACTTGTAGAGGTAGATATTGCTCTTAGAAGAATTGCATGTAAGAATATGGTTTGGATTTGAAGGAATAGAATAAGGTTAGGATGTAAGCATGTTGTAGCCTAAATTTTACCTTAAACTTGTTAAGTTAATTGTTATACATTGTGGGGCAGAATTTTACACATCCAAGTTTAGGTGTGTAATTGTCACGACCCGACCTCGGGCCCGCGACTGGTGCCTTACCCCGGGCACCCTAGTGATACAACATCAGAGAAAATCAGCGGAAATAAAAACTTAAACATGAACCAAGATAAAATAAGAAACAGGCTAACCAAACGGTTACCTTTCTGCATATATATACCGAATGTTATATCCTTTACAAACCCCGCCCACAACAAGATTACATGCACTCTAAGAATGTAACCATAACTATGACGGGACAGGGCCCCGCCATACCCCTGAATGTACAAGTAACTACACTGACAGGGGACTATACCAAAGATAAGCCTCCGGAGAAACGGAGCTTCCCAAACGCTGAACTGCGATCCTATGAGCGAGGATCAACAACTGGTGTACTTCTACCTGCGGCATGAACGCAGCCCCCCGAAGGAGGTCAGTACAACAGGTACCAAGTATGTGAAATCAGAAATACTATAAATGAAATCATAATAGTCTATATAAAGCAGAGACATGTATGATAACCAAACTACACCCACAATATATAAACAAATATGTCAAGTCGTGACTCACGCTCAAAGTCATCACTCAAATATAACAATGGGTCTCACGCCCACAACATCAATCATGCCCGTGGAATTCTTCCTCACCGCCGCATTTATGATATAACAACACCAAGGAGTACACATGAACACCGCCTCCACCTGGTCATAAAACCGTGACGGCAAGTACGGCGCATAGCTACCGATCCAAAGCCGCATCATCAATCGACCGGCAAGTACGAAGCCAACTACCGGATACCCAAGCCGCACTAACAATACTATATAACTATACCACGGTCGACACGGGCAAGTACGAAGCCAACTACCAGATACCAAAGCCGCCACGTAATGACGGGGCAAGTACGAGGCTAACTACCGATACCAAGGTCGTGATCACGAGAATTCGCCACAAAATTGAACGGCAAGCAAGGCTAACTACCGATACCAAAGCCGAATCAGCCACGACCGGGCAAGTACGAGCCAACCACCGATACCAAGGCCGACCAAGAAAACCCCATGGAGGGTCGGGTCCATGGAATGACACTATCAAGAACTGACGGCAAGTGCGAAAGCCAACTACCGTAACCACTGCATCAAGAACGATCGGCAAGTACGAGGGCTAGCTACCGATACCAAGGCCGACCAAGAAACCTCATGGAGAGCTAGTCCATGGAACAACAATCCTAATGGAACCATACCCGTGGGCCACCTAACGTGTCAGTAGGTCCAAGGATATAACAAGACAACACTCCTAGTGGAAGCATACTCGTGGGCCACCCATCGTGTCAGTATGTCCATCAATCAAGAATAACATGACCGGCCCCCCATCGAGAGACGCGGTAACATAAGGATACAACACTTGCACAACAAGTCTATCACACGCAAACATAGGCAAGTTACACACAACTCAAGGTACTTTCATTTTATGTCAAAGTCCGGGTTTTAACCCCAAAGTACTACATACTTTAATTCTTTTAAAAAGACCCATTTATTTCCCAAACGTCACCTGGTACTAACACTCGTAGTATCCAAAAATACAGTAACTATTGTTTTAAGTAAACCAAAACAATTCCATACCTTATTTTAAATAAACCAAGACAATACTATGCCTCCTTTTTAAAACCAATTTAAGACAAAACCATGCCTTCTTTTTAAACCATTTTAAGACAAAACCATGCCTTTCTTTTAAACCAAAAACTCTTCAATTCCTCAAGTCCCTTTTCTTTTAGAAATCAAGTTCCTTACTTTGGAATTTAAGAAAATTAATTCTTGTATGTAATGATTCTTATTAAAGTAGCCATGATCTATAAAATGTAATAATTTTGTCTTATCTTAGCTTCTATGCAGATGGAGGTTTCTACTTGTTTTAATATAATATATTGTCATTACATTTTCCTTTATTAACGCTGCAATGGCTTGTTCGATACTTATTCTCATTTCCGAAATCAATATACCTTATTCCTTTTAAAACCCAATTACCCATTTCTCATAAAAGCGGTTTCACAACTTTTTAACACCAACCAAGTCCTTAATATTTCACATCAAGTCATTTATAAGTCAAGTCTCTTATCTTTTAAAAACCACAAACCATTTCTTTACCTACATAAAGTTGTTATAACAAACTTCCCATAAAGCCGTTATAACACTTTATGTTTTAAACCAACCAAATTCATTTAGCACATGTACGTCTACCGTACTACGTAGTTTACAACAATCATGCTAGAAAAGATAGGAAGAGGTTCACATACCTCGCGACGATTATCGACAATTAGCAAAACGCTCCAAAGTACTATACTCTTGCTAGCCTTTTCCACCCTTCAAGTAGAATACGCTACTCGTAGTACTCCAACTGTTATACCCCGTATTTCCAGAGTATGTACGTGTGGACGTACGTACGAAATTTGAGCCTTAAGTTAGGCATAGGACCGAAATTTGGGCACAAGTGCCGAATAGAGTCGTTTTTCGACGAAACGTTTCCACAGCCGTAGGAAAATTCCGCTATGTCATTTATAATTTTTGCGGATTTTTCCGAGAGACGAAACATTTTGGACCAACGAGGGTGACATGTGTCACCTCACATTGGAAGCAAGTGGGGTGGCTTGGACGATCAAGGCCCAAGAGGGATGGTTGGCCTCGCCGATTGGTTCCTTGATTTGTGCCTTGCTTTGTGGCTTGTTTTGTGGAGTGTTTTGTGGAGTAGGGTTAGTGCACTTGGCTTGATCTTGGCCTTACACTTGCCTTGCACATGGCTTGATCTTGGCCATTGGTTGGCCTTTGGTTTTGCTATAAATACCCCCCTAAGCTTGAAGACTTCATCCATTCCTAAAATCACCAAGTCTTGAAAATCCTTCCTCCCTTTCTTGTGCTCTAGCCGTGAGCTTCCCCCTCCCCCGGTTCGTGTGGCCTTTGGCCGAGAGGGATTCCCCTCCCCCTCCTAGTAGGGTGGCGGTGGGTACCCCTAGCCTAGTTGTTTCGTATAAAACACCCCCCCTCTTGGTAGAAATACTCTCCAAGTATTGTTATAATGCCCAAAATACCTTAGCCTTTACCTTGTCATATTCCAAAAGTTACCTCTATACGTAGAGCCCGGAAATACTACCTTTTGTCCTTTTAGTCTCAAACCGAAACCCTAAGGAAATCTTCATTGTTGGTTGAAGTATTTAAGTAGAAGTTGGTTAGAACTTCTAAGGGTTGTTTGGAGTGGATTGAGCGCACTGAGTAGAGCTAAACCTTGCTCAGATCGACATTATAACTCGGATAATTTTGGGCTTATCGAGGTAAATATCTTGACTTTCTATCAGAATTGGAAATTACATGTTGTAGGAATATATAGTTAAAGTATACTATATATAGAATTGAACATAGTTGTGCGGCAATGTCTTTTGACTTAAGCCCAATTTAAAGAAGAGAATCGAATCAGAATTACATAGATCAGACAGAGACTTGTGTATCTTGTTGTGTAGTAGAATGGTACACGCCCTTAGATGTAACCCCCTGGTTGGCTTGGTAGCCGCCGATCGGTGAGGGAGGCGCCAATTTTCAGAGAATATGGAACGATGAGATCTAGATGTTAATGTCACTTCGCGCCTTATAGGTTGAAGTACTACGTGGTGCGATCTACGTGGCTTAAGGAGTAGCCGACGGTTTGAAGTACTTGGAGCGCTTTGCTATTAGTCGATACTCATCGCGAGGTATGTGAACCTCTTCCTATCCGTTTCTAGCATGATATGTGTATAACTATGTAGTACGGTAGACGCATACGTGTTTGATGTATTTATTTGTTTGAAACATAAAGTGTTATAACGGCTTTACGGAAGTTGGTTATAAACTTTATGTAGGTAAGAAAATGCTTTATGGTTTCAAAGGGTAAATCGATTTGACTTATAACGGATTTGATGTGTAGTAATAAAGAACTTGAAGTGTTTCAAAAAGACCTTTTTGAAAGAAGAGTAATACTTGGCTTTGAAAACATAAGAGTTGTACTAGCTTTATGGGAAGTTAGGTATAACGTCTTAAGAGTGATAAAAAGAATGGTTTACTGGTTTTTAGAAGTTAAGAGACTTGATCTTGAAAGATAAGAGACTTAACTTGTTTTCCTTGGTAATTAACATTTTGTTAAAAGTGTTGTGAAACCTCATTCGCGAGTAATGAGTACTTGGTTTTAAAAAGAATAATGTGTTACTGATTTTACAAAGGAAAGCATTTTTGTTTACTTAACAATGTTCGTCACTCTATTTTTATACTACGGGTATCGGGTGACCTTTGTAAAAGAAATGGATCTTTAAAAGGAATTTAGCGTACGTAGTACTTTAGGGTTAAAACCCGACCTCGCATAAAATGAAAGTACTTTGAGTTGTGTATGACTTGCCTATGCTTGTGATGATAGCCTTTGTTGTGCAAGTGTTGTATTTCTGTGTTACCGTGTCTCTCGATGGAGGGCCGGTTGACTTGTTGAGAACTTACTTGGACGTGCTGGCAGTGACGGAGAATTCCACGGGTATGTTTCCATTTTGATTGTTGTCTTGTTGATTGATGTTACATGGACATGTCTACACCGGCAGCACTCCGGGACACGTGGCTACGCAGGTTGATCACCCAAAGATATTGTTGTTGATGTTACATGGACGTGTCTACACCGGCGCAGACTCCGGCATGTGGCTACGGGCATTGGTATTATTGTTGCATCATGGACATGTCTACACCGATGCAGACTCGGCACGCGCCATGATGCGAACATGATTGATGCTGGGCGTGAGACCCATAGTTATATTTTAGTGATGACTTGAGGCGTGAGTCCCCGATCGACATGATCGCTTATATCAGGAATCGTAGTTTGGTTATCATACATGTCTCCCGCTTTATATAGACTAGTATGATTTCATTTACGCAATTTTTACGCTTTCACATACTTGGCAATTGTAGATCGACCTCCTTCGGCCGAGCGTATAAAGAGGCCGGAGGCTCTACCACTGAACGACCAACCGTGGCTCTCCGTATGGCACGCCCCGAGAAGGTTCATGCCTCGTGGATCGCACGCAGCCCGGCACCATTTGTTGGGTCGCCGAGTGACACTAGAACCTCGCGCAAAGTGACAGAGTGGTATCGAGCGCTTAGTCCTCTGAAAGTGTCTACGGCACCGTGTCTAGTAGAGTCTTGATTATCGATGTGTTGTGCACCACATCTATAATCGTGAGGCTATAGGACATTTAGGATTGGTTTCATTCTTCTCATTCCGAGATCGTGCCTTAGAGTCGTTGTAAATTGGACCCTCCGACGATCTCGTTTTTACCGCTATGCCTCCGCGCAAGGCAACCAGAGCCTGATGGCAAGGCAGCGAGGTGCCGCTAGTGAGATACAGAGGAGTACGAGGGCGCAGCCCGGCCAAGACGAGATTGTGCTTCGACGGCGAGTTTTGTGACGCCGCCAAATTTCAGAGTTTAGAGTCGCAGCAGCGGGTCGCCGAGACCACTGCACCGAAGTCTCCAGCCCCACCGCTCGGAGCATTGAGATGGGGTACAAGCGAGATGGCGATTGCTGGCCGTGGTCAGGCTGATATGAGGATAGGCCGATGCAGCAGCCTGGGCCCAGTGACCACGTTCACCCCGAGCGATAGTTTGAGGTCAGCAGGACTTCGAGACGTAGCCCGCCAGAGTTCTACGTCGAGGCCTCGAGGATGATCCGCAGAGTTCATCCGGCGCTACGGGAATCATGAGAGTGATCAAGGCTTCGAGACCGAGTCGGTGGTCTTAGGTTCGCATCGGCCGCGTGATACCGCAATGATCGGTTTGATTCGCGAGCCGTCCGGGAGAGAATGCACTTCCACCGTGGGACGAAGTTTTCGGGGCCTTCCCGCACATTTCTTGCCTCCACATGAGGAGGGCTCGGCCGGCGATTTTTGATGTTGAGGCGTAACGCGCATAGCCGGGAGTACAATGGAGTTTGACTCATCGGCCGTGATGTTCCCGCATTAGTAATGGTATGGAGGATCGAGTGCACCGATATATTACAGGCTTGATGAATACCTAGCGGAGAGTTGTTCGGTGTAGCCTTCACGGCATGGACATTGCCCGCACGCAGCTTATGCACTGATGTGAGGAGCGGAGAATCGACGGAATGACCGAGATCAGGAAGAGGGCCGAACAACAGGTCCTGGTGACTTTCGAGGCGGACCGCCAAGAAGAAAGCTAGTGTTGTACCTCCGCCAGCAGAGTGGTACTCACAACCTTCGTGGCATCCAGAGTATTCGGAGCGTGTCGTGGCTCAAGGGTTCAGTTTCGCGAAGTGGTGTTGGCCGATACGCCACCCCTACCTCGGTGGTCGTTGTGGTAGACCGCATATAGGGAGTGTCGCGCGCAGGAGCTTGTTATTTTGCAACAATGGCCATTTTGCAGGAACCGTCCGACCAAGCGAGCACGGATGTTACGACTCACCTTCAGATCGATGGTGGTTCATCACCTTCTACGCATACTGCAGTAGGCCTATGATTAGAGTGGAGCGGTAGCTTCTGTATATCCTTAACCCTCTAGAGTTTTGGTATGCGTGATATTATGATCTTATTATTATGTGCTGTACGGATAGCGTTGTGTTATTTGTGAGTTAGAAACATGGTTAGTTGGAAGGGTAAGTATGGGGCATGGTAAGTATGAACCGTAGAATACTTCACGATTGGGACCTTAGAGGTAAGGTCGCTTGAGTAAAAGATTTATTTTATGTTTGACCTCTATCGAGTCGCGTCAGATACGTGGAGTTATTGTGGGTAATTGGGTTGAGTAAAATGGAAGTGGTAGCTTTCATGACTTTTATAGGTAAGATTGTTCCTGATCGGGAACAAGAGCGTGGCGCGTTATGGGTCGGGTTGAGGACCATTCGCGTCAACCCGCAGCCCGCCATGGAGTGGTCACCGAGGTGGTCCCGCTAGGTGGTAGGATCACAAGGATGCTAGCCCGAGTTTAGTTAACCATCGTATGAGTTCGTGGACGTGTTCGACCAGAATCGGTTCGTGAAGGCCGGAATGGCCTCGCGTAGTGGTTAGTAAGATGACCAAGTTTGGAGGTAGTGACTCACGCTTTGGAACCGGCGATGATCAAGTATGGTACGATCGAGAGTTCAAGTGTTCGAGAAGGGCACGACGTAAGGGCGAAGAGAACGTGTGTTATTTCGTGGCCGTGTGGCGTTGGCAACTTGTTAGAGGAACTTCATCGATATCCGCTTGAGAAGGAACATTCGGACGAATGTTTCTAAGCGAGGAGAATGTTATACCCGATTTCCGCAGTATGTACGTGGACGACGCATCAAATTTGAGCCTTAAGTTAGGCATAGACTGAAATTTGGGCACAAGTGCCGAATGAGTCGTTTGACTAAACGCTTTCCATTTTCGTAGGGAAAATTCCGCTATGTCATTTATAATTTTTGCGGATTTTTCCGAGAGACGAACATTTTGGACCAACGGAGGGTGATACGTGTCACCTCACATCGGGAAGCAAGTGGGGCTTGGATTTATCAAGGCCCCAAGAGGGATGGTTGGTCTTGGCCGATTGGTTCCTTGATTTGTGCCTTGCTTTGTGGCTTGTTTGTGGAGTGTTTTGTGAGTAGGGTTAGGTGCACTTGGCTTGATCTTGGCCTTACACTTGCCTTGCACATGGCTTGATCTTGGCCATTGGTTGGCCTTTGGTTTTGCTATAAATACCCCCTAAGCTTCAAGACTTCATCCATTCCTAAAATCACCAAGTCTTGAAAATCCTTCCTCCTTTCTTGTGCTCTCACCGTGAGCTTCCTCCCTTTCGTGTGGCCTTTGGCCGAGAGGATTCCCTCCTCCTAGTAGTGGCGTGGGTACCCCCTAGCCTAGTTGTTTCAGATAATACACCCCCTCTTGGTAGAAATACTCTCCAAGTATTGTTATAATGCCCAAAATACCTTAGCCTTTACCTTGTCATATTCCAAAAGTTACCTCTATACGTAGAGCCCAGAAATACTACCTTTTGTCCTTTTAGTCTCAAACCGAAACCCTAAGGAAATCTTCATTGTTGGTTGAAGTATTTAAGTAGAAGTTGGTTAGAACTTCTGGCGGTTGTTTGGAGCCGGATCGAGCGCACTGAGTAGAGCTAAACCTGCTCAGATCGACATTATAACTCGGATAATTTTGGGCTTATCGAGGTAAATATCTTGACCTTCTATTGTAATTGGAAATTACATGTTGTAGGAATATATAGTTAAAGTATACTATATATAGAATTGAACATAGTTCGGCAATGTCTTTGACTTAAGCCCAATTTAAAGAAGAGAACCGAATCGTAATTACATAGGATCAGACATGGAGACTTGTGTATCTTGTTGTGTAGTAGAATGGTACACGTCCGGTTAGACGTGTAAACCCCCCCTGGTTGGCTTGGTAGCCGGCCTCGATCGAGGAGGAGATTTACGCGTTGCGGGGGGGGGAGGTGCTGCCGAATTTTCTATAGAATATGGAACGATGAGATCTAGATGTTAATAAGCGCCTTGTGGCCTTATAGGTTGAAGTACTACGTGTGGTGCGATCTACGTGGCTTATGGAGTCGCCGACGGTTTGAAGTACTTGAGCGCTTTGCTATTAGTCGATACTCATCGCGAGGTATGTGAACCTCTTCCTATCTGTTTCTAGCATGATATGTGTATAACTATGTTGTCACGACCAACTCGGCCCGTGGATCGTGCCTTACCCCGCACCCTAAATGATACAACATCGAGTAATCACGAACATACAACGATACAAGACATATTATGAAATATGAAACAATAACTGAGAAAACTTGCCTTTCTAAGATATATATAAATAACAACTTTTTCAACATGAACAGCTTAATCCTTTTCACAAACCCCGCCCACAACAAAGATTCACGCACTTAAGAATGATACGACAACAATGGCGGACAGGCCCCGCCAAACCCCGAATGTAAACACTTACTACGACACGGGACTATACCACGATAAGCCTCCGAGAAACGGAGCTTCCCAAACGCCAAATCATGACTCGAGAGCTAGGATCAACGATCGCGTGTACTCAACTCATGCAGATGAACGCAGCCCTCAAGGAGGTCAAGATAACAAATTTAGTATGTGAAACTAAAAATATCAGAAATGAAATCATAATAGTCTATAAAGCAGAGACATGTATGATAAGCAAACTACGATTCACAACAAATAAGCAAATATGTCAAGTCGTGACTCACGCCTCAAAGTTATCACAATAAAACCGTGACGGCAAGTACGGCGCATAGCCGACTACTAAGACCCACGCATCAAAAATACCACAAATCAGATCCCGAGGTCTTTCTGCACCGCACCACATGATCGGCCGCCACTCGCCCGCAATATCAATGCGCGCTTTATCCTCGAACTCTCGCAGCCCGCATAGGTCACACACGACCCGCATGAGGTATTCTCGAATCATGGTCCTGCATCACCGAGGTATACCCCCGCATCGGGCGCAGCCTAACCTCGGTATCCGCCTAGGCTCCCGCAACCCGCATAGTCTCAAAAGACCGCATAGTCTCAACAGACCGCATAGGGAATCCCCCTCATCATGCTAAACACCCGTAATGATCAATCCCGAGCTACCGCGACTCGCATAGTCACGAGGACCGTGATAGCCGTAAAGACCGTGATCGGTGGCAAGCCCTCAGATAATAAGTCAGCGGGTATGTGATACAATAACAAGATAACGGGCTTAACGCTTAACAACGTAAGCACAACAAGACCCTTACATCACGATCACACAAGATACTAACACACGTAGCATCCTAACATGTTTACTTATCACATCAACAAGAAAGTATTTACAAGGCTATCTCAAACCAACACAATCAAGTTATTCACACAAGGTACTTTATGCTAACAAGTTCGTATCTATCCCTAAAGTACTTCATACATTAAAGCTTTTTAAAAGATCCATTGCTTTCACATAAGTCACACAATACCCGTAGTATAAAATAGAGTGATCTTTTTTAAGTAAACCAAAACCCTTACCTTGTAAAATCAAGTAACAACATTATTTTCCAAACGCTCAAGTTTGCCTAATTTCAAATGTTCACGCTTCTTATTTTAAAAAGGTTTCAGAGTTCATAGTCTTATTCATTTAAGAATATAATTCTCTTTTCAACAACTGAGACATAAGCCTTATATGGAAGTAGGATATTCTTGTTTATAACAATCTTATTACAAAGAAATGCATGATCTAGAAATATCATTTTGTCTCATCTTAGCTTCTATACAGATGGAGGTTTCTACTGGTTTTATTAATACTTAATTAGTCAAAACATTTCCTTATTAACGCCGCAGTTGGTTTATCGATACACATTCGATTTCCAAATCAAGAAACATTCTTAAGCCGTTATACCTAACTTCCCATAAAGCTAGTATAACTCTTAAGTTTTCAAAACCAAGTATTACTTCTTCTTTCAAAATGATTCAAAATCTTTTGCAATACTTCAAGTTCTTTATTAACACATAACAAGCCGCTTATAGTTCAAACCGCTTACTTTTAAAACCACATGTATTTTCTTACCAACATAAAGTCGTTATAACTAACTTCCCATAAAGTCGTTATAACACTTTATGTTTTAGATCAATCAAATACACTTAACACACGACGCCTACCGCACTACATAGTTACACACATATCATGCTAGAAGAGATAGGAAGAGGTTCACATACCGCGACGAGCATCGACTAATAGCAAAACGCTCCAAGTACTTCAAACCGCTTCGCTACTCCTTAGCCAAGAGATCGCGCCATACGTAGTACTTCAACCTATAAGGCCACAAGGCGCTTTATTAACATTTAGATTCCTTCGTAGAACATCCTACGTAAAATTCGCAAAGACCTCCCCGCAACAAACAGAAATCTCCTCTCTATCTGGGCCGCCATCAAGCCAACCAGTGGGGTTCATACATCTAACCCGAACGGGTACAATTCTACTCCACAAGACTACTACACAAGTCCATCAGAATACGCCCTATGTAATTACAGTCTTCAGCTTCTTCAGCTTAAGTCAAAAGACATTGCCAACTAACTACGTCAGTTCTATATATAGTATACTTCAACTATATATTCTAACAATATGTAATTTCCAATTACAATAGGACAAGATAATTACCTCGATAAGCCCATAATTATCCAAGTATAAAGTCGATCCCGGCAATCGCTTAGCTCCAACTCCGCGGCGCTCCAACCCGCTCTAAACCACCCTTAGAAGTTTTACCCAACTTCGACATACTATTCCAACTAACCAGGGAGATTTTGCTGCGGGTTTCGGGTTGGGGACAGTCGGGAAGTATAATAGTCTTTCTGGCTTTTCAGATAGTATAACCTTAGAATACTACAAGGTATACGGCTAAGGTATTTGGGCATTATAACAATACTGAGAGTATTTCTATACCACAAAAGTGGGTATTATACTAAAGCAACTAGGCAGTGGGTACCCCACGGCTAGCACCACTAGGAGGGGGAGGTACACTCGGCCAAGGCCTCTGAGAGAGGAGGCCTCTGGCCGAACTCAACACAAAGGGAGGGAGAAGGAGAGCTTTCAAGACTTAGGCAAATTTGTGGATGAATTTGTCTTCCAGCGCGGGTATTTATAGTCAAGTGAAGGCCAACCAACGGCCAAGATCATGCCAAGTGCAAGGCAAGTGTAGGCCAAGATTTAGACAAGTGTGCTGGGTCCCACTTATCAATCAACACACAAAAATATCCTACCAACTAATGCACACCTTTCGCCAAGCTACCGCCATCACTCCACCAACTCGGCGTGACAAGTGTCGCCTCTCGCTGGTCCAAAATGTTTCGCCTCTCTAAAAATCCGCAAAATAAGAAATGACATAGCCGGAATTTTCCCTACGAAAGTCGTGGAAACGCTTCATTTAAAAACGACTTAATCGGGTGTCAGGAACAAAAGAATTCGCCAAGCCTAAATCACAAGTTCAAATTTTCTACGACGCCCCGACGCATATACTGAAATACGGTATAACATTCTCCTCCTTAGAAACATTCGTCCGAATGTTCCTTCTAAGTCTCAAAAGAAACGCCACAGATAGTCCTCACCGCTATACTTCATTTAAAACAATCTCGCCACGCATGGCCACTTGAACCAACTTGCGCAAAATACTTACCTCCAAGTCCACGAGGACACACCTCTAACACCACCAAAATGATACCACTTTTGTCACTTTGTCGCGAGCCTTGTCCGACGACTCCAACAAATGGTACCGAGCCAGATGCGATCCCCGAGGTCGTCAGACACTAACTCTTACCACATTCGATACGCTTCGCTTCCAAAACTCGGTTACTATTTCTAACGTGGTCATCATTAAAAGCGGAACACTGATGGATCTCCGATACTTTCCCGATCATAACAATACGAAGATCGACGATCGCCTCCTAAGTCGGACCAAAGCTAACATATAGGCAACCCGCCTATTCTTCACATGAACTCGTGCGGCCCAAAGTAATCCCGGCTAAGTTCACTGCTCTCCAAAACTCGCCACACCCAACCCGGTGGTACTTTCAAGAAGACCGACCATCAACTCAACTCTAAGCGCCGCCGATTATCCGCACGATTTCCGAGCCGCCGTAACTTCTTCTAGACAAGCTTCACTATCCACAAATACCGGAACAAGCTCAACTAATCGTTCAACCTCGCCAACATCGAACCAATCGACCGCAACTTACACTTCCACCCCAAGGCTTCATAAGGCGACATCCGACATCAAATGGTAGCTTAAACGCTTCTCTACAGAGACAACAATCCCCACAACTACCCCAAATCCACACACCGCCCGAGGGCGAACGCGATTTCGAGACTCACCGAAGTTCTTAACCTTGCCTCGTAAAACTTCCGTAAACAAAACAGCCGTGAACCTGGCTCCACTCGCCATAAGGTGAAGGTAGGCACCTGCAGCCTTACAACCTTCTCGACGTACTCAACACCGCCGAGTGAATGGTCCCGATCAAGAACACGATGGGCTGCCCCATCGACCGACCACCTGGCCGAACGTATCCACGAACTCGTATGCCGTTAACTAAACTCGAGCCTAACACCCTCACAACTCCTAACACAAGGCGACCACCACAACCTGACCCCACCACCAAAACTACCGCGGTTGACCCGCAACGGCCTCAACCCGACCCTAACGCGCACAATACTAGCTCCCGATCCTAACAATCTTACTAATCACGCTTCAAAACCTAGCTGTCTTCTTAGCTCAACTAACCTCTTTCATTCCACACTACTAGTGGACCTATCCCAAACATAGCTCACGTGCACTAGGCACCCGATAAGGATCAACATAACCATACGCCTTTACTCTAGATGACCTTACCTCTAAGGTCTCTACGTAACAAAACTCTTAGGTTCACACCTTCTATCCCCAAATCTTACTTGTTAACTAACCAAGATTTCTAATCACAACTAACACACCGCCATCGTAACATAGCACTTAAGGTATACTCACCTTATCACATAAACAAAACTCTGAGGTTAAAGACATATCTATATCTCATCGCTTCACTCCTTAGTCGTCTAATCAAACTCGCCTGCAGGCGCAAAGTCGGCGGAGATGACAAACTACCCACCGATCCTCAAGGCTAAGTCCTCCTACAAGGACACTCTTCGACACTGCACTCGACGGCCATAGGTACAACAAGTACCAACCTAAAAGATGACATTCCCCGATGACGCTCACACGCGAACCTAAGCCCCGGAGTTCTAACCAACTCCCGTGATACCCCGAATGTCCCGAACTCCGCGGAAGACCACTCGACCGCGAGGTGCATAATCTAATCACGCGAGGTGACTCGCCGAAGTTACCAAAGCGACCTCACGCTCGCCCTCTTCGTTGTCCTTCGTTAACCCGCCGATCTCTACGCTTTCGCCACGCGCATAAGCCCGCATACGTGCCATGCTCGCTTCAATCAAGGATTACTCTTGCACAACCTTCTCTTAGGTAGTCAAATCCATAGTTAGTAACAGGGTCGCCTCCTTGAAATCTATATTCACTGTTCCCGGTCGTGGAACTGAAGGTTCAAATATCATGGCCGCAGTAGGAATCGCCGCCGTGCTAAACTCACTGGGCTAGTGACGCCGCAGAACTCCCGAACGAAGCACCACTCAAGGTGACATTGGGCTCGCGCCCACGAACCTCTCAGATTTACTCGCAGCCTCGCCGCTTTGCCCTCCCGGCCCGGTTGCCCTACGCGAGGCATAACGATAAGGGAAATAATTTCGCCGTAGGTCCAACTTACAACACATCTCTAAGGCACGATCTCAGAGTGAGAAGAATAGAAACCAATCCTAAATACCCTATAGCCTCCTCGACATCGTGGTGCACAACACACCGATAATCAAGACTTCATCGATACTTGGTCAGACACTTTCCGAGGATTAATCGCTCGATACCACTTTTGTCACGACCAACTCGCCCGCGGATCGTGCCTTACCCCGCACCCTAGTGATACAACATCATAGTAATCACGAACATACAACGATACAAGACATATTATGAAATATGAAACAATAACTGAGAAAACTTGCCTTTCGATATATATAAACTACAACTTTTTAAACATGAACAGCTTTAATCATTTTTACAAACCCCGCCCACAACAAGATTTCATGCACTTCTAAGAATGATACGACAACAATGGCGATGGACAGGCCCCGCCAAACCCCCGAATGTAAACACTTACTACGACAGGGACTATACCACCGATAAGCCTCCGAGAAACGGAGCTTCCCAAACGTCAAATCAGACTCGAGAGCTAGATCAACGATCGTGTACTCAACTCGCGGCAGATGAACGCACTTCAAGGAGGTCAAGATAACAAAAATTTAGTATGTGAAACTAAAAATATCAGAAATGAAATCATAATAGTCTATAAAGCAGAGACATGTATGATAAGCAAACTACGCTCACAACAAATAAGCCATATGTCAAGTCGTGACTCACGCCTCAAAGTTATCACAATAAAACCGCACGGCAAGTACGGGCATAGCCGACTACTAAGACCCACGCACTAAAAATACCACAAATCAGTATCCCGAGGTCTTTCTAGACCGCACTACATGATCGGCCGCCACTCGCCCGCAATATCAATGCGCGCCTATCCTCGAACTCTCGCAGCCCGCATAGGTCACACACACGGACCCGCATGAGGTATTCTCGAATCATGGTCCTGCATCACCGAGGTATACCCCGCATCGGCGCATAACCTCGGATCCGCCTAGGCTCCCGCAACCCGCATAGTCTCAAAAGACCGCATAGTCTCAACAGACCGCATAGGAATCCCGCATCGTGCTAAACACCCGAATGATCAATCCCGAGCTACCGCGACTCGCATAGTCACGAGGACCGTGATAGCCGTAAAGACCGCATCAAGCGGTGGCAAGCCCTGTGATAATAAGTCAAAGCGGTATGTGATACAATAACAAGATAACCGCTTAACGCTTAACAACGTAAGCACAACAAGAACGACCCCTTACATCACGATCACACAAGATACTAACACACGAGCATCCTAACATGTTTACTTATCACATCAACAAGAAAGTATTTACAAGGCTATCTCAAACCAACACAATCAAGTTATTCACACAAGGTACTTTATGCTAACAAGTTCGTATCTATCCCTAAAGTACTTCATACATTAAAGCTTTTAAAAGATCCATTGCTTTACATAAGTCACACAATACCCGTAGTATAAAATAGAGTGATCGCTTTTTTAAGTAAACCAAAACCCTTACCTTGTAAAATCAAGTAACAACATTATTTTCCAAACGCTCAAGTTTGCCTAATTTCAAATGTTCACGCTTCTTATTTTAAAAAGGTTTCGTAGTTCATAGTCTTATTCATTTAAGAATATAATTCTCTTTTCAACAACTGAGACATAAGCCTTATATGGAAGTAGGATATTCTTGTTTATAACAATCTTATTACAAAGAAACATGATCTAGAAATATCATTTTGTCTCATCTTAGCTTCTATGCAGATGGAGGTTTCTACCGGTTTTATTAATACTTAATTAGTCAAAACATTTCCTTTTATTAACGCCGCAGTTGGTTTATCGATACACATTCGATTTCAAATCAAGAAACATTCTTAAGCCGTTATACCTAACTTCCCATAAAGCTAGTATAACTCTTAAGTTTTCAAAACCAAGTATTACTTCTTCTTTCAAAATGATTCAAAAATCTTTGCAATACTTCAAGTTCTTTATTAACACATAACAAGCCGCTTATAGTTCAAACCGCTACCTTTTAAAACCACATGTATTTTCTTACCAACATAAAGTCATATAATTCAACTTCCCATAAAGTCGTTATAACACTTTATGTTTTAGATCAATCAAATACACTTAACACATGTACGCCTACCGCATTTACATAGTTACACACATATCATGCTAGAAGAGATAGGAAGAGGTTCACATACCTCGCGACGAGTATCGACTAATAGCAAAACGCCCAAGTACTTCAAACCGCTTCACTACTCTTAGCCAAGATCGCGCCATACGTAGTACTTCAACCTATAAGGCCACAAGCGCGCTTTATTAACATTTAGATTCCTTCGTAGAACATCCTACGTAAAATTCGAAGACTCTCCCGCAAAAACAGAAATCTCCTCCTCTATCTGGGCCGGCCATCAAGCCAACCAGTGGGTTCATACATCTAACCCGAACGGGTACAATTCTACTCCACAAGATTACTACACAAGTCATCAGAATACACCCCATGTAATTACAGTCGCTGGGCTTCTTCAGCTTAAGTCAAAAGACATTGCCAACTAACTACGCTCACTTCTATATATAGTATACTTCAACTATATATTCTAACAATATGTAATTTCCAATTACAATAGAGGACAAGATAATTACCTCGATAAGCCCATAATTATCCAAGTATAAAGTCGATCCCGGCAATCGCTTAGCTCCAACTCCGCGCTCCAACCCGCTCTAAACCACCCTTAGAAGTTTTAACCAACTTCTACATACTATTCCAACTAACCATGGAGATTTTCCTTGTGGTTTCTGGGTGACAGACGGAAGTATAATAGTATTTCTGGCTTTTCAGATAGGTATAACCTTAGAATACTACAAGGTATACTGCTAAGGTATTTGGGCATTATAACAATCCTGGGAGAGTATTTCTATACCACAAAAGTGGGTATTATACGAAGCAACTAGGCAGTGGGTACCCTACGGCTAGCACCACTGTGAGTGGGGAGTGTACCCTCTGCCAAGGCCTCTAGGAGAGGAGGCCTCTCGCCGAACTCAACACAAAGGGGAGGGAGAAGGAGAGCTTTCAAGACTTAGGCAAATTTGTGGATGAATTTGTCTTCCAGCGCGGGTATTTATAGTCAAGTGAAGGCCAACCAATGGCCAAGATCATGCCAAGTGCAAGGCAAGTGTAGGCCAATATTTAGACAAGTGTGTGGGTCCCACTTATCAATCAACACACAAAAATATCCTACCAACTAATGCACACCTTTCGCCAAGCTACCGCCATCACTCCACCAACTCGGCGTGACAAGTGTCGCCTCTCGCTGGTCCAAAATGTTTCGCCTCTCTAAAAATCCGCAAAAATAAGAAATGACATAGCCGAATTTTCCTACGAAAGTCGTGGAAACGCTTCGCCGAAAAACGACTTAATCGGTGTCAGAACAAAAGAATTCGCCAAGCCTAAATCACAAGTTCAATTTTCTACGCACGCCCCGACGCATATACTGGAAATACGGTATAACATATGTAGTACCAGAGACGCATACGTGTTTGATGTATTTATTTGGTTTGAAACATAAAATGTTATAACGCTTTATGGGAAGTTGGTTATAACAAACTTTACGTAGGTAAGAAAATGCTTTATGGTTTCAAAGTGGTAAATCGATTTGACTTATAACGGATTTGATGTGTAGTAATAAAGAACTTGAAGTGTTTCAAAAGACCTTTGAAAGAAGAGTAATACTTGGCTTTGAAAACATAAGAGTTGTACTAGCTTTACGGGAAGTTAGGTATAACGCCTTAAGAGTGATAAAAAGAATGGTTTATCGGTTTTTAGAAGTTAAGAGACTTGATCTTGAAAGATAAGAGACTTAACTTGTTTTCCTCGTAATTAACATTTTGTTAAAAGTGTTGTGAAACCTCATTCGCGAGTAATGAGTACTTGGTTTTAAAAGAATAATGTGTTACCGATTTTACAAAGGAAAGCATTTTTGTTTACTTAACAATGTTCGCCACTCTATTTTTATACTACGGTATCGTGACCTTTGTAAAAGAAATGGATCTTTAAAAGGAATTTAGCGCACGTAGTACTTTTGTGGTTAAAAACCCGACCTGGCATAAAATGAAAGTACTTGAGTTGTGTATGACTTGCCTATGCTTGTGATGATAGCCTTGTTGTGCAAGTGTTGTATTTCGTGTTACCGCGTTCTCACGAGGGCCATTGACTTGTTGAGAACTTACTGGACGCCGGGCAGTGATGCAGAATTCCACCGCATGTTTCCATTTTGATTGTTGTCTTGTTGATTGATGTTACATGGACATGTCTACACCGATGCAGCACTCCGGGACATGTGGCTACGCGCAGGTTGATCACCCAAGATATTGTTGTTGATGTTACATGGACGTGTCTACACCGGCGCACTCCGGCACGCGCTACGGGCATCGTATTATTGTTGCATCATGGACATGTCTACACCGGCGTAATTCCGGCATGCGCCATGATGCGAACATGATTGATGTTGTGGCGCGAGACCCATAGTTATATTCGAGTGATGACTTGAGGCGCGAGTCCTCGATCGACATGATCGCTTATATCGTGAATCGTAGTTTGGTTATCATACATGTCTCCCCGCTTTATATAGACTAGTATGATTTCATTTACGTAATTTTTACGCCATACTTGGTACTGTTGCATCGACTCTCTTCGGCCGCTCATGCCGCAGTAGAGGTACATCGGCCGTGGATCCTCGCCTAGGATCACAGCCAACAGATTGGAAGCTCCGCTTCTCCGAGGCTTATCTTTTGCATGTGTTCTCGAGTTGTAGGTTCTTGTACATTCGTGTATGGCGGCCCCCCGTCATAGTGTTGTAAATCTTAGAGGTCTCAGTACTGCTGCAAGGTGGTTGTAAAAGGATTAAACTGCTCGTTTTATGTATATACCAAGGCAACTGCTTTGGTCAGCTCGCTTATTTATTTCTTGTTTCATGGCTTATGTTTTATTTTCCGCTGATTTTCTCTGATGTTGTGTCACTAGGGTGCCCGGGGTAAGGCACCAGTCACGGGCCCGGATTTGGGGCGTGACACCAACCTATAATGGTCATAAAAGGTCTATTAACCTCTAGCTCTCTTCGTAAAATATTCTAAGTACAAGGTCACTAAATTCTACAGAAAATCGGGCAGCACTTCCTTTGTTTCTACATACTTTGCCACCTTTTTCAAGGCCGAATTCAATAACCAAACGCCACATTTAAGGCTCAAATCAATTCAGCAAATACCAAGGGGATTACATGCCCAACAATACGTGTAAAATTCCGCCCCACAATTACCACCAACTAGTCCACAATACAATCCAATATACAATGTTATTCTCGGCTAACAACACTACTTCTCTTTCAATTTCTATTTCAATACAAGTTGTTGTTCCAACATGCTACATAGTCATAAACAATTTCAAAAACTATAATTCCCTCTTTATATAACATGTGACAACTAAACTAGTAACCAAATTGAATTACAATCTTAAGGGCTAACATACTAGTTTTCTGTTGTGGTTCCAATATCCATAACACTACTCAACTTCATAATATAAACTCCTCATGCTTGCTAATATCCAAAGCTACAACAAGTAGTAATCTTAATTACTAAAACCACAAGAATTATACCTTTACAAGCCCTTAAAATTTCCAAGTTTCAAAGTCGCTCCTTAGCAATTCTTAGCTCCTTTCCTTAAGTTCCAATCCGCTCCAAGCACTCCTTAGAAGTCTATGAAGAACCCATCTTCAAGTTCCAACTTCAAAGTTGAAGAACTCCTTAAGTTTCCGCCTTGCGACTAATACGAAACGCCACTTTTCCTAATATTTCTATTGAGATAACCTTACAACACCCTTAGGACCTTGGGTTTAAGTCTCAGAATATTGGACAACAATTGAAAAATTTTGTGTGGGAGATTTGCCCAACCCGTGAGCTCCTTAGTGAAGAACAAGAAATGTGAAATAATTCTAAGTGTTGGAAGACAAGTCTTGCACTAGTTGGGTATATATAAAACAATGGAGGGTCAAGATCTCAACATATGTGTGGCTAGGATGCATTTCCATAAAGTAAAGCCAAGTGGACAAGTTGACTTGGTCAAAAATATCAAGCTTGAAGACTTTCATCCACAATGGTCAAATGACCATCCTCTCCTTGCATAAAACTTCCAAGACCAATGTGGGGGTGCCACGTGTCGCCCTCCCATTCGTCCATAAACTTCCGTAACCCTCGTGGGCCCCACAAAACGTAAAATTCCTCGGGTGGGCCCCACACGACCAAATCCGTAAAATATAAATTCCATAATTCTTATAAGTTCTTAAAGTCTTAAATACCAAAGTTGAGAATCCAATTCTCAATAATAAACCTCTTTCCTTCACGGTTCTAAACCTTTTCCGAAAAATCACATCTTTCTTCTATTCCAATTTTAATGTCAGATTCTCGCACGTATGTCCTCACATACATACCCCAAACTACGGTGTAACATTCTTTCCCTTAGAAACATTCATTCCGAATTTTCCTTCTAAGTCTCAAACATACACGCCACGCAGATAGTCTTCACTACTATACTTACAAAACCAATTATGCCACACCTGGCCATAATATAACACATGCGCAAAACTCGAATCCAAGCCAACGAGGAATCATCTCTAACGTATATAAAAAAAAACACTAAAGCTTCCACCCATGGTCTAAAGGATACTTCTTCACCTCACATTTCACAAAAAGATCACTTCCTTCTCTTAACACATGTTCACTTTCTTCCCTTACTCGTCGCACCTTCTCGTGACACCCGAACTCTTTCTATTACACATACCACACTTCACCATCGCTGGCTTTCCAAAACCTCGAGTCACTACCCCCAAACCTACCATCTTACTAGCCTCAAATTCCTTTAAGGCCATTCCCACTTTCACGCCCGACTCGTCGAACACATCCACGAACTCATACGATGGTTACCTAAACTGGGCCTAGCACCCACGTGACTCTACCACCTGGCGACCACCTCAAACTGACCCCACCTCATTCCGGCCGCGGGTCGACCCGCGACCGCCTCAACCCGACCCATTATCGCGCTAAACTCTCGCTCCTCGATCCTAACAATATTACTAATTCACGCCATGAAAGCTACCACTTCTATCACAACTACCCATGGAATTATCACACAAATACTCCACGATACTATACACTCGCACAAAGATCACCCGCAAAATCTTTTACTCAAGACTACTTACATCTAAGGTCTCAATTGTCATAACTTCTAAGGTTCACAAATTACCTGACCCCAAACTTACCTTTTTAACTGCCCATGTTTTCTAATCACAATTATCACAATGTTATCTGAACATAACACTTAACATAAAAAAAAAAAAACATCATATCACGCATACTAATCTCTGTAGGGTTAGGATATACCGTAACTATTGCTTCACTTTCCTTTGTCGCCTAATCATAATCCCGCTCGTCAAGATAGCTATGTAAGGCGATGACCCGCCATCGATCCCGGCGATGAGTCTTAACATCCGCCTACCGGCCTGACAATCTCGCAAATGGCCCCGCCGGCCGCAAGTGTAACAATCTCCCAAACTAGCACGACACTTCTTATGGAGTTTTTCCACAACGCCACACCGAGATAAGGGTGGCCTCATCCGCGAGCACTTACTCCTCAAAATCAAACTCGAGCCCCGACCGCTTCCCGAATACCTCGACGCTCAAGATCGTGGAGGACCACTCAGATCAAGGCGGAGGTGTATAACTAGTCGGCCGAGGCGGTCCGCCTCAAAGTTACCAAAGGACCTCGCCGCTCGCCTCTTACGCCGATCTCGTCCCCACGCCGCCTCTACGCTCCTCCATCCTCGCGGCATAAGCTCGTATACGGCAATGTCCATGCCCTGGCCAAGAGCTACACCGCAGCAAGCTCGCCAAGTAGTCATCGAGCCCCGCGACGTAGCGTGCACTTTGTCCTCCATATCCGCTACTAGCGCAGGACATATCGAGCCAATGAGTCGAACTCCACGCCAGACTCCCAATCGCACGCCATCTCTCGCCTCAAAGATCGTAAATATGTCGCCCGCGGTTTCCTCATCCGCGAGGCAAGAAATGGCCGAGAAATGCCTCCGAACTCGCCCCAAATACCGGAGGCGCATGCTCCCCCGACAGCTCCCACGAATCAAACCACGATCGCAATATCACGCACCGATGCGAACCTAAGACCACCGACTCGGTCTCCGCCTTGATCACTCATGATCCGTCAGAATCGCTTGATGAACTCGCGATCATCCTCGTGCCTCGACCAGAACTCGGGGGCCGCAGCCAAAAGTCCCGTAGTCTCAAACTATCCGATATGGGTGAACTACGGTGCTATCGAGCCTCCGACTCGTCCCTCGCTGCCTAGCCACAATCCTAGCTAGTAATCGCCATCTCTTGTAACCCATATCCTCTGCTCTCGCCGCGGATCGAGGCTTAGGTACTCGTGGGCCTCGCAGAGACCGCCGCTATACTCGTAGCTTCCTCGCCGCTTTGCCCTTCTCGGGCTCGCTCATGCGAGGCATAGCTAGTACAAAAGAGATACGCTGAGGAGTCCAACTTATAACACACTCTAAGGCACGATCTCAGAGTGAGAAGAATGGAAACTAATCCTAAATATCTGTAGCCTCCTCGACATAGATGGTGCACAACACACCGAGCAATCAAGACTTACTGTAGACACGGTCAGACACTTTCCGAGGACTAATCGCCTCGATACCACTTTTGTTACGACCGACTCTTCGCGATCGTGCCTTACCCCTGCACCCTAGTGATACAACATCGAGAAAATCAGCGAAATAAAAACTTAAACATGAAACAAGATAAAATAAGAAACAAAGCAACCAAACTGTTACCTTCTCGCATATATATACCGAATGCTATATCCTTTACAAACCCCGCCACAACAAGATTACATGCACTCTAAGAATTTAACTACAACTATGACAGACAGTGGTCCCGCCATACCCCGAATGTATAAGTACCTACAATGACAGGACTAAACTAAAGATAAGCCTCCGAGAAACGAGCTTCCTAAAACGCCGAACCGTGATCCTATGAGCGAGGATCAACAACCGGTACTTCTACCATGCAGATGAACGTAGCCTCCCGGGCGAGGTCAAGACAACAGTACCAAGTATGTGAAATCAGAAATATCAGAAATGAAATCATAATAGTCTATATAAAGCAGAGACATGTATGATAACCAAACTACATACCACAATATATAAACAAATATGTCAAGTCGTGACTCACGCCCTCAAAGTCATCACTCAAATATAACAATGGGTCTCATGCCCACAACATCAATCATGCCCGTGGAATTCCTTCCTCACTGCCGGCAGTCTATGATATAACAACACCAAGGAGTACACATGAACACCAGGTCCCACCTGTGTCATAAAATCGTACGGGGCAAGTACGAAGGCATAGCTACCAGATCCAAAGCCGCATCATTAACTAACCGGGGAAAGTACGAAAGCCAACTACCAGATACCAAAGCCGTACCAACAATACTATATAACTATACCACGGTCGACACTGGCAAGTACGACAGCCAACGACCAGATACCAAAGCCGCACACGAGTCGACGGGGCAAGTACGAGGGCTAACTACCGATACCAAGGTCGCGGATCACGAGACTTCGCCACAAACCGAACTGGCAAGCTGGCGCTAACTACCGATACCAAAGCCGAATCACCACGACCGGTAAGTACGAGAGCCAACCACCGATACCAAAGCCGATCAAGAAAACCCCATGGAGGTCGGGTCCATGGAATGACACTATCAAGAACTGACGGCAAGCACGAAAGCCAACTACCGTAACTACCGCATCAAGAACGATCGGCAAGTACGGGCTAGCTACCGATACCAAGGCCGACCAAGAAACTCACGAGAGCTAGTCCATGGAATAACAATCCTAATGGAACCATACCCGGGCCACCCAACGTGTCAAGAGTCCAAGGATATAACAAGACAACACTCCTAGTGGAAGCATACCCGGCCACCCATCGTGTCGCATGTTCATCAATCAAGAATAACATGACCGCCCCCATCGAGAGACGCCAGAACATAAGGATACAACACTTGCACAACAAGGCTATCACACGCAAACATGGAAGTTACACACAACTCAAGGTACTTTCATTTTATGTCAAAGTCCTGTTTTAACCCCAAAGTATTACATACTTTAATTCTTTTAAAAGACCCATTTCTTTCCCAAACGCCACCGGTACTAACACTCGTAGTATCCAAAAATACAGTAACTATTGTTTTAAGTAAACCAAAACAATTCCATACCTTCTTTTAAATAAACCAAGACAATACTATGCCTTCTTTTTAAAACCAATTTAAGACAAAACCATGCCTTCTTTTTAAACCATTTTAAGACAAAACCATGCCTTTCTTTTAAACCAAAAACTCTTCAATTCCTCAAGTCCCTTTTCTTTTAGAAATCAAGTTCCTTACTTTGGAATTTAAGAAAAATAATTCTTGTATGTAATGATTCTTATTAAAGTAGCCATGATCTATAAATGTAATAATTTTGTCTTATCTTAGCTTCTATGCAGATGGAGGTTTCTACTTGTTTTAATATAATATATTGTCATTACATTTTCCTTTATTAACGCTGCAATGGCTTGTTCGATACTTATTCTCATTTCCGAAATCAATATACCTTATTCCTTTTAAAACCCAATTACCCATTTCTCATAAAAGCGGTTTCACAACTTTTTAACACCAACCAAGTCCTTAATATTTCACATCAAGTCATTTATAAGTCAAGTCTCTTATCTTTTAAAAACCACAAACCATTTCTTTACCTACATAAAGTTGTTATAACAAACTTCCCATAAAGCCGTTATAACACTTTATGTTTTAAACCAACCAAATTCATTTAGCACACGTGACGCTCACCGCACTACGAGTTTACAACAATCATGCTAGAAAAGATAGGAAGAGGTTCACATACCGCGACGATTATCGATAATTAGCAAAACGCCCAAAGTACTATACTCTTGCTAGCCTTTTCCACCCTTCAAGTAGAATACGCCACTCGTAGTACTCCAACCTATAATGGTCATAAAAGGTCTATTAACCTCTAGCTCTCTTCGTAAAATATTCTAAGTACAAGGTCACTAAATTCTATGGAAAATCGGGCAAAGACTTCCTTTGTTTCTACATACTTTGCCACCTTTTCAAGGCCGAATTCAATAACCAAACACCACATTTAAGGCTCAAATCAATTCAGCAAATACTGCGGGATTACACGCCCAACAATACGTAAAATTCCGCCCCACAATTACCACCAACTAGTCCACAATACAATCCAATATACAATGTTATTCTCGGCTAACAACAACACTACTTCTCTTTCAATTTCTATTTCAATACAAGTTGTTGTTCTAACATGCTACATAGTCATAAACAATTTCAACAACTATACTTCCCTCTTTATATAACATGTGACAACTAAACTAGTAACCAAATTGAATTACAATCTTAAGTGGCTAACATACTAGTTTTCGGGTTAGGGTTCCAATATCCATAACACTAATCAACTTCATAATATAAACTCCTCATGCTTGCTAATATCCAAAGCTACAACAAGTAGTAATCTTAATTACTAAAACCACAAGAATTATACCTTTACAAGCCCTTAAAATTTCCAAGTTTCAAAGTCGCCCTTAGCAATTCTTAGCTCCTTTCCTTAAGTTCCAATCCGCCCAAGCACTCCTTAGAAGTCTACAAGAACCCATCTTCAAGTTCCAACTTCAAAGTCAAGAACTCCTTAAGTTTCCGCATACTAATACGAAACGCCACTTTTCCGGAATCTTTCTATTGAGATAACCTTACAACACCCTTAGGGACCTTGGGTTTAAGTCTTGTGAATATTGGACAACAATTGAAAAATTGTGTGGGAGATTTGCCCAACCCGTGAGCTCCTTAGCCAAGAACAAGAAATGTGAAATAATTCTAAGTGTTGGAAGACAAGTCTTGCACTAGTTGGGTATATATAAAACAACAGAGGGTCAAGATCTCAACATATGTGTGGCTAGGATGCATTTCCATAAAGTAAAGCCAAGCCGATGTTCGACTTGGTCAAAAATATCAAGCTTCAAGACTTTCATCCACAATGGTCAAATGACCATCCTCTCCTTGCATAAAACGTCCAAGACCAATGTGGGGTGCCACGTGTCGCCTCCCATTCGCCCATAAACTTTCAGAACCCTCGTGGCCCCACAAAACGTAAAATTCCTGTGGGCCCCACACGACCAAATCCGAAATATAAATTCCATAATTCTTATAAGTTCTTAAAGTCTTAAATACCAAAGTTGAGAATCCAATTCTCAATAATAAACCTCTTTCCTTCACGGTTCTAAACTTTTCCGCGAAAAATCACATCTTTCTTCTATTCCAATTTTAATGTCGATTCTCGCACGTATGTCCTCACATACATACTCGAACTACGGGTGTAACAAAGAATCCCCTTTGAAATGTTTGGATTGTCGGGCCTTAAAAGTGGCGCTTGATGTTGAATTTACTTGAAAAAGGTGGCAAAGTATGTAAACAAAGGAAATGCTTCCCGAATTTCCGTAGGATTTCGTGACCTTGCACTTGGAATATTCTATGTTGTAGCTTGACGTTATTAAACGATATGGTCATTATAGGTTGACGATCACGTGTGGTGTATCGACTTAGCAAGTGGATTAACCTAGAGGTATGTGGAACTTTCTTATCTCGAGCATGAGTAGTTATACTATATAGTACGGTAGACGTACGTGGTTTAAATGAAGTAATTCTTTGGTATACTTGAAGTATTTTGAAAATTGTGTAAACTGATTTGAAGTATAAGTCTCTTGGTTAATAAAAGAACGAAATTGTTTATACGAGTTATAACGCTTTATGGGAAGTTAGTTATGACGGCCTTACGAAAGGATAAGAATGTCTTAAATTTTTAAAGCATAAGGTTAGTATAACGGCTTTACGGGAGTTGGTTATAATAACTTTACGAGGTTAAGGGTCTTTGAAAGAGTAGAAGTACATAGTACTTCGGTTAAATTTCTCCTGATTTGATTAAGCAATAGCATGCCTTAAGGTCAAGAATGAGATTTATTTTATAGATTAATGAAAGTCTAAAGTTACGAAGTTACTTCGACGCATCACGAGACGAAGGATTCCACGCATGCTTCCATTGTCTTAGTATGAGTTTACTTCGACGCATCGCCGCGATGACGGCGATTCCACGCATGCTTCCATTGTCTTAGTATGAGTTTACTCGACGCATCGCTGATGAAGGATTCCACGTATGCTTCCATTGTCTTAGTATGAGTTTACTCGACGCATCGCCGCTGACGGCGATTCCACCGTATGCTTCCATTGTCTTAGTACGAGTTTACTTGGACGCACTGGCCGCGATGAAGGATTCCACTGTACGCACCTTGGACACGCCACGATGCAGGATTCCGAGGCATGCAGATGGCGGTAAGAGTATAAACGCGGTAAATCCTCAAGACGTTATACCACCTTCGAGGGGTAAGAGTATAACGGCGGGTACACCCCAAGACGTTATACCACCTTCTCGAGTATTCCATGGATTTGCTACCCATGATGCGAGAATACCTCACGCGAGTCCGTAGGGCTACGCGGTTAAATAGTCCCACGCGCGAGTACAACCTATGCGAGGAATACCTCACGCGGTCCACATGACCCATGCGGTGAAATAGTCCCCGAGTAGAGTGCTTAATGATATCGCGGCGGATGACCTTGCTTTGATTACGAGCTTCCTATTTTCACGCAAAGATAGTATATGATTGATATTCTCATTGCTGTAAGGCACAATGCTCAGAACTAATTTTTATACATGTCTCCGCTATTTTAGACTTATGAGGTATTTTCAGATTTTCCCGCCGCATACTGTACTTGTAATCGACTCTCCTTCGGGCCGTGTTCATGCCGCAGTCGAGGCATCGCTTGCCGATCCGCACTCTTAGATCACCGCTCAGTTCCGGGAAAGCTCCATTTCTCGAGGCTTTGTCTTTTGGTACTGCCTCGAGGTTATAGACTTTGTACATTCAGGGGTATGGCGGCCCCGTCCCGCCACGCTTGTTATTCCTGCAGGTCCAGAGTCACGTTTGTGGTTTGGGCTGTAAGAACAAGTTGTACTGTTTTACTTTTGATTAAGTTTATTTTATGGAAGACGGCCTTGTCGGTTTGCCAGTGATGTTTACTTTATACAGGTTATGTGTTATGTATGTTCCGCTGCTATTCTCTCGACGTACCGAACGGTGCCCCGACAGGCACTGGGCCGCGCCCCGGTCGGGTCGTGACATAACATGCCCGTGGAATCCTCATCTCGCACATGTCTTCACGGGAGCTAGTCCACGGAGTAATAATCGATATAATACGGTCGCATGCCCTAATCCTCATCGATAAGCATGGCTACGGGTAATAAAACAACCGAATCTAACCCGCCTCCGATTGCATGCCCCTAATCCTCATCGTATAAGCATGTCCAAGGAGTAATAAAAACAATCCGGGAATCTAACCCGCATCCTGGTCGCATGCCCCGGAATCCCACACCGTATAAGCATGTCCAATGATCAATCACAATGGAAGCATACCCGTGGAAGCCTCCGACTGTCGGTACGTCCAAGTAAATTCACAACAAGACAGTCGGCCCTCCAACTGAGAGTCACGGCAGTGTAAACATATAATACTTGCACTCAAGGCTATCACAAGCAAGCATAGGCAAGTTCATAAAATCTTTAGACTTTCATTTTATATACTCAAGGCACTTTTCGTTTTACATAAAAATCCGGGAATTTAACCCAAAGTACTACGTACTTTCATTCTTTTCAAAAGACTCCTTTTCATATAAAACCCCAAGATACTAACACCCGTAGTATCAAGGCATGTCTACATTTTAAACAAGTCACTACATTTTTAGAAATACATTTCTAGGCTTCTAAATCAAGTGACTCTTACTTTAAAACTTTAAGCAATTGATACCTTTAAATCAAATTGCCCTTCCTTATTTCAAGTCATTTCTTTGTTTACATTACTAGAGAAAACCATTCTTCTAACCTTCCATAAAGTTGTTATAACCAACTTCCCATAAATCCGTTATACTAACTTTATGCCTTAGACTAATTCATTCCTTTTTTTAACCAAGAGACTTATACTTTCGAATCAAGTTACATAACTTTCAAAATACTTCAAGTCTCTTAACTTTAGAAATCAAGTTTCTTAACTTAGAATATCAAGTCTCTTTAACTTAGAATTTCAAGTCTCTTAACTTTAAAAATAAAGTCTCTTAACTTTAAAAATAAAGTCTCTTAACCTTTAAGGATTCAAGGTTCATGGTCTTAAAACTTCATAACGTAAACTCTTTAATATTATGTAACATATACTTTTATGCGTTGTGAATAGGTTATACTTGTTTATAACGATCTTATTAAAGCAGCCATGATCTAGAAAATGTAATACAATTTTATCTTATCTTAGTTTTTATGCAGATGGAGAATTCTACTCATTTTAATATAACTGATTGTCGATACATTTTCTTTTATTAACGCTGCAATGGCTTGTTCGATACTTATTCTCATTCGTGCAGTAAATTAGCAAAGTCAACTCGACTCCAAATACTTCCTAACGACTCTTACCAACATCCCCCATAAGACATGGTAAGAACTTAGGATAACTTAGACATAACTTTTCCATAGAGTAAATCAACATACATACCTCTTAACTTCTAAGAGTAGAAGGAATCATGAAATAACACCACATGTATATTTCATACATAGAATCATGCCAAAGGAAGGAAGAGGTTCACATACCTCGCGACGATTATCGATAAGTAGCAAAATGCTCCAAAGTACTTCAACCTTGAGCTATTCCATCCTTTAAGTAGAATACGCTACTCGTAGTACTTCAACCTATATTAATCATAACATGTCTATCAACTCCTCACTTATTAACGTAGAATCATACTAAGTGTAATGTCTCTTATTCTACGGAAAATCGGGCAGCACTTCCTTTGTTTCTACGTACTTTTCCACCTTTTTCAAGGCCCGATAATCAATAACCAAACGACACATTTAAGGCCCAACAATTCAGCAATACAAAGGGGATTACACGCCTAATAGGACGTGTAAAATTCTGCCCCACAATCAATATAAAACTGTCCAATAATTCCAAGCCATATTCGGCTACAATGTCACAACAATTATCAATTTCCTTTCAATTCCTTTTTCAATCCAAGTTGTTATTCCAACATGTTACATACATAATAACAATTACAACAACTATAAATCCTTTCTTCCTTAATGTCATGCCCCGAACCCCGGGCCCGTGACTGGTGCCCCTTCTACCTAACTGACATAAGTAAACCGCGGAACTAAATAACATCTCGTTTTTTTTTAAAACCAACGAACATGCAAAGGCAAAGCCGACAAGGCTGTCATATAACATACATAATAAAAAGCACTACATCAGACACGCAGTCCAATCCTACATACGAATACGCACTTCAAGAGTTATATCAAATACGACGGACAAGGCCCCGCCGCATCTAAAATCAGATAAAGTATGATCAAGGATCTATACCAAAATGATAAACTCAATATACGGAGCTATCTCAAAACTCGAGCAGGTCCTACACTGCAGATCACCAAATCAAGACCTAAACTCATGCAGATGAACGCAGCTTCAAGAGTGGTCAAGACGGGTTAATGTACCAAGTATGTGAAACAGTAAGTAATGTAAAGGAGATCACACAATTCACATATAAAACAGGAGACATGTATGATAGCCAAACTATAGTACACAATACATAAACAGTCATGTCAAATCAGGGACGCATGCCCTCAAAGTCATTACTCAAATATAACCATGGGTCTCACGCCCATAACATCAATCATGCCCGTGGAATCCTTCCTCACTGCCGGCAGTCCATGATATAATATAACAACAATAAGCACACTGAACCTTGCAAACATGAGAGTAATGCAATCCTTTTTACCTTTTTAGGTATATTTTTAACAATGAGACCAACTGTTCCACTTTAAGTCATACACACACTACACCCTTTCATTAATGAAATCACTTGTTATACCCCGTAGTTCCAGGGTATGTATGTGAGGACGTACGTACGAGAATACGACACAAAAATTGGAACGGAAGTATGATGTGATTTTTCATTAAAAGTTTCCTGATTTTATAAGGAAAAAGGTTCGTTAAAGGGAATTGGATTCCTGATTCGTATTCTGACTTTGGGAATATTTGAGAATTATGGAATTTTATTTCCGAATTGGTCACTGGGCCCACGAGAAATTTACTGGCCAAGGGGCCCACTTTATTTTCGAGATTTTTGGCATTACGGATATTTTCGGAAGATGAAATATTTTGGTCGCGTAGGAGGGCGACACATGGCACTCCCATGTGGCCCTATGGCCGAATGGGGTGACACTTGGCACCTTTGGGACGTTTTTTGTGGGGGGGACAAGTGGCAAGCCACTTGTCCCATTATTGTGGTGGACATTTGGTTGGCAAATTACCCACACACTTGGACCCAATCTTCACCATACACTTGCCTTGATCTTGACCATTGATTCCTCTATAAATACCCCTTTGTGCAAGACTAATTCTTCATCCACACTTAAGAGTTTCAAAGGCAAAATTCTCCCTCCCTCCTCAGGTTGTTCTCGCCCAACACCCCTTGTGTAGAAAAAAATCCTTCAAAGTGTTGTTATTATCCCATATACCTTAGCCTAAAAATCTTGTAGTATTCCAAAGTTATCTTTATACTAAGAGTCTAAAATACTACTTTACTTCATTAGTCGCAAAAGTGAAACCCTAGGAAAATCTTCATAGTTGGTTGAAGTGTTAAGAGAAGTTGTTTAGAAACTTCTAAGGGTTGCTTGGAGCGGGTTGGAGAGTAAGGAATTGGAGCTAAGCGTTGCTCAGGATCGACTTATTAATCTTGGATAATTTTGGGCTTATCGAGGTAATTATCTTTGTCCCCCTATTGTAATTGGATATTACATGTTGTAGTAATGTATAGTTGAGTATACTATATGTAGAATGAATATGGATAAGAATTGAACTGTATTTACATTGGACTGTATTTATAGTAGACTTGTAGTATTATCATGGGCGTGTTGTACACGTCCCGGTTAAACGTAACCCCCCTATGAGTTGTTGGCTTGGTAGCGGGCCTTGATAGAGGATGATATTTATGTGGTTACGGGGGGGAGGTGCTGCCGAATTTTCCGTAGAATAAGGAACCTTGTACTTAGAATTGTTCTACGAAGAGATCTAGAGGTTGATAGACGTTTTGTGGCCTTTATAGGTTGAAGTACTACGAGTAGCGATTCTACTTGGGCGGTGGAAAAGGCTAGCGGTTATAGTACTTTGGAGCGCTTGCAAATTGTCGATAATCGTCGCGAGGTATGTGAACCTCTTCCTATCTTTTCTAGCATGATTGTGTGAACTATGTAGTACGGTAGACGGCGTGTGTGCTAAACGAATTTGGTTGTTTAAAACATAAAGTGTTATAACGCTTTACATGAGTTTGTTATAACAACTTTACGTAGGTAAAGAAACGGGTTATCGGGTTTTAAAAGGAATAAGTTATATTGATTTCGAAATGATAATAAGTATCGAACAAATCATCATGCTAATAAAGGAAAATGTATTGACAAATAATTAATTATATTAAAACCAAGAGAAACCTCCATCCGCATGTAAGCTAAGATAAGACAAAATTGTATTACATTTCCTAGATCATGGTCATCTAATAAGAATTATTATAATCAAGTTTTGATTTTCTTAAAATTCCAAAGTAAGGAACTTGATTTCTAAAAGAAAAGAGACTTAAGAATTTGAAGTGTTTTGGTTTAAAAGAAAGGCATGGTTTTGTCTTAAATTGGTTTAAAACATAAAGTGTTATAATAGCTTTATGGGAAGTTAGTTATAATGACTTTATGGAAACAAAAGAATGGTTTTATTATTGTATTTAAAATGGTAACTTGCTTTTGGGAAAAGAGAATTACTTGAGTTTAAAAGTATAAGTAACTTATTTTCAAATATCGAACTTTTCTTGATGACAAAAATATAAGTGGCTTGGTTTTAAAAGGTAGGAGTACCTTGATCTTAAAAGAGTTAGTTACTTGGGTTTTAAAAGTATACTTGACGTTGTTCTAAAAAGTGTAAGCCACTTGGTTTAAAAAGTGTAAAGTACTTGATTTTAAAACATGACTTATTTGGTACTACGGATAATAGTATCGAGTTGTTTTTACGTAAAATGAGATCTTTTTGAAAGGATTAATGTATGTAGTACTTTGGGGTAAAAACCCGGATTTGTTGTAATAAAAATGAAAGTCTATGAGTATGTTAAACTTGCCTATGCTTGTGATAGCTTGTTGTGCGTTGTATTTCAGATTTGCCACCGCCTCTCGTGAGGCGCCATTATCCGTCGATCAATGGACATAATGACACGACGGGGTGGCCTACGCATGCTTCCACTATATCGATCCTTTCGACATACCGACACGACGGGTGGCCCACGGATATGCTTCCATTGTGAGTGTTATCTTGTTATTTGCTTTGACATACCGACACGACGGGTGGCCCACGAGTACGCCCATTATGATTGTTATCTTGTTATTTCCTTCGACATACCGACACGACGGGTGGCCCACGTATGCTTCCATTAGGACGGTTCCATGGCCACGCTTATACCGAGGTAAGACGCCGGCACGCGACCGCAGCGGGTTAAATTCTCGTTATATTTGAGTGATGACTTTACGCGCGAGTCCTCGACTTGACATGATCGCTAATATATATCAGAATCGTAGTTTCGTTATCATACATGTCTCCTGCTTTATATAGACTATTATGATTTCATTTACGATTTTCGCCACATACTTGGTACTTGCAGATCGACTCCTTCGGCCGCTCATGCCGCAGTAGTGGGTACACCTTGTTGATCCTCGCCATGGATCACAAATAACGTTGGGAAGCTCCGCTTCTCCGAGGCTTATCTTTCGCATGTTTCCTCGAGATCAGAGGTTCTTGTACATTCAGAGGTACGGCGGCCCCGCCCGCCATAGTTGTATTTAAACTCTTAGAGGTCTGTAGTAATCACAAGTGTGGTTTGTAAAAAGGATGTAACTGTTCAGGTTTAATCATTTATATATATATATATGCAGAAAGGTGACCGCTTTGGTTAGCCTGCTTTTCTTATATTTTATCGTTTCATGTCTTTGAGTTTTTATTTCCACGGTTTTTCTCTCGATGTATTATCACTAGGTGCCCTCGTTAAGGCACTAACGCCCAGGTCGGGCGTGACAAAAGTGGTATCGCAGCGCTTAATCCTGAAAGTGTCTATGCATCGCGTCTAGTAGAGTTTTGATTATCTGGTGTTGCGCACCACATCTATAATCGTGAGGCTACAGGATATTTAGGATTGGTTTCATTCTTCTCACTCGAGATCGTGCCTTAGAGCCGTGTTATAAGTCGACTCCTCCGACGTATTCTTTTACCGCTTATGCCTCTACGCAAGGCAACCAGAGCCCGTAGCGGCAAGGCAGAGGAGTCGCGAGCAGAGCACAGAGGGTTACTGTGGCACAGCCCGCCTTTACCTGGGGTAGCACTTCATACGGGATTTTCACGACGCCGCTAGCCCCAACAGAGTTTAGAGCACCAGCGGTATCTACTGAGGCCACGATATCTGAGCCTCCAGTCCCACGGCCAGGAGCCGAGGATATGAGTTACAAGGAGATGAACCAGTTACTAGTTAGGTTTATGGCGAGACTCGAGGACGACGAGAGCTCTGGTACCAGAAGCACCCTGTACGATAGTTGGAGACTTCGACTTCGAGTTGTAGTACACCCGAAGTTCTACGTCGAGGCCCGAGGATGATCCGCATGAGTTCATCCGACAGCCACAGCCGATCAGCGAGGGTGATCAAGGCTTCGAGACCGAGTCGGTGGTCTTAGGTTCGCATCGGCCGCGTGATATCGCAATGATCGTTTGATTCGCGAGCTGTCCGGGGAGCATGCGCCTCCACCGTTCGGGGACAAGTTCTCGAGGCATTTCTCACCATTTCTGCCTCCGCAGACGGCGAGAGCACGGGCCGGCAGATTGACGCCGAGACAGAGAGGCGACGGTCGAGTACAACGTGGAGTTCAATCGCTGCTCGAGCATGTCCCTCGCGTTAGTGGCAAATATGGAGGACAGAGTGCACCGCCACGCCACTGGCTCGATGACTACTGGAAGAGGCTTGCTCGTGTAGCTCTTTGGGCATGGACATTGCCCGATACAGCTTATGCACGTGGATGGAGGAACGCAGAGACCGACGTAGGACCATGATCGTGATAAGAGGCCAAGATAGCAGGTCCTTTGGTAACTTTCGAGGCAGCTCCGCAACAGATCGAATATATACCTCATCCAGCCAGAGTGGTCCTCCACACCTTCGTGACGTCTGAGTATTCGTGAGCGTCGTGGCTCCAAGGGTTCAGATTTTCGGGAGCAGGGTGTTAGCAGATGAAGCCACCCTACCTCGCTGCGACCGCTGTGGTAGGCTCCATCATGTGAGGTCGTGCTAGCTTGGGAGTTTGTTTTACATGCGACAACAGGCCATTTTGCGAAATCGCCCAACCACAGTGGCACTAGCTGGATAGCACAGACTACGGATCGGGCGGTTCTTCACCTTCCATAGCTAGCAGATGTTCATACATCAGGCCACGCTGCAGGTCGCGGTGAAGTTCTCAGCTTTAGCGCCCTTGAACCGCCTATTTGATTTTCGTATATCCTTAACCTCTAGAGACTAGTTTGTTTTGATGTTATGATGACGTGTTTAGTATTATGTTTGGTTGGATCAGGTAAAATATGATTTAGAAGCCCGTTAGAAAAAGTGGTAAGTCCGGGACGAGACAATTGTGAACCTTATAATTTTTGGACTGAGACCTTAGATGTAAGGCCGCCGCTTGAGTAAAAGACTTTACTTAATCTTTGTCTGAGTACATAGTATATGTGGAGTTTTGTGTGATAATTCCATGGGTAGTTTGAGATAGAAGTGGTAGCTTTCATGACGTGAATTAGTAAGATTGTTCCGGACGGAACGAGAGTTTGGCGCGATACGGGTCCTGCCGAGGCCGATCGCAGTCAACCCGCAGCCCGAATGAGGTGGTGTCGCTTCGAGGTGGTTCCGCTGGTGGTAGGATCACGAGGTGCAAGGCCCAAGTTTAGGTAACCGCCAGACGAGTTCGTGGACGTGTTCGACCAGAGGATCGTGGCTGGCAAGTGGCCTTAAAGGAATTTGAGGCTAGTAAATGACCAAGTTCGAGGTAGTGGCTCCAAGGTTTTGGAATCAAGCGATGATCAAATATGGTACGGTAATAGAAATAGTTCGTGTACGGTAAGTGTACGACGAGTAAGGAAAGATGAATACGGGTTAAGAGGCGGAGTGATCATTTTGTGAAGTAACGAGGTGAAGAAAGTATCCTTTAGACCACGGGTGGAAGTCGTAGTGTTGTTATACACGTTAGAGGTGATTCCTCGCTGGCTTGGATCGAGTTTTGGCGATGTATTGTTATGGCCATCGCGGCCCGATTGCCTGGTAAGTATAGAGTCAAGACTATACCAAGACACGATGTTTGAGGCTTAGAAGGAACATTCGAGACGAATGTTTCTAAGGGGGGAAGAATGTTACACCCCGTAGTTCTAGGGTATGTATGTGAGGACGTACGTACGAGAATACGACACAAAAATTGGAAAGGAAGAAAGATGTGACTTTTCTGGAAAAGTTTTCGGATTTTGTGAAGGAAAAGGTTCGTTAAAGCGGAATTGGATTCCTGATTCAGATTCTGACTTTTGGAATATTTGAGAATTATGGAATTTTATTTCCGAATTGGTCACGCTGGGCCCACGGAGAAATTTACGCTTGTGGGCCCACTTTATTTTCGAGATTTTTGGCATTACGGATATTTTCTAAGATGAAATATTTTGACGCCAGAGAGGGCGACACATGGCACCCCCATGTGGCCCTATGGCCGAATGGGGTGAGACTTGGCACCTTTGGGACGTTTTTCGTGGGGGGGACAAGTGGCAACCACTTGTCCCATTATTGTGGTGGATATTTGGTTGGCAAATTACCCACACACTTGGACCCAATCTTCACCATACACTTGCCTTGATCTTGACCATTTATTCCTCTATAAATACCCCTTTGTGCAAGACTAATTCTTCATCCACACTTAAGAGTTTCAAAGGCAAAAATTCTCCTCCTCCTCAGGTTGTTCTCGCCCAACACCCCTTGTGTAGAAAAAAAATCCTTCAAAGTGTTGTTATTATCCCATATACCTTAGCCTAAAAATCCCTCAGAGTATTCCAAAGTTATCTTTATACTAAGAGTCTAAAATACTACTTTACTTCATTAGTCGCAGTGTGAAACCCTAGGAAAATCTTCATAGTTGGTCAAGTGTTAAGATAAGTTGTTTAGAAACTTCTAAGGGTTGCTTGGAGCGGTCGAGCGTATGAATTGGAGCTAAGCGCTGCTCGTGATCGACTTATTAATCTTGGATAATTTTGGGCTTATCGAGGTAATTATCTTCGTCCCTATTGTAATCGATATTACATGTTGTAGTAATGTATAGTCGAGTATACTATATGTAGAATGAATATGGATAAGAATTGAACCGTATTTACATCGACCGTATTTATAGACTTGTAGTATTATTGTGGCATGCGTTGTACACGCCCGTTAAACGTGTAACCCCTGCGAGTTGTCGGCTCGTAGCGCCTCGATAGAGAGGATATTTATGTGGTTACGGGGGGAGGCCGAATTTTCCGTAATAAGGAACCTTGTACTTAGAATTGTTCTACGAAGAGATCTAGAGGTTGATAGACGCTTTGTGGCCTTTATAGTCAAGACTACGAGCAGCGCATTCTACTCGAAGGGTGGAAAAGGCTAGCGGTTATAGTACTTGGAGCGCTTGCTAATTGTCGATAATCGTCGCGAGGTATGTGAACCTCTTCCTATCTTTTCTAGCATGATTGTGTGAACTATGTAGTACGGCAGACGACGATGCTAAACGAATTTGGTTGGTTTAAAACATAAAGTGTTATAACGGCTTTATGGAGTTTGTTATAACAACTTTACGTAGGTAAAGAAACGGGTAATTGGGTTTTAAAAGGAATAAGTTATATTGATTTCGAAATGATAATAAGTATCGAACAAACCATCGCAGCTGCTAATAAAGGAAAATGTATTGACAAATAATTAATTATATTAAAACCAGAGAAACCTCCATCTGCATGTACAAAGATAAGACAAAATTGTATTACATTTCCTAGATCATGGTCATTTAATAAGAATTATTATAATCAAGTTTTGATTTTCTTAAAATTCCAAAGTAAGGAACTTGATTTCTAAAAGAAAAGAGACTTAAGAATTTGAAGTGTTTTGGTTTAAAAGAAAGGCATGGTTTTGTCTTAAATTGGTTTAAAACATAAAGTGTTATAATAGCTTTACGGGAAGTTAGTTATAATGACTTTATGGAAACAAAAGAATGGTTTTATTATTGGATTTAAAATGGTAACTTGCTTTGGGAAAAGAGAATTACTTGAGTTTAAAAGTATAAGTAACTTATTTTCAAATATCGAACTTTTCTGATGACAAAAATATGTTGGCTTGGTTTTAAAAGGTAGGAGTACCTTGATCTTAAAAGAGTTAGTTACTGGTTTTAAAAGATACTTGACGTTGTTCTAAAAGTGTAAGCCACTTGGTTTAAAAAGTGTAAAGTACTTGATTTTAAAACATGACGATTTGGTACTACGAATAATAGTATCGAGTTGTTTTTACGTAAAAGAGATCTTTTGAAAGGATTAATGTATGTAGTACTTGGGGTTAAAACCCGATTTGTTGTAATAAAAATGAAAGTCTACGAGTATGTTAAACTTGCCTACGCCAGGTGATAGCCTTTGTGCAAGTGTTGTATTGCGCTACCGCCTCTCGCCGGAGGCCATTATCCGTCGATCGATGGACATACCGACACGATGGGTGGCCCACGTATGCTTCCACTATATCGATCCTTTCGACATACCGACATCGACGGGTGGCCCACGTACGCTTCCATTGTGAGTGTTATCTAGTTATTTGCTTTGACATACCGACACGATGGGGCGCCCACGAGTACGCCCATTATGATTGTTATCTTGTTATTTCTTCGACATACCGACACGATGGTGGCCCACGAGTACGCTTCCATTAGACGGTTCCATGGCCACGCTTATACCGAGGTAAGACGCCGGCACGCGTCGCCAGCGCGTTAAATTCCCGTTATATTGAGTGATGACTTTACGCGCGAGTCCCCGACTTGATACGATCGCTAATATATATCAGGAATCGTAGTTCGTTATCATACATGTCTCCTGCTTTATATAGACTATTATGATTTCATTTACGATTTTTCGCCACATACTGTACCGCCAGGCCGACTTCCTTCGGGCCGCGTCATGCCGCAGGTGGTACACCCGCTGTCGATCCTCGCCATAGGATCACAATCAACGCTTGGGAAGCTCCGCTTCTCCGAGGCTTATCTTTGCATGTTTCCCGAGATTGTAGGTTCTTGTACATTCGTGGTATGGCGGGCCCCGCCCCGCCATAGTTGTTGTTAAACTCTTAGAGGTCCGTAGTATCACAAGGTGGTTTGTAAAATGATGTAATCGTCGTGTTTAATCATTTATATATATATGCAGAAAAGGTGACCGCTTTGGTTAGCCTGCTTTTCTTATATTTTATCGTTTCATGTCTTTGAGTTTTTATTTCACGGTTTTTCTCTCGATGTATTATCACTGTGGTGCCCGGTAAGGCACCGCCATGCCCGAGGTCGGTCGTGACATCATTACCGCTTTCAAAACACGGGCGTCGCGGCTGTCGTGGTCAACCACCCTCTATGTTATAATGCAACCTATCATAGGACTATTTCACCCGCAAGTGGACTATTTCACCCGCATAGTCACGTGGACCCGCAATGAATCATCCAGACACGATATCAGATCACGGATAGCTAATCCATGACTTATATATATATCTCGAATTTAACCCGCCCGAGTCAAACATCGACGCAGCGGCGATGTATACCACACCCCCCGGTGAGCTACCCTTTGGTATCCTCGAAACAAGTTCGACCCTTTACGGAGGGACGTGGAGACGTGGAAATATGACACTTGCACAAAAACGAGATGTTATTTAGTTCCGCCATTTACTTATGTCAGGTAGGTGGTGCCCTGTAGGGCACCACCACGCACGGGTTCGGATGTGACAGAGTGGTATCATAGCGCTGGGCCCTGAATGCCTCTGCACCGTGTCTAGTAGAGTCTTGATTATCGCAGTTGCGCGCCACACCCATAAACAGGAGGCTACAGGATATTTAGGAGTTGGTTTCTATTCTTCTCACTCTGAGATCGTGCCATAGAGCTGTGTTATTAAGATAATTCCTCTCTGATGTATTATTATGTCACAGCTATGACTCCAAGGAGGACAACAATACTGTATGGCAAAACAAGAGCAGAGCTACCAATGACTCAGAGAGTTGATAGGGCTCATGCCCAGGGTATACCGGATGTTGTGCTACAGTCGGCAAGATCTTCTGCGCCAGGTTTTGAGGCCCCAAAGACTGCAGTCTCCGCCGCTAGGAAGACTATGTGGTCATATGGAAGCATATGTTATTGATCAAGATAGCGGTACAGTTGTTATACCCTCGTATTTCCAGAGTATGACGTAAGGGAATACGCATAAAGAGTTTGGCTTTAAAGTTAGCCTCGACGCTTTTGTACACAACTCGCTTAAAGAATCGCTTTCGACTAAACGCTTCCACGCTTTCGTAGGAAAATTCCGCCATGCCATTTCTAATTTTTATGATTTTTCCGGCAGACGAACATTTTGGACCAACGGGAGGGCAACACTTGGCACCTCCCATTGGTGGACTCAAGCGCCCATGGACGAAATTGGAGAGCCAAGGCACGCTTTTTGTGCCTCGTGCACAAGTCGGGTTGGTAGGATATTTGTGTTTAGTTAATCCTCACCCTACACTTGCCTTGCACTTGTCTTCATCTTGGCCATTGGTTGGCCAAGGCTTGAGCTATAAATACCCCCTTAGAGATGAAGAGTTATTCATCCACAAAGTTATCTTCCAAGTCTAAAAATCCTCTCCTCTCCCTTAAGCTTTTTCGTCCAACACCTCTTCCCTCCCCTTGTGTAGTGTGGCCGAGAGCCTACCCCCCCTAGCCTAGCCGAGATCTACCCCCCCTCCCTTGGTAGAAAAGTTACCTTCTTGTATCGTTATAATGCCCAGAATACCCTAGCCCAAATACCTTAGTACTTAGTAGAAGTCATAGGAACTTCTAAGGTTCTTGAGCATACAACTTGTGAGCAAAACCTTGCTCAGCGCGACTTTTCTAGGATATTATCGCTTACCGAGGTAACTAATCCTAACCCTCTTTGAATTAGAGAATACTTATTGTTGTAGTATTAGAATAAGTATTAGATACTTGTAAGAATATCACGTATAGAATTGAATCATATCACAAGTAGGGCGGTTTAAAAGAAGAATAATTGAATCAGACTCACATAGGACTGCTTTCACGAGACTTACATAGCTCACCGTAGGTCACGCCCGACTTTCCAGAATTATGAACCCCTGCTTAGAATGACCTCGCAGTAGTCTTTGATAGATATCTGTGACTATTATAGTCACTCTCTCGCGACATATTCAACTCGCAGTGGTTTTCACGGTATGTATGTGATTCTTCCTAAAGCATGATATTTTACAATATATAGTAGAGACGTATACGTGTTAATCGAATAATACTTATGGTAATGCCTCACGCTTAAGCTCGACAATACTTACGAATGCCTCACGCTTAAGCTCAATAACAAAGAATCAAAACATTTCAAAAGAATATCGATCATTTTTAATGTAAGATAAATAATTGGTTTTTAAAACAAAGGCTTAAGAGTTATGCTAGCTTTATGGGAAGTTAGGTATAACAACTTAAGAATGATAAAAAGGAATGCTTACTTGTTTGTTTATAAAAGCCTTGTATTGATCTGTTATGTAGTAAGATTGTTTGATAAGTAGACATACGACGCTACCCGTGTTAGTGTCTTGTAATGCCGCGTAAGTGGTCATTCTTGCCGGCTTACGCTGCTAACCTAAGTCCGCTTGTAATCGCATCAGATCACCTACCCTCGACTATTATACCGGTGGCTTGCCCCTCGACGCGGTCTATACGCCTACGCGGTCTGCGAGACTATGCGAGCGCCGTATGCTCCGTGATTGATCATTCCGGCGCCTAGCCCGACGCGGATTCTATGCGCGTCCGCTGAGACTACGCGTCTTTTGAGACTACGCGGCGCGGAGCCCAGCGGATGCCGGGGTTGGCTGCCCCGACGCGCGAGGGCTACCTCACGCGGTTCACGCAGGACCTGCGCCGCGAAAGTCCGTGACTAGGCACGCAGAATGATACTACGGGCGATTGGCCTTGCTTCGATCATTCGCGCCTAGAATAGACTGCTACGCTCTTCCATTTCCGCTGTTGTTTGTGATGTGGCACTATGTGCAATTGAACCGATTGTATTTGTGAAAAGGTTTTAAATACTTTGATTTCATTTCGCCTTATAGTTTCACATACTTGGTACCGGTAATCGACTCCTTCGGGCCGCGCTCATGCCGCAGTAAGGGCAAGCAGTGCAGATCCACATCCTTAGGATCTTGCGTTGTCGTGAGCTCCATCTTCTCCGAGGCTCTACTTTTGGGTATGATCTCCAGATTGTAGATAGTTTTGCCAGTGGTATGGCGGCCCCGTCCCGCCATAGTTGTTTACTTCCTAGAGGTCCAGAGTACTATTGTACAACTGGGATGTAATCGCAAAACTTGAGTTATTTATATTATGCCGAAGGCAAGCTTTTCATCGATAAACTGTGTCTTACTTTATAAATCGCTTCTCGCCTTGTTTTATATTCCACGTTACTCGATGTATGACTACTTGGTGCCCCAGAAGGCACTACCACGGCCCCGAACGGTCGTGACAAAAGTGGTATCGTGAGCGCTTAATCCTCTGAAAGTGTCTACGCATCGTATCTAGTAGTTCGATTATCGCGTTGTGCACCACACCAATAATCGTGAGGCTATAGGATATTTAGGATTGGTTTCATTCTTCTCATTCCGAGATCGTGCTTTTAGAGCCGTGTTATAGGTCGACCCTCTAACGTATTCCTTTCCCGTATCGCTTATGCCTCCACGTAAGGCAACCCGCCCGTGGCGGCAAGGCAAATGAGGAGCCGCTAGCAGACACCCAGAGTTACGAGGGCTCGTGCCCGCCTATACCGCAGACGGCGAGTTCTATGACGCCGCCCCAAAGAGACCACAGCACCCACACCTCCACCCCACACCGCGGAGGAGTTAGGTACAAGGAGATGGCCCACTTTGGCCAAAGTCAGGCCCGACACGAGGAGAGACCGACGCGATGCCCAGCCTCAGCCCAGCCGCACCAGTAGTGCACCCGAGGCGTATAGTTTGAGGTCGCGAGATTTCTTGAGTCAGAGCCCGCCAGAGTTTTACTGGTCGAGGCCGGAGGATGATCCGCAGGAGTTCATCCGTCACCGCAGAGGATTACGCGGTGATCGTGGCTTCTGAGACCGAGGCCGTGACATTCGGTTCCAGACGGCCGCGCGACACCGCAATGATTGGTTTGATTCACGGAGCTTTCCGGGAGAGCATGCACCTCCAAAGCAGATGGGATGAGTTTTCGAGGCTTTTCTCACACACTTCGCCTCCGCATTTGCGAGGGCACGAGCCGATAGATTCTTGCCACGAGACAGTGGGACGCACCGCCGTGGAATACAATGTCGAGTTTGATTCTTTGGCTAGATATGTCCCAAGATTGGTAGCAGATATGGAGGATAGGTACACCGCCACGCCACCGCTAGATGATTATATGGCCGAAGTCATGCGGGTGTTTCTTCACCGTATGGACATTACCCGCACGCAGCTCATGCACTAGATGCGAGGAGCGCAGAGACCACGGCAGAGCGATATCAGCAGCAGGAAGGCCAAGACGGCCGGTTCTTTCGTGGTCCTCGTGGTGGGCGATCGCCAGGTCCAGATTTGCACCACACCAGCCGCAGAGCGCCCTACCTCATTTTCAAGACACAGAGCGCGGGGCGTGTCGTGGCCCCAGACTTCGGATTTGTGGTAGCAGAGGTGCTAACTGCTCGAGGTCCGCCTGTGCCCGCTGTGGCGTATACCATTCTCGAGCCGACTCAGAGCTTGCTATACTTGTGGCCAGCAGGTCACTTTGGCGAGTTTGTCCGACCGGCGGCGCTGTGGTAGGCTCACTTACAGGTCTGCTGCCGCTTCTTCATCCTCGACGCTACTCGCCGAGGGCAAGGTACACATGGACCAGCCGGTCGCGGCAGAGGTAGTGGCGCAGTCCCAGCCTAGCGGTCCTCGTAACCGCATATATGCTTTGTCCACCGACAGATCGTGAGGCCTCACCGATGTCGCCACAGTACCTTATCGCTTCGGGTTTGATGTGTACGCTGATAGATCCGGTTCTACTGGCCCTATATATCTCCCTTGTTGCTAGTAGGATAGATAGAGCCCGAGTCCATAGACCCTTTCGAGGTAGCTACGCCAATGGTGATTCTGGTAGCTCTGGCGTATATGAGCTTGTCCTCGTGACTATTTACGCTTGACCCAGCCGACTTGATAGAGTTGGAGATGATTGACTTCGACGTGATTATGGGGACGGATTGGCTAGCTTCGCTACGCCAATGTAGACCGCAGAGAGAGTAGTACGGTTCCAGCTCGGCGAGCCATTGTCGAGCGGGAGGAGCACCAGATCGCCGGCGGTAGGTTTATTTCCTACCTCAAGGCTAGGAAGACGGTGCGGCGGTATATCTACCATCTCGCTCGTGTTTGATATCAAGTCGCGCGTACCAGATTTTCACCGCCAAGAGTCCGAGTTCCCGCACGTGAGCCTTTCCACGACCTCCTGCATCCTCCCGAGAGGGAGATTGAGTTTTGTATTGACATATTGCGCACACTCACTTATTTCCATTCCGCCATACGTAACGGCACCCGCCGAGTTGAGAGAGTCAAGGACCAAATTAGGATTTCATCGAGAAGCGGTTTTATCGCCTAGTGTTTCTCCCCGGGCGCCAGATTGTTCGCGAAGAAGAAGGACGGACGCCGCGCATGTGTGTTGATTACGTGCAACAACAAGGTGACCATTAAGAATGTATACCCTTCCTGTGATTGATGATTTGTTCGACCAGGCGTGGCGCGAGATGTTTCTCCAAGATTGATCCGCTCGCTATCATCGTTCGTGTCGAGAGCGATGTCCCTAGATCGCATTCCGACCCAGACGCATTATGAGTTCGTGGTCGCGTCTTTTGGTTGACCAATGCTCCGCCGTATTCATGGATTTGATGAACCGAGTGTTCAAACCATTTTTGGACACGCTTGTGATAGTGTTCATCGATGATATCTTGGTTTATTCTCGCCAGAGCAGAGTACGCGAGCATTTGAGGACCGGCCGACGCTTCTCCAGATCGCCAGCAGTACGCCAAGTTTTCCAAATGTGAGTTTTGCTGACTTCATGGCGCTTTCGCATATTGCTGGCCGATGGCATTCGAGTGGATACGCCAAGATCGAGGCGCCAGACTTGCCTAGACCTACTACTCCGGCTGCAGGTTCGCAGCTCGGGCCTCGCGTTATTATTATCGCGTTCGTGGAGAAGTTTGCTTTATCTCTCGCACTATTGACTAGGCCGACTCGTAAGGCACAAGTTTCAGCTGACCGATGCTTGGAGCGTGGTTTCGCTTCCGAAAGAGAGATTGACGACCGCCTCGCTCTTACTCTTCCGCAGGTCCGCGGTTATGTGGTGTATTGTGACGCGCTGCATCGGTTGGGATGTGTTGACGCAGATGGCAGAGTTATAGCATATGCATCCCGACAAATTAAGAAACACGGCAGAGGAACTACCCCACCCATGATTTGGAGTCGCACCGTGATTCACGCCAAGATCCGAGGCACTATTTGTACGGGTTCACGTGGATATTTATACGCACCACAAGAGCCTCCAAGATATCTTCACCAGGGAGCCGAACTTACGATGCAGACGGTGGTTAGAGTTGCTTAAGGATTACGATGTTGATATCCCGTACTCACCCAAGGCCAATGTCAGGCGTACGCCTTAGTCGTAGGTCGACGGGAGCCTATCGATGCGCAACAGAGAGAGGACATGGTTCGTGATTTGCATCGCCAGCAGCCTTGGTGTCCGCTTGATTGATTCTCGATAGCAGCTGGGTTAGAGTTCGCGAGGTTGCCGAGTCTTCCATCATCGGCGAGGCGAAGAGGCAACACTCGAGGATCCACTTTGATTCGATATCGCGATACGCCTCTTCGTGAGGCGCGGTCCTGAGGTAGCACCACGGGTGCTAAGGTTTGAGGGCGCATCAGGTGTTCCAGATGTTTCGTGACTTCGCAGCAGGTTCTGGGAAGCACACAAAGCGTTACTCTATCCATCCGGTCGACTAAGATGTACCACGACCTTAGATCGGTATTGCGGATGGCTTGAAGAGGACGCCGCAGTTCGTAGCTCGCCCGCCCGTTGTCGCAGTGAAGGCAGAGCACCGCAGGCCCGGTGGTTTGTTACGCATTTATCGAGATCCCGACCGGAAGTGAGGTAATCAACACGGACTTCATCACAGGATTACCTCGCACTCGTATGAGACATGATTCTATATGGGTTATCGCCGACAGTCGACGAAATCAGCCCACTTTCTTCCCGTCACGACTTTTTCTACCGAGGATTATGCCGCACTTTACATCCGAGAGATCGCCGATCGCATGGAGTCCCTACTGATCATATCGCATGCAGAGCCCGCTTACGCTAACTTCGGAGGTCCTTCCAGGGGTTTAGGACGCAGTGAGCCCGAGTAATCGCATTTCATCCACGCATGCATCGACAGCAGAGCGCACTATCCGCACTCTCGAGGATATGTCATGAGCCCGTGTTATTGACTTCAGGTAGTTGGGAGGATCATTTGCCTCTAGTTGAGTTCGTGATATAATAATAGCTACCACCCGATTCGCAGATGGCGCCTTACGAGGCCTTGTATGGAGGAAGTGCAGACGCCATAGGTTGGTTCGATGTAGGCGAGGTGCGGTAGTGGGACCAGATTTGGTGCAGCAGTGTGGATAAGGTGAAGCTTATCCGAGAGAGGCTATCGACAACGTAGTCGATGTAAGTCGATGCAGATCATCGTCGTCAGATCTTGAGTTCGAGGTTCATGATTGGGTTTTCCTAGCGCGCCACCCATGGCGGTGTGATGAGATTCGAAGAAGGGAAACTCACCAAGGTACATCGGGCCGCTTCAGATTGTCCGCAGGCAGGTGCGTTGCCTACGAGTTGATCCGCCGTCCGATCCGAGGCGTGCATCCTGTTTCACGATCTACGCCGAGGAGATGATCGGGATCCATCTAGTGGTACACCCGCGATTGACGATGTCCAGTGACCGAGGGGTTATCGATGAGAGATTCCCATAGCGATAGTCGATCGTCGTTAGGCGTCGCGGACGAAGGACGTGGCTTCCACAAAGTCTGTGGCGAACGAGCTCGCGAGGAGATGACGGGAAGCCGAGAGGACATGAGGCGAAGTATCCTCACCTATTCCCACACCTCCGTAATTCACTTTCCTACTTGTAAATTTCCATTATCATTTTTGCCTAAGTGTTGTTTTGTGGCGCGTGTGGCATTTGCTAACTGCTTAAGCTTCTTCGATAATCGTTTGAGAAGGAACATTCGGACGAATGTTTCGGAGAGGAGAATGTTATACCCTCAGATTTCCAGTATGTACGTAAGGGAATACGCATAAAGAGTTTGGCTTTAAAGTTAGCCTCGACGCTTTTGTACACAACTCGCTTAAAGAATCGCTTCCGACGAAACGCTTTCCACAGCTTTCGTAGGAAAATTCCGCTATGCCATTTCTAATTTTTGCGGATTTTTCCGAGAGACTAAACATTTTGGACCAACGGAGGGCAACACTGGCACCCTCCCATTGGTGGACTTCAAGCGCCCATGGACGAAATTGGAGAGCCAAGGCACGCTTTGTGCCTTGTGCACAAGTCAAGGGTTGGTAGGATATTTGTGTTTAGTTAATCCTCACCCTACACTTGCCTTGCACTTGTCTTCATCTTGGCCATTGGTTGGCCAAGGCTTGAGCTATAAATACCCCCTTAGAGATGAAGAGTTATTCATCCACAAAGTTATCTTCCAAGTCTAAAAATCCTCTCCTCTCCCTTAAGCTTTTTCGTCCAACACCTCTTCCCTCCCCTTGTGTAGTGTGCGAGCCTACCCCCCCTAGCCTAGCCGAGATCTACCCCCCCTCCCTTGGTAGAAAAGTTACCTTCTTGTATCGTTATAATGCCCAGAATACCCTAGCCCAAATACCTTAGTACTTAGTAGAAGTTGTGAGGAACTTCTAAGGTTCTTGGAGCATACAACTTAGGAGCAAAACCTTGCTCAGCGCGACTTTTCTAGGATATTATTGGGCTTACCGAGGTAACTAATCCTAACCTCTTTTGAATTAGAGAATACTTATTGTTGTAGTATTAGAATAAGTATTAGATACTTAGAAGAATATCACGTAATAGAATTGAACTGCTATCACAGTAGGCGGTTTAAAAGAAGAATAATTGAATCAGATCACATAGATCTGCTTTCACAAAGAGACTTACATAGCTCACCGTAGGGTCACGCCCGACTTTCAGTAGAATTATGAACCCCGCTTAGAATGACCTCGAGTAGTCTTTGATAGATATCTCGACTATTATAGGTGACTCTGCGCGACATATTCAACTCGCAGTGGTTTTCACGGTAAGGTATGTGATTCTTCCTAAAGCATGATATTTTACAATATATAGTACCAGAGACGCATACGTGTTAATCGATAATACTTATGGCAATGCCTCACTACTTAAGCTCGAATAATACTTACAGAATGCCTCACGCTTAAGCTCAATAACAAAGAACTGAAAACATTTCAAAAGAATACTGAATCATTTTTAACAGAAGATAAATAATTGGTTTTTAAAACAAAGGCTTAAGAGTTATGCTAGCTTTATGGGAAGTTAGGTATAACAACTTAAGAATGATAAAAAGGAACTGTTTACTTGTTTGTTTATAAAATCCTTGTATTGATCTCGTTATGTAGTAAGATTGTTTGATAAGTAGACATATCATGATGCTACCGTGTTAGTGTCTTGTAACGCCGTAAAGTGGTCATTCTTGCTGGCTTACGCTGCTAACCTAAGTCCGTTGTCTGTATTCTCAGATCACCTACCCTCGACTATTATACCGGTGGCTTGCCTGACGCGGGTCTATACGGCCTATGCGGTCTGTGAGACTATGCGGAGCAGCGGTATGCTCCAGGATTGATCATTCCGGGCGTCTAGCCTGATGCGGGGGATTCCCTATGCGGTCTGTTGAGACTATGCGGTCTTTTGAGACTATGCGGGCTGCGGAGCCTAGGCGGATGCCGGGGTTAGCTGCCCCGGCGCGAGGGCTACCTCACGCGGTCTACGTGTGACCTACGCGGCCGCGAAAGTCGGTGACTAGGCACGCATGATACTATGGGCGATTGGCCTTGCTTCGATCATTCGCGCCTAGAATAGACTCGCTACGCTTTTCCATTTCCGTTGTTGTTTGTGATGTGGCACTATGTGCAATTGAACCGATTGTATTTGTGAAAAGGTTTTAAATACTTTGATTTCATTTCGCCTTATAGTTTCACATACTTGGTACCGTTGTAAGATGACCTTCGGGGCCGCTCATGCCGCAGTAAGGGCAAGCAGTGCTAGATCCACATCCTTAGGATCTTTGCGTTGGTGTGAGCTCCATCTTCTCCGAGGCTCTACTTTTGGGTATGATCTCCTCAGACAGTAGATAGTTTTATGCAATCGGTATGGCGGCCCCCGCCATAGTTGTTTACTTCAGAGGTCAGTAGTACTATTGTACAGCTTGGGATGTAATCGCAAAACTTGAGTTATTTATATTATGCCGAAAGGCAAGCTTTTCATCGATAAACTGTCTTACTTTATAAATCTGCTTCGCCTTGTTTATATTCAGCTGTTACTCGATGTATGACTACTTGGTGCACCAGCGCACGGGCCCTGAACGGGTCGTGACATACGCCATCAGCAGGAGGTTATTCGGCCACATGCATAAAGTGGGTACAGAGGTAGAGGCCAACGCGAGATCAGAAGAGGGCTAGACCGGTTGGTTATCCCAGTGAGTGTTTGGACGAGCAGCCTCAGCAGCGAGTGAGATATTCATCTCAGCCTACCCAGTACATACCCTCATAGCTCACAGGTGGGAAATTAGACCCCACAAGGTATTTAGGAGCCGGTCCGAGCTCCAGGGTTTGAAGTTCTCAGAGGAGCAGAGGATTTTCTCAGTCGAGGCCACCTATCCTCGGTTTCCGATGTAAGCGTCATACGGGAAATGTCGTTATGGCACAAACGTTTGTTTTTATTGTGGCCGTCCGGGCCATATACTGAGGGTATGTCCTTTTAGAAAGAGCACCGGTGATGTGGCTCAGCCTATGAGGCCGGTGGTTGGTTCCCTTCCCTCCACAACTACGCGCCCTGCGGTATGTGTTCGATGTCACCACCCATGGTAGAGGTCAGGGTGGAGTTTATAGGTCTGGCGTTCCTTCGAACCGCGTAGATGACGTGACTACTGGGCAGGATCAGGAGGCAACATCGCATGGGGTTACAGGTATATTTTGATTCTTTTGAATCATACGTGCATTGATAGATTCAGATTTTGCCCTAGCGTATATGTTTTACCTTGTTGCTAGTAGTTGTAACTTGATAGCACCACCAGAGGTAGAGATACTCTGATTAGTAAAGTGAAAAGTTAAGAATGTTGACAAGAATGATAAAGTGAATCGAGACTATAGTTGTGTATGGTTCACAAGTTGTAATTACCCCGTAACAGTGTAAGACCGATAGGGAAGGATCTACAGTAGAAATACTTCGGCCGATGTGACGAACCTCTAATGAATAGGGGGATAGGGTGAGAAGTACCTTGAGATAAGAGAGAAATTTATTTCAGACTAAGAATGAGAAGTTAAGTGTGACGATGGGTCGGGTTATGAACTCATTTCGGGTCAGGTAGTATGGAATGGGGTGATGTCAGTTGGTAATGGTCCCGCTATGTGATAGGGTCCCGAGGATGCAAGGCCCAAGTCTAGTTAATCATTGTACGAGTTCGTGGATGCGTTCCACCGGAACCAGGTCGTGAAGGCCGAGAAGAGCCTTAACGGAAATGCAAGTAGCAAAATGGCCAAGTTTGGATAGTAACTCCAAGGATTGGAGAACATAAACAATATTTGAAATTTGGTACGGGTACTAAATAAATTTGGAAGTACGAGAAAGTATGACAAGTAAGAAAGGAAGGAACAAGGGTTAAAAGAACTATAATGATTATAGTTATGAGTAATGAATGTGCGTAGATAAAATTTCTTTTAGGCCATGAGTGGAGGTAAATTGTGATGATACACACGCCTTAGGTTCAGTAACACTGTCCATAGGTGCTCGTGTTTGTGATGCTACTAGTATTAGGGTTTACACCGGTTGGTAAACTAAGCTAGGCAGATTATAGGTTCATGTCCCAACTAGTTTGGTGACTAAGCGAGACAGAGAAGATGGAGTAACACGGGGGAACACGTCAGTTAGATGAGTGGGATTCCGATTGAAGGATTCAGATAGTGTTAGTCCCATGACTTAGAATACGACAGGGTCATCCCTTTATACGGGAAAAAGAAAGGAACCTCTAAAGATCCCATTTTTTATAAGACTATAACCTTCGAGTATTGTGAGAAGGGACCGCGGATGAAAGGTCCATTGATATGTTTACGTATGTTATGTGATGGCCATGTGTGGCATCGTTGGTCTTGTGGAGTATTGATTGATAGGCATAGTATAGAGACTATGCCGGAGTTTGTATAGCTTGACAACCGACTAAGAACATTCGGGGACGAATATTTCTAAGGGGGAAAAAATGTTACACCCCGTAAGTCCAGGACATGTATAAGAGAATAGACGCGGGAACGCAAGACTTGAAAATTTGTACGAAAGGAAGAATTGTTTTTCCGACGGAAAATCTTCCGAAAGTCGGAAAGGAAAAAGGTTCGTTGATGAGAATTAGATTCTCAAAATGCATTAATTGAGGATTATGAAATGTATTATCATTATGGAAATTTATTTTTACGGATTTGGTCACGTGGGGCCCACCCGAGAAATTTTACGTTTTGTGGGGCCCACGAGGGTTACGAAATTTTATGGACGAATGGGAGGGAGACACGTGGAACCCCCCACATAGGCTTGTGCGAATTGGGACAAGGATAGAATGGTCATTGACCATTATGGATGAACAAGTCTTGCTAGCTTGAGAAAATTGACCAAGTCAACTTGCCACTTGGATAATTATTTAATGCTCTTCATCCTAGCCACTCATATGTTGTTATCTTGACCCTCCATTGTGTTATATATACTACACTAAGTGCAAGACTTGTCTTCAACACTTAGAAAAATTAGAGAAGCTTTGTGCAAGCTTGAATAGCTCTCGGGTTTGGTCCATTTCCCACACAAATATTTTGTAATTTTGGTCCATTATTCACAAGACTTTTAACCCAAGGTTCCTAAGGGTATTGTAAGGATATCTCAATAGAAAGATCTCGGAAAATGACGCTTAACGTTAGTCGCAAGGCGAAAACCTAAGTCGTTTTCATTGTTTTGGATTGGAAATGGAAGAGAAGTTGGTTGTGAACTTCTAAAGGCTTCAAATAGAGGATTGGAGCGGAAAGGAAAGGAGCTAATAATTGCTAAGGAGCGACTTTGAATCTTGGAATTTATAAGGGCTTATAAAGGTAACAATTCTTGTCGTTTTAGTAATTAAGATTACTTATTGTTGTAGCTATGGATATTAGCAAGCATGAGGTATATAGTATGAAGTTTGATAAGTGTATTGACTATTGGAACCCTAATCTGAAACTAGTATGTTTAGCCCTTGAGATTACAATTCAATTTGATTATTAGTTTAGTCGTCGCATGTTATATAAAGAAGAAATTGTAGTTGTTGAAGTTGTTTATAAATATATAACATGTTAGACCTAAGAACTTGGATTGGAAAAGAATTGGAAAAGACTTTGAGTTGTTGTTTATGTTAGCCGAGAATGGCTTTGAATATGGAACTAGTTGGTATTAATTGGGGGGCAGAATTTTACACGTATTGTAAGGCGTGTAATCCCCTTTGATTGGTTGTTGTATTGAGCCTTAAATGTGGCATGTTGGTTATTGATTATCGGGCCTTGAAAAAGGTGGAAAAGTATGTAGAAACAAATGAGGTGCTGTCCAATTTTCCGTAGAATAAGAGACCGTATACTTAGTATTATTCTACGTTAGAAACTAGAAGTTGATAGTCGTGTTGTGGCCATTATAGGTTGACTATTCTACGTGCGGCGTATTCGACTTAGCATGTGGATTAAGCCGAAAAGGTATGTGAACCATCTCTTCTTCTTCTAGCATGATTTCTTATGATAAAGAAAGTAAGTCCTACTCCTTAAATGATCCATTCCTTGATTGTACTTGGATTGCCTAATATAGAAGTTGTTCTATATACTTCCTTGATTGTACTTTGGATGATTAAACTATAAGTTGTTATAATCCATTACCTTAATGAAGTTTGGATTTTCAAAAGTGAAAGTATTTTACTTAAAGTACATAGAGTCTTGAAAAGGAAGTGGTTTCCAAATCTTTTGGCTAGTGCCTTAGTTCCAAAACCTAAAGGTTGTTATAATGACTTTAGGGGAGTCAAAGGAGTGATTTACTTAATTGATTTAAAAAAAGAGGAGAAATGACATGATTTAAAGTTAAGAGACTTGAAGTATTTTGAAAGTTATGTAACTTGATTTCTAAAGTATATGATACTTGGTTTTTAAAAGTATAAGTCTCTTGGTTATAAAAAGAATGAATTTGTCTAAAACCATAAAGGGTTATAACGGCTTTATGGGAAGTTGGTTATAACGGCTTTATGGAAGGTTAAGAGAGTTGTCTATTTTGATGGATAGGTATGAGTTGCCTAGGTTGTGTAATTAAGAGTTACTTAGTTCAAAGCCTTGAAATGAATTTCTAAAGGTGTAGTAACTTATTTGAAAAAATAGACATGCCTTGATACTACGGGTGTTAGTATCTTGGGGTTTTATATAAAGAGGAGTCTTTTGAAAAGAATGGAAGTACGCAGTACTTGGCTTGTTTAAATGAGAATTTTTCCATTTGTGCCTTGATAGTACTTTGACTTGTTTAAATGATAATTTTTCCATTTGTGCCTTGATAGTACTTTGGCTTATTTAAATGAGAATTATTCTAATTGTGCATTGATAGTACTTTGGCTTGCTTAAATAAGGATTTCTCTTGGTTTATGTAAAAGAAGGCATGGTAATTGTCTTGGTTTATGTAAAAGAAGGCATGGTAATTGTATTGTTTTATGTAAAAAGAAGGCATGGTAATTGTCTTGGTTTGTAAAGGCATGGTATTGTCTTGGTTTATGTAAAAAGAAGGCATGGTAATTGTCTTGGTTTGTAAAGGCATGGTATTGTCTTGGTTTATGTAAAAAGGAAATGCATGGTATTGTCTTGGTGTGAAAGGCATGGTATTGTCTTGGTTTGCTTGCATATGGGATGCTAGGATGAAGAGCGTTAAATAATTATTCTGGCAAGTTGACTTGGTTAATTTTCTCAAGCTAGCAAGACTTGTTCATCCATAATGGTCAATGACCATTCTATCCTTGTCCCACTCGCACAAGCCTATGTGTGGGGGTGCCACGTGTCGCCTCCCATTCGTCCATAAAATTTCAGAACCTCGCGCCCCACAAACGTAAAATTTCTCGGGTGGGCCCCACGTGACCAAATCCGTAAAAATAAATTTCCATAATGATAATACATTCCATAATCCTCAATTAATGCATTTTGAGAATCTAATTCTCATCAACGAACCTTTTTCCTTTCCGACTTTCGGAAGATTTTCCGTCGGAAAAACAATTCTTCCTTTCGTACAAATTTTCAAGTCTTGTGTTCCTGCGTCTATTCTCTTATATATGTCCTGGACTTACGGGGTGTAACATTTAACATGCGACGATTGTAACTACCGTCCAAATTGATTACAACATTAATGGCTAACTTGTCCATTTTCGGTTTTTAACATGTCGACATTATCCAAATCTTTTCAAACTTCAATCTATATATATCACATGCTCATATCAACTACTATAACATGTAATCTTTAATCACAAGAAGAAGATGAAGATTTTACCACAATAAGCCCTAATAATGTCCAAGCGTAAAAGTCGATCCTTAGCAACTTTTAGCTCCTCTTCTTATGTTACAATCCGCTCCAAGTACTCCTTAGAAGTTCATGAAGAACTCCTCTTCAAGTTCCATCTTCAAAGTTGAAGAACACCTTGGGTTTTCGCCTTGCGACTAACGTAAAAACGTCGTTTTTCCGGGATCTTTCTATTGAGATATCCTTAGAATACCCTTAGGAACCTTGGGTCAAAGTATTGTGGATTATGGAACAAGATTGCAAAAATTTTCTCTCAAAAACCCTCCTTGGCCGAGAGCACACTTTTCTCAAGACAAGTTCTTGAATTTTTTTTCTAAGTATAGAATGTCTTGCACTAGTAATGGATATATAAGAGAATCAAAGGCTAGGATTAAAACACTTGAAGGGCTAGGATTTAGTCAAGAATGTCAAGCTCCACTTGTCTAGCTTGACTTGTCCATTTTCGTCCTACTTGGCATGTGGAGGTGACACGTGTCGCCTCCTGGTTGTCTAAAATATTTTATCTCCGAAAATCCGATAAATTCTATAAGTCTCAAATATCAAATTCGGAACTCAATTCTCATTAACGAACAATATTTCCTTCCCGAGGATCGAAATAATTTTTCCGTTGGATAAAGCAATCCTTCTTTCGCTTTAAATCTTAAGGTCGTATCTTCTCACGCATATTCTCTTAAACACATGTCCGGAACTACGGGTGTAACACTTGCCCGCCAATCTTTTGTACGCTATGATCTTGTTATCAGATTTCATGTTTACATACTTGGTACGCTTGTCAGACCGACTTCTTCGGCGTTCATGTCCGCAGGTCTAGGTACTCAGTTGTGGATCCGCGAGCTTAGGATCCTTGTTCAGCTTTATGGGATATCTTCAATGTTCCGGAGCTTGTCATTATGGCTAGGTATATTCAGAGGTACGACGGGGCCTTGTCCCGTCATGGTATTTGTCCAAAATCTTAGAGGTCTGTATTCATATGTGGGCTGGACTGGCTAGAGTTGTACTTACATTGTTGAACAATGTAGACCCTTTCGGGTGACTTATATTATGGCAACCCTATCGGCTTTGCCTTTGTTTAAGAAAAAAAAAGTGTTATTTATCTTTCGTGATTTATTGTGTTGTATGAATAGAAGGATGCTCATGTAGGGCCCAGTCGCGGGCCCGGGGTTCGGGGCGTGACATACGACCTATATCAGAAATTAGATCGACTTTGCTATTAAAATGATATAATGCATAACGTAAATACTGTTGATATTCATGTGCAAATTTAAATACATCTCTCTTAACAGTTGATCTAGGAAAACCCTTATAAGCAGGATTATACATATCTCTAATATAATGAATAAAACCATAAGATTTAGGAAATGAAAAAGGCAAACCCCTAACAACAATTAATTTTGCTAGTGCTTCCCTATCTTTATGTTTATCGTATTTAGGGCCTACAACTCCCCCCGTCATGGGGTTAATTTGACCCTGTACTTTGTCCGGGACATTATATGAACCTTGTCCCGATTGAGAGGGCGCTTGCACACCATCTTTTTCAATAATGTATTGGGCATGCAAGGCTTTGTGTTTTTGCAATAGGTGTCTTCCTAAACCCCCCATCCCACCATGACCTTGTCCAGTTTAAAAGTATAAACAGCTTTACAACTTTTACATATAGCTACTTGATTCGGTACGTCCCTGTGAAAATATTTCCATACAGCTAATTTTAATGGTCGTTTGGGACTGCCTCATATTAGGGGAATATGAGGCATTTCACTAGTGGGTGTATCATCATCTACATTAGTGGGTGTATCATCATCTGTGAGTGACATCTAAGTCAAAGTCTTCTTCATTTTGAGAAAATACATGGTCACAAGATCATATGGTATTTAAGAAAACTGTTCAGGATCAATAAAATCATCTTGTCTATGAGTAGGAGTAGGAATAGGAATACTAGAAGAAGTCCCCTGCCCTTGTTACCCCTACTAGAAGAAGCCTGACCCTTACTCTTACCCTTACATTTAACCTTACCCAACATACCTCTTAGTCCTTTCATTTTAATTATGCTAATAAATAGTTAAAGATAATGAAATTAAATGTGCTAAATGAAATAAAGACAAAATAATAATTTAATGAGAGAACGAATGTATCAAACGCCGACGTAGAGTCGACGTGTAATCGAGAGGTTGAAAATTGAAACTTTGCTCGATAGATAATCCTCAAGCTAGTTGCCAACTTCACTCCCAATTCTCAAATTAATAAATAGATTGAATATGTTGTAGACAATGTTGTATAGAGATTGATTGATTGAGAGATTAGAGAGATAAGAGATTGTAGGAAGATTTGTGAGAAATAAGAAGAGAAAATGAGATATTTATAGTTGGAAAATTGGGTTAAAGTGTAAATATAATAACTTAGGGGTTAAAATAAATATAAAGGGGGTAGGGGGGTTGGGGGAGGCCAAAAATGGCCGTTGCAAAACGGCCAAAATGTAAAATGACCGTTATTGCAACGACTATTTTTGCAATTCGGGTTTCGAGGCGTATGACCGGACGGGACGTGGACTGGTCAGTCATGGATCGGCCAGCGGGACCATACCATGTCCCGCCCCGCTCGAGGCTCACTGTTAATTGTTTTTTCAAAATATTGGACTGGCCGTACCATCGTTAGACCTCCCTGTCACGGACCTATTAAACATTATTAGGGTCTGTTTGGAAAGCCACCTACTAATTGTAATTAGTGTAATTATTAGGGTATTAATTACTCATTCTAGTAATTACACTGTATAATAATTATTTTGACATGTTTGTTTATCATAATGTAATTACAAGCGTACTGTTTAGTTGTATTTGAACAGTTAGATTATTTTAAAAATAAAATTTAATTATCAAAATTAAAATGATACATATTGTTTCTTGAAAAATATATTAATAAAAAATTATATATTTGTATTTAATATTATAAAAAATAATAGATATATATTTTTTAATTTAATAATATTTTAATTTAATTAATTATAAAAATTAAATTACACATTTGTAAGAACATCATGAGCTAGATGTTTGGCAAAAGTTAAAATTTATAAATATCAAGATATAACGTTATCTAAATGGTTAACAAAAAAATAATCTATCAATTGTATGAACGAATAACATGCAAATGTGAAATAACAATGTGAATTGTTAAAACAACTAAATTAAAATAAAAAATATAATCTTAATTCATAATCCCTAAAAGAAGTTTACAATAATATTCTTATGTCAAATTTCAACATAACATATAATTACTTTCAACATAACTTAAGTAAATATAATTCAAAAAAAAGAAAATACATAAGTATATTGTCTCATTCAACAACGAAATTTTACTTGAATAGGATCATTCATTATATGCCAATTGCCAAATTTATTCGTGACTCATTTTTTCTAATATTAGGAGACATAGTTTCAAAAACTAGAATAATAATCATATACACTCAGATTTCAGTATGTATGTGAGGACATACGCATGTGTAAGAACGAAATTGTGAACTTTCGACTAAAAGATTCCGAACTCATGAGGAAATTCTACGTTTTTAATATTTTAACCGATGTCGGATTTTTCCGAGAGATGAAATATTTTGGACCAATAGGAGGGCGACATGTGGCACCCTTAGGTGGCATGGTTGGACGAAATGGTGGGCAAGGTGGCCAAGTCAATAAGTCAAGTCTGCAAGTTAATTCTTTCGGATAGCTGGGTTAGGTAGGACGTTTTGTGTGCTAGTGGAGGCCACATGGCTCTTTGTCATGGGACATATGTCCCAATGTTGTGGTGGACATATGTCCCAAGGTTGTGGTGGACACTTGGTTGGAAGACTTCATCCATCACATGGATCCAAATCTCCACCCTACATTTGCTTGAATCTCGCCCTTCATTGTTCTATAAATACCCTCAAGTGCAAGACTAAATCTTCATCCCTTAAACATTTTCCAAGTCTCAAAATCCTCTCTCCTCTGTTATACCCGTAGTTCCAGTGGTATATATGTGAGGACGTACGCACGAGAATACATGTAAATTTTGGAAAGAAAGAAAGACGTGATTTTTCGACTTAAAAAGTTTCCGCTTTTGTGAAGAAAAAGGTTCGTTAACGGGAATTGGATTCCCAGATTTGGTATTTAGACTTCTTGGATTATATTAGAATTTTGAGATTTTATTTTCTGAATGGTCATGGGGCCCACGAGAAATTTACGGTTTGTGGGCCCACTTTGTTTTTGAGATTTTCGGTATTTTGGATATTTTCAAGACGAAATATTTTGGACGCAGTAGGGCGACACGTGTCACCCCATGTGGCCATGGTTGCTTCTTGTTGACACTGGCTTTGGCCGAAATGGTGGGACAAGTGGCAAGCCATTTGTCCCAAGTTTTGTGAAGCCATTTGGAGGGTGGGACCCACACACTTGTCCCAAGATCTCACCACACACTTGCCTTGATCTTGGCCTTTGATTGTTCTATAAATACCCCTTAAGGTCAAGACTAATTCATTCCACACTTGAAATAATTTCCAAGGCAATACTCCCTCCCTTTAGTATTTTCATCCACCCCCCCCCACTTTGTGTAGGAAATACTCTAAGTATTGTAGAATAATCCCCAATACCGTAGCCTAGTATCCCTCGTAGTATTCCAAAGGTATTTCAATACTAGAGCCCTAAATGCTACTTTATTCCAATAATGCAAACGAAACCCTAGAAAATCTTCATAAGCTTGGTTGAAGTGTTAAGAGGTTGTTTGAAACTTCTAAGGGTCGCTGAGCGGGTTGGAGCGTAAGGAATGGAGCTAAACGCTGCTCGTGACCGACTTATAAACTTGGATAATTTTGGGCTTATCGAGGTAATAATTTACGCCCCCTATTGTAATTGGATATTACACGTCAGAGTAGTATACTTGAGTATATTATATTGGAAGGATGATTATAAAGGTTTGAATCAGATTTACATTGACTGCATTTACAGAGACTTGTGTAGTATTATTGTGAAGCAGATTTGAACACGCCCGTTAGACGTAATCCTCGAGTTGTTGCCCGGTAGCGCCTTGTTAGTGAGGAGATTTATGTGATAGTGGGGGAGGTGCCGAATTTTCTCAGAAATAAGGAATCTTGTATTTAGAATATTCTACAAGAGAACTAGAAGTTGATAGATGTATTGTGGTTGTTATAGGTGGATCTTCTACGCCGCATACTTGACTGATTGTGGTTTAAGCTAAAAAGGTATGTGATTCTTCCTATACTCTTGAGCATGATTGTTGTAAACTATATAGTACTGAGACGCACGTGTGAGATGAATTTTGTTTGTTTAAAACATAAAGTGTTATAATGGCTTTATGGGAAGTTAGTTATAACGACTTTATGAGGATAAAAGAAAGGTTTGATTTTGATGGAAACGACTTGATTTTGAAAGTTAAGAGACTTGATCTTGAAAGATAAGAGACTTGACTTATAACGACTTGTTTTTGGAAAAAGAGAAGTAACTTGATTTAAGTATAGGTTACTTGTTTTGAAAAGAGTAAAGTTGTTTGGGTTTTAAAAGAACACTTTGTTGTTTTAAAAGAGAAGCACTTGGTTTAAAAAGTATAGAGTACTTGATTTTAAAAGCTTGTAAAGATTTTCCAAGGTGTAGTAATTTGGTTTAAAAGGAAACGTGTTTTAATACTACGAGTATTAGTATTGTGTGGCTTTTACATAAAGAGGGTCTTTTGTTAAGGAAAGTATGTAGTATTTTGGGTCAAACCCGTATTGTTGACATAAAATAAAAGTACGTTGAACTTGCCTATGCTTGTGTGATAGCTTTGTTGTGCAAGTGTTTTGATTCTCGCTACCGTGTTCTCGGGAGGGCCGACTATCCGATTGATTGTTTGGACATACCGACGCGTTGGATGGTCCACGCAGTACGCATCCACTATCGAGTATTATCCGTTATTCCTTTCGACATATCGACGCGTTGGGTGACCCACCAGTACGCGCCCACCTCGAGTATTATCTTGTTATTTCCTTCGACACGCCGACGCGATGGATGATCCACGCACGCGCCCAAAGAGGATGGTTTCACGCCATGCTTTCCGAGGTAAGATGTCGGGCACGCATCATCGCGAGTTTTGTTATTAGTCCACGGACCGCTAATCCACGAAGCTTGCCGCGCGATTTAACAATCACGAGCTTGATTTGTACACGTGGTTACAGCACACTTTAGATACTTGTCCCGGTCATTTCTCGTATCGCAGTTCTTTGGTAGATAGCTCGAGATACTTGCCTGGCCATATCTCGTGAGACGGTTGGCGCGGCACGTTAGCTTTGGTACTTGCCTCGCCAACAAGTGGCTAGCTTTGATCCGTAATTAGCTTCCGCACTTGCCCGTGAAGTTTTATGACTAGCTTTGAACCGTATAGGCGATTCTACTCGCCCGACGGTTTGACGACGCAGCGTGATCTAGTGTTCGTGTTCACACGCTGGTGTTGTTTTACATCATGCATCGCCTAAATGAGGAACGAGTTCCACGCATGAGTGATATTACGGGCGTGAGACCCATAGTTATGTGCGAGTGATTATTCGGGATACGCGCCCTTACTTGGCATAATCGCTACTTATCGCAAAATGGTTTTATAAAATGATGAAATGGGATTTCATTACGCATTTTTCGCCACATACTGGTTCCTCACAGATCGACCTCCTTCGGGGCCGCGCTCACGCCGCAGTAGAGATACATCGGCCAGGATCCTCGCCATGGGATCACGTCAACAGATTGGAAGCTCCGCTTCTCCGAGGCTTATCTTTGCATGCTTTCTCGAGTTAGGTGTTCTTGTACATTCGTGGTATGTGGCCCCGTCCCGTCATAGTTGTTGTTACATTCTGCAGGTCCGTCTGCATCACAAGGTGGTTGTAAAGGATTGTAATCGTCGGTTTATATATATTAATAAAGGCGACCGCTTGCTGGCCTATTTTCTTATGATGTATCTGCTTCCTGTTTAAGTTTTTATTTCCGCTGATTTTCTCTCGATGTCAGATCACTAGGGTGCCCGGTAAGGCACCGCCATGCCCGAGGTCGGTCGTGACACCTCTTGAAAGCTCGCCCAAACTCCCCTTTGTGAAGCCTCTGGCCGAAACCCCTTGGTAGAAAAGTATTCTCCAATTATTGTTACTATTCAAAAAAAAATAACTTAGCCTAAATACCTTGTAGTATTACAAATTTACCTATATAATAAGAGCCCGTAAATACTACTATATTCCCTTTAGTCACAAAACTAAACCCTAGGGAAATCTTCATAGTTGGTCAAGACTAAGTAGAAGTTGTGTAGAAAGTTCTAAGGGTTTCTTGAAGCGGATCGAGCGCATGCATAGGAGCTAAACGCCGTCAGATCGACATTTAATCTTGGATAATTTTGGGCTTATCGAGGTAATGATCTTTATCCCCTATAGTAATTGGATATTACATGTCAGAGTAATGTATAGTTGAGTATACTATATGAAGAATGAATATTGAAAAGGATTGAATCGTATTTACATTGGAATGTATTTACTGAGACTTGTGTGGTATATCCGTGAAGAGAATTGAACACGCCCGCTAGACGGTAATCCCCTCGGGAGTTGTTGGCCCGTAGCGGCCCGAGTAAGAAGAGAGATTTGTCGTTACGGTGGAGGTGCTGCCAATTTTCTGTAGAATATGGAACCGTATTTAAGAATATTCTACGATGGGATCTGAAGTTAATAGACGCTTTGTGGCCTTATAGTAAGATCACGAGCAGCGTATTCTACTTGGGGTGGTAAAGACTAGCAAGGTCGAGTACTTGGAGCAATTTGCTTATAGTCGATAACCGCCGCGAGGTATGTGAACCTCTTCCTATCTCTTCTAGCACGATTGTTGTGAACTATGTAGTACGGTGACGCATACGTGCTAAATGAATTTGGTTGGTTTAAAACATAAGGTGTCATAACGCTTTAAGGGATGTTTGCTATAACAACTTTATGTAGGTAAAGAAATGGTTTGTGTTAAACAGTTGTGAAACCGCTTATGAGAAATGAGTAATTGGGTTTTAAAAGGAATAATATTATATTGATTTCGAAATGAGAATAAGTATCGAGCAAACCACTGCAGCGTTAATAAAGGAAAATGTATTGACAAATTAATTACTATTAAAACCAGTAGAAACCTCCATCCGCATAGAAGCTAAGATAAGACAAAATTGTATTACATTTCCTAGATCATGGCCGTTGTAATAAGAATCATTATAAACAAGCATTAACTTTCTTAAATTTCCAAAGTAAGGAACCAATTCCTAAAAGAAAAGAGACTTAAGAAATTCAAGAGTTTTGGTTTAAAAAGAAAGTATGGAAGTTGTTTTGGTTTACTTAAATATTAGTCACTCTATTTTGATAATACGGCATCGGGTGACCTTTGTAAAAGAAATGGATCTTTTAAAAGAATTTAACGACGTAGTACTTGGGGTTAAAACTCGAATTTGTTAAAATAAATGAAAGTCTATGAGCACGTTGAACTTGCCTATGTTTGTTGTGATAGCCTTTGTTGTGCAAGTGTTTTGATTCTGTGCTACCGAGTCTCTCGATGAGGGCCATTATCCGTTGATTGATGGACATATCGACACGATGGGTGGCACACGTATGCTTCCACTATATCGATCCTTTGGACATACCGACACGATGGGCGCCCACGTACGCTCCATTAGGAGTGTTATCTTGTTATTTACTTTGGACATACCGACACGTCATGGACCTCGAGTATGCTTCCATTATGATTGTTACATTGTTATTTTTCTTCGACATACCGACACGCTGGGTGGCCCACGAGTACGCTTCCACTAGGAGTGTTATATTGTTATTTCCTTCAGCATACCGACACGATGAACGGTCCACGGTATGCGCCCATTAGGATGTTTCATGGCCATGCTTATACCGAGGTAAGATGCCGGCATGCGCCGTTGTGCGGTTAAATTCCCGGTTATATTTGGAGTGATGACTTTGAGGTGTGAGTCCTCGACTTGACATGATCGCTTTTATGTTGTAAACGTAGTCCGTTATCATACATGTCTCCGCTTTATTTAGACTGTGATTTCATTTACGATTTTCGCCACATACTTGGTACTGATCGACCTCCTTCGGGCCGCGTCATGCCGCAGTAGAGGTACATCGGTTGTTGATCCTCGCCAGGATCACGCCAACAGATTGGGAAGCTCCGCTTCTCCGAGGCTTATCTTTCGCATGCTTCCCGAGTCGTAGGTTCTTGTACATTCAGGGGTATGGCGGTGCCCTGTCCCTTCATAGTTGTTGTTACATTCTTAGAGGTCTGTAGTACTGTTGTGGGCAGGGTTGTAAAGGATGTAACTGTTCAACTTCTGTATATATGCAAGAAGGCAACCGTTTTGGTTGGCCTGTTTTATTATCATATCTCTTGTTTCATGTTTAAGTTTTTATTTCACGATTTTCTCTCGATGTTGTATCACTAGGTGCCCGGTAGGCACCACCACGCCCGGATCTGTCGTGACAATAACGTAGTTACTAGTTACACCATGAAGAAAATAAAAAAAATACGACAATTACATGAAACTACAAGAAGTAAAGGTTGGCAATGAGAAGAAAGGAAATGAAATATAATAATATAAATAGAAAAAAATATTTTAAAAAATAAAAACAATTTAAAGTAAAAATAAAAAATAAATCAAAATAATAGAAATAAAAATAAATGAAAAAGAATAGAAATATAAATAAAAATAAAAGGAAAGAAGTAAAAAAGTACCCCTTGAGAATTGGAGAGTGTAACTACTCACTCTCAATTACACCAAATTCTCTACCAACCAAGTAATTATTTAGTCAAACAAACATGACAAACTCTGTAATTACACTCAATTACAATCTAATCCAATTCTCATGTTTCCTTCCAAACATGCCCTAAATATTATGCTCTCCGGTTCAAAAAGAGCGTTCACTCAGTCATTTGCACATTCTTTAAGAAAATGTTAAATTGAGAAAAAATAAGTAATTTGATTAAATTACTCCTAATTAAATAGGTATTAAAATTTAGGTACTTAGCACTTATTAAGAATAAATCTAAAAAAAAAGCTTAATTTTTTTAATTTGATAAGTAGACATTTTTTTTGAACAAAAAAGAGGCCAAGGGATAATCTTTTTGAAGTAGAGTGAATATTTAAAATATAAAATACACTTCTTTATAGTTGACCATTTTTTCACTAAATGAACAACACGAACCAATAATATTTGACAGGTAACATTAATGTTTAACCTAAATTTGAAATTAAGATTAACAATTGAACTTAAATTTAGGATTCAAAGGCAAGTAGATTATAATGGTCATAATCAATCGCTAAATGATTGTTGGAACTTGTATAAGAAGAAGAGAGGAAAGTGATCGAAATCGAAAATAGTACAGCCGCGCACACGACAGGAAAAATTTACATCGCAGTACAGCCGCTAAAAATTCGTAGAGGTCCGATAAAATTTCGTACGCGACGCCACCAAACGGTCAGAAATTCAAATTAAGAGTTATGATCGCTTCCAATGCCTCAACCTTCGAGTGAATGGTTATGCCTGTTCAGATGTTTATACTATAAAATGATCACTTGATTGCATGGATAAACATACAAAATCTACATATTACATTGCAATCAATCATTTAACTCAATTAATGATTTGAGATTGTGACTTCTTCTCCTTCTTCTTCATAAACACTTTCCTGAAGAACGCATATAGTAAATTCGCCAGAGGCGAAGTTCTTGTGATAGAACTCTCACTTAGATAGTTGTATCCTCTAGATGCACGTCCGAAAACTACAAGACAAGTGGAGATTTAATTTTTGTCTTAGGACACTGCATTGCAGGCCTCTATCGACATCAAGTTAGTATTGATTTTTTCCAGTTTGTTGAATATTTCAGTATTGATTTCAATTTATGTTGAGTTATTGTCATACTATTGTACTTGTTCATTGATGATACTAGATTGACACTAACAATATAAGACAAAAATTATTTAGAAAAATTATTTTTCCTGATTGTTTGCAAAATTTTCAGAGAATCATTTTCCTAATTTGCAAAGATGGATCAATCTGATCACAACGGTGAAAACCATGTTGAGAAACCTAAGAAATTCAAACGTTGGCAACAAAAGATGTTGTTCTATTTGACAACTCTTCATGTGGCAAACGTGATTGCTGAGGCTCTTATGGCTTTGCCAGAAGGAGAAGGGGAGAATGCTCCGACTGATGCGGAGAAGGCTGAAAGGATAAAAGACATTCAAATTTGGGAAAGTCAGGAGTTTTTTTGTAGAAACTATATTCTCAATGCCTTAGATGATTCTCCCTACGACATCTACTCCACGTTCAGAACAACACGACAGTTGTGGCAGTCATTGGAGAACAAGTACAAAACTGAGGTTGCTTGTTTCAAGAAGTTTGTCATCGGCAAGTTTCTGAACTTTAAGATGAGAGATGCCAAGCCTGTTGTCAAGCAAGTGGAGGAACTCCAAGTCATTGTTCATGAGTTAGAGGTTGAAGGTATGGGCCTTAACTCGAATTTCCTTGTTGGTGCCATTATTGAGAAATTACCTCCTTCATGGAAAGATTTTAATGTTTATCTTAAACATCTAACCGAGGAAATGAATTTTGAGCAATTGATTCTTAAAATTAGAGTTGAAGAGGATAACTGGAAGAATGAAAAGGAAGATGTTGTTTCATTGGAGCCTAATGCCAACATGGTTGAAGGCAATGCTTCTAAGGCCAAGTTTCGTAAAGGCAAGGGAAAATTTGTGGTGTCAAGCCATTTTTGCAACCGGGAGGAATGCACTCACACAAAGGACCAATGCATTCAAGAAATCACAACCAGGACTCTGTTGGGTATGTGGTAAACCTGGACATAGAGCAAATATTGTCGCCTTCGCAAGAGCCAATGTGATGGTGTTGGAGGTTCGAGTAATGTCAATCAATCCAACCAGACTGAAACTAAAAACCAATTCATTGGGGTTGTTGCTGCTCAAGCAAATCTGGTTACAAATTCAACCGATTGGTGGATGGACACGGGTGCTACAATGCACGTATGTTCTGAAAAAGACATGTTTTCATTCTACCAGGCCATCAAGGATGGAGAACCATTGTTCGTAGGGAATGCTGCTTCTGTGAAGATGGAAGGGAAAGGGAAAGTGACTTTGAAACTCACTTCCGGGAATGATCTTGTGCTCACTAATGTGTTGCACGTGCCTGAAATTTGTAAGAATCTAATTTCCGGGCCTGCTCTAAGTAACAAGGGCTTCAAATTGTATTTGAATCTGACAAATTTGTACTCACCAAAGGTGGGGTGTATGTAGGGAAGGGTTACCTCAGTGAGGGACTCTTCAAACTATATGTTGTACCTACTCAGGCAATTGTCATTATTAATGAAAATGCAGGCACTGGCACTGCTTCTATGTATATGGTTGATTCCCCTTCCTTATGGCATTCTCGACAGGCCATATTAAATATCATTCGTTACAAAGAATGGTAAAGATAGGCATGTTGCCAAAATATTCCATGAACAAATGACCAAGTGTGAGATTTGCATGAGTCTAAATATGCAAGTCATCCTCATAAATCGTTGAGAAATCAAATTAAGTGCTTGGTTTAATTCATAGTTATTTGTGTGATTACCAAGAAACCTCATCTCGGAGGAAAGAATTATTATATATCATTCATAGATGATTGCAAGAAATTTTGTTATGTATAATTAATACATACTAAAGATGAGGCTTTGAACATGTTTAAAACATACAAAGCGTATGAAAATCAACTTGACAAAAGAATCAAAATTCTAAGGTCGCATGTAAGTGAATATCAATCGAACGAGTTCCAAGAATTTTGTTCTACTCATGGTATAGTTTATCAAACCATCGCACTATATACTCCAAAACAAAATGGAGTTGTTTAACGTAAGAATAGAACATGAAGAATATGATAAATTCAATGTTGATTAGTTCGGCACCCTTAGTCTACAAGTGAGGCGCATTACGACAAATATGATATTGAACAAAATTTCTCAAAAGAAAATGTTCAATCTACCATGAGTTATGGAAAGGAAGATTGCCTACTTTCAAGAGGATGAAAGTGTGGGTTGCCTAGCGAAAGTTCAAGTTCTCTTACCAAAGAGAACTATACTGACAAAAATGATGGATTGCATATATATTGGTCATGCCAATAATAGTGCAAAGATATAAGTTTTTGGTGTATCATTCCGATATCAAGGTATTCACAAGAACACACATATGGAATCCAAGTAGAATTTTTGAGGATATTTTTCCTTACAAAGACAAAGATAAAAGTGTTCTTAATCATAAGAAGAGGACACTACCGCAAGATGAGTCAAACCAAATCACACAAAATGATGATAATCTTACTTCATCTTTTCAAGAAGAAAATTCTGAACCAAGGAGAAGTAAACGGGTGAAAACTGCCAAAGATTTTGGACCAGATTTCATGACCTTTTCTGTTGAAGGAGAACCTCAAACATATAGGGCTGCTATGGAATCATCTGAAGCACTTATTGGAAGTAGGCTATCCAAAGTGAGGTAGAATCCATTGTGCAAAATAATACATGGATATTGGTTGATCTTCCTCCGGGACAAAAACCAATAGGCCATGAATGGATTTTCAAAGGAAATTAAGGTCTGATGGTACTATAGAAAAATACAAAGCTCGTAAAGTAGCCAAAGGATTTCGTCAAAAATAAGGTGTAGATTTATTCGATACTTACTCACCAGTAACAAGAATTACGTCAATAAAGACGTTAATTGATATAGATGCGATTCACAATTTGGAAATACACCAAATGGATGTGAAAATCGCATTTCTAAGTGGTGAATTGGATGAAGAAATTTACACGGAACAACCCAAAGGGTTTGTTATGAAAGGTCAAGAAATGAAGGTTTGTAAATTGATTAAGTCTTTATACGGACTTAAACAAGCACCAAAGCAATGACATGAAAAGTTTGATAATACATCATTATCAAATGATTTTCAAATAAATGAATATGATAAATGTGTCTACGTTAAAGAATGTAAGAATGCATGTGTCATTATATGCTTATATGTTGATGATATGCTAATTATGAGAACAAATAAAGATGTAATTAACCAAACTAAGAAGATATTGAATGTCGCTTTCGATATAAAAGATATGGGATAGCGGATGTCATTCTTGGTATTAGAATTCAAAATAATTCTGAGGGTTACATCTTAACTCAATCCCATTATGTTGAAAAAGTCCTTAGAAAGTTTGGACACTATGACGATTGACCGGTTGTTACCTCATTTGATCCCGCTAGTCACCTTAAGAAGAATCAAGGTGAAAGTGTGTCACAATTGGAGTATACACAATTTCTTGGAAGCTTGATGTACATAATGAATTATACGAGACCGGACTTAGCGTATATACAGTGAGTCGACTTAGTCGATACTCACATAATCCTGGAAAGGATCATTGGTTTGCACTAATAAGAGCACTCCGATTTCTAAAGCATACAATGAACTATGGATTGCATTATACAAAATATCCTCCTATGTTAGAAGGATATTGTGATGTTAATCGATTTCCAACAAGTCGGAAAGTAAATCCACAAGTGGTTATGTATTTACACTTGAGCGTCGACATCTTGGAAATCATCAAAGAAAATGGTAAATACGCGATCAATTATGGAAGCAGAGTTCGTAGCCTTAGACAAAGCTGCCGAAGAGGCAGAATGACTCAGAAACTTCCTAGAAGGTATTTCGTTGTGGATAAAGCCTGTGACAACCATTTGCATACATTGTGATAGTGTGGCTGCCCTGACGAGGGCAAAGAATCAAATATACAATGGCAAGTCGAGACATATAAGGCGACGTCATAATACAATTCGAAGCTTGCTGAATAATGGAATTATTTTCATTGATTATGTGAAGTCAAAGGACAATAGCGGATCCTTTGACAAAAGGCCTTAACAGAGAGCAAGTCGTATTTACATCGAGGGGAATGGGCTTAAAGCCAGCACAATGAGTCGTTAACTGGCGGAAACCTAACCTATCATAATTGGAGATCCCATGGTTTAGGTTCAATAGGAAAACTAGTTGGGGAAGACTCAAGGAGCATAAAACACACATATGCTCATTCTTATGGTGTACTAAGTGTGTTAATCCGTTGATGTTTTAAGGGCTGAATCTTATTCTTAATAATAGTAATAGCCATTATGGTGGGATAGTACGGACTATTCTTAATTAGTATTACCTATGTGAAATTGATGTGGGTCGATTTGGGAGGACCGATATGGCTACGTTCTCTAGAAAATCTCACGGGCAGGAGTTGTTCACGATCGAAATGAACACAACTGTAATAATTAAAATATGTTGATATGATGTGTGTGATACTTGTTGTCTTGATTTACTACAAAACGTGAATAGTTCAAGACATGTCTGTCACGACCCGACCCCGGGCCGCGACTGGTGCCCTACCTGGGCACCCTTCTAATCATACAACATAATAAACAACGGAAGATAAATAACACTTTTTTTTTAAACCAAGGCCAAACCGATAAGGCTGCCATAACATAAAAATTACCCGAAAGGGTCTACACTGTTTAACAATGTAAAAACAACTCTAGCCACCCAGCCTACGATGAATACATGCACTCTAAGATTTGAACAAATACTATGACGGACAAGGCCCCGCCGCACTTCGAATATACATAGCCATGACAACTCCTAACATCGAGCCATCTCAAATGTCAACCAGATCCTAAGCTCATGATCCACAATCGTACCTAAACTCATGGACATGAACGCAGCCTCAAGCGGTCAAGATAACAAAAATCTAATATGGAACGGAAAATAAGGTACAAGAAACAAATCATAATCAGATAAAAGAATGACAGGCAAGTATAAAAGTGGTACATACTGGATCCTACCGTGTCATTACCATCTCGTGAACTTAATCGCACCTTATTATCTTTTCCCATTTTTCAATAAAAGTTATAGTCACTTTCTTACGTATATACTTAGGAAAAATCGTCAAGTTCATTACCATATAACTTACTTACTTGCATAACATAAACCGCCCTTTACGAGGGACGCCATACCGCCTTACCTAACTGGGATGCGATAAAGTCACATACCGCTAATAAAGGTATAACGCCCCCAATCTCGACGTGGTAAGGTCACATAGTCCGCCCATAAAGGTATATCGCCCGCCAATCTCGACGCGGTAAGGTCACATAGTTTGCCCATAAAGGTATCGCCGCCCAACTCGACGCGGTAAGCGTCACATACCGCCCATAAAGGTATAACGCCTACCAATCGCGACGCGTAAGCGTCATATAGTCTGCCCATAAAGGTATACCGCCCGCCCAATCGTGGACGCGGTAAGGTCACATAGTCCGCCCATAAAGGTATATTGCGGCCCAATCTCGGGACGCCAGAAAGTCATATAGTCCGCCCATAAAGGTATATCGCCCGCCAACTCGGGACGCGTAAAGTCATATAGTCGCCCATAAAGGTATAACGCTGCCCATGTTACACCCCGTAGTTCCGCAGTATGTATACGAGGACGACGCTCGAGAATACGACATTTAAATTGGAAAGGAAGAAAGACGTGATTTTTCGACTAAAAGTTTCCGATTTTGTGAAGGAAAATGTTCGTTAAAGGAATTGGATTCCCGATTTGGTATTCGGACTTTTGGAATATTTAAGAATTATGGAATTTTATTTCCGAATTGGTCACGTGGGGCCACTGAGGAAATTTACGCTTGTGGGGCCCACTTTATTTTCGGATTTTTTTTGGCTTTACGGATATTTTCGGAAGATGAAATATTTTGGACGAGTAGGGGGCGACACATGTCACCCCCGTGTGGCCATGTTGGCCGAATTGGAGAAGGTCAAGTGGGACGTTTTTTAGGTGGACAAGTGGCCCATTTTTGTGGTGGCCACTTGTCCCATTTTTGTGGTAGCCAAATGGTTGGCCAACTACCCACACACATGTACCCAATCTTCACCATCCACTTGCCTAGATCTTGGCCATTGTTTTCCCTATAAATACCCCTTGTGTGCAAGACTTTATTCATCCACATTAGAAAGTTTACAAGGCAAAAATTCCCCTCCCTCCCTTAGTGAGTTCTCGTCCAAACACCCCCCCCCCACCTTGAGTAGAATTCTTCAAAGTATTGTTGTTATTCCAAATACTTTAGCCTAAATCCCTTGTGGTATTCCAAAGAAATCCCAACATAAGAGCCCGGAAATACTACTTTATTCCAATAGTCGTAAAACGAAACCCTAGGAAAATCTTCATAGCTTAGATGAAGTGTTAAGAGGAGTTGGTTAGAAACTTCTGGGGTCGCCAAGCGGGTTGGAGCGTAAGGATTGGAGCTAAACGTTGCTCAGGATCGACTTATAAACTTGGATAATTTTGGGCTTATCGAGGTAATGATCTTTGTCCCCTATTGTAATTGGATATTACATGTTGTTGTAATGTATAGTTGAGTATACTATATGAAGAATGAATGTGGATAAGAATTGAATCAGATTTACATAGGACTGTATTCTGATGACTTGTAGTATTATTGTGGAGTAGAATTGTACACGCCCGGTTAGACGTGTAACCCCCGGGATTGTTGGTTTGGTAGCAGCCTCGCAGATGAGGAGATTTATGTGGTCATGGGGGGAGGTTCCGCCAATTTTCCGTAGAATAAGGAATCTTGTATCTAGAATTATTCTACGAAGAGATCTAGAGGTTGATAGACGTTTTGTGGCCTTTATAGGTTCAAGTATTACGAGTAGCGTATTCTACTCGGGCGGTGGAAAAGGCGAGAAAGGTTAGAGTACTTTGGAGCGTTTTGCTAATTGTCGATAATCGTCGCGAGGTATGTGAACCTCTTCCTATCCTTTCTAGCATGATATTTGTGAAATATATTTAGTGCGGTAGACGCACGTGTGTTTAAAGGAAATTGATTTTCCTTTTGTGTCCTTGACTTGATTCCAAAGTTAAGTGACTTGTTATGAAATATTAAGGACTTGAATTATGTTAAAAAGTTGTAAAACCTCACTCACGAGTAAGTAATGGGTGTGGTCTTTTAAAGAATAAAGTTATCGGATTTCGAAAATAAGAATGGTTTTATCATTGGATTTAAAATGATAACTTGACTTATAAACAACTTGATTTTGGGAAAAGAGAAGTAACTTGATTTAAAGGTATAGGTTACTTGTTTTTAAAAGAGTGAGACACTTGGTTTAAAAAGTATATTGCTACTTGACTTTTAAAGGAAAAAGTGCCTTGGTTTTAAAAAGGAAGGCATGCTTTTGTCTTAAGGCTGGTTTTAAAAGAAGGTATGGAAATTGTTTTGGTTTTACTTTGATGTCTTTTGACTTGAGTTTTAAATAATAAGAATCTTGAAGTATTTCAAAAGAGTTATGAATCATTTTTGAAAGAAAAGAAATACTTGGTTTTAAAAGCTTAAGTGTTATACTAGCTTTATGGGAAGTTAGGTATAACGACTTAAGGAAGATAGAAGGAACGGTTTACTTATTTTGTTTATGAAAGTCTTGTATTCATTTCTGGAAAGTGTAGTAAGATGGTTTGATAAGTAAACATGTTACGATGCTACGTGTGTTAGTGTCTTGTGATGTTTGTGTGAGGGGGTTATTCTTGTTGTGCTTACGTTGATAAACGATAAGCCCGTTGTACTGCTATTATATCACATACCCCCCTGACTTGTTATGATGCCGAGGACTTGCCACCCTCGATGCGAGGTATACCTCATGCGGTCTGTGTGACTATGCGGAGCTGCGGGAGTTCCAGGATTGATCATTCCGGGTGTGTATCCCGATGCGAGGAATGCCTCATGCGGTCTGTGTGACTATGCGGTCTATGTGACTATGCGGACTGCGGGAGTCCAGGAGGATGCCGCGGGTTATGTTATACCCCGTAGTTTCAGGGTATGTATGCGAGGACGTACGTACGAGAATACGACATTGAAATTGGAATGGAAGAAAGAGGTGATTTTTCCACGGAAAAGTTTCCGGTTTTTGTGAAGGAAAAAGATTCGTTAATGGGAATTGGATTCCCAGATTTGGTATTCGGACTTCTTGGAATATTAGAGAATTATGGAATTTTATTTTCGGAAATGGTCACGTGGGGCCCACGAAAATTTACGGTTTTGTGGGGCCCACTTTGTTTTCGAGATTTTGGCCATTGTGGATATTTTCGGAAGATGAAATATTTTGGACGAGTAGGAGGGCGACACGTGTCACCCCCCCCCTAGTTGGCTTGGACGAATTCCACTTTGTGCACAACACCCGTTTAGAGTCGTTTTCCGACGAAACGTTTTACAAGACTCGCGTAGGATAAATTCCGGCTATGTCATTTCTAATTTTTGCGGATTTTTCCGAGAGACGTAACACTTTGGACCAACGAGGCGACACTTGTCACCCTCTCATCGTGGACTTAACAGTATTAGGGCCCGAATGGAGAGGCTTATTTTGTCTTGGAGTTGGTAGGATATTTTGTGTGCAAGTTGGCCAAGGACACTTGCCTAAATCCTCACCCTACACTTGCCTTGCACTTGGCATCATCTTGGCCATTGGTTGGCCATCCTCGACCTATAAATACCCCTTGTTGAAGAGTTATTTCATCCTAAATTGAGCAATCTTTCTAAGTCTCAAATCCCTCTCCTCTCTCTTATTGTTTCGTCCAAACACACCCTCCCCTTTGAGAAGCTCCAGCCGAGAGCAACCCTCCCCTCTAGCCTAGCCAAACACTACCCCCCTCCCTTGGTAGAAATATTGCCTTCTAGTATTGTTATAATGCCCAAATTACCCTAGCCCAAATCCCTTAGTCCTTAGTAGAAGTTGTGAAGAACTTCTAAGATTTTCGAGCTACCGAGCGCATAACTTGGGAGCTAAACCTTGCTCAAAGCGCGACTTTTATCTAGGATATTATTGGGCTTACTGAGGTAAATAACCTTATCTTCCTTTTGTAATTGTGAGTATATATATCAGTAGAAGTATAGGAATAAGTATTAAATACTTAGAAGGATATCAGAATAGAATTGAATCTGCTATCACAAGAAAAGGGCTTAAAAGAAGAATAATAGAACTGCATTTACATGCGACTGCTTTCACGAGACTTGAGTAGCTCACCGTAGGAAGTGCTGCCCAAATATCCATAGAATAGCGAACCCTCTGTTTAGAGCTTTATACGATACTAGACGCGTTGATAGACGATTTGATCGATATAGGTCGATACTCTGTGCGACATATTCAACTTGGCGGTGGTTTTCGCGAGAAGGTATGTGATTCTTCCTATCCTCTTGAGCATGATATTTTAAAGAATATGTATATAGTACGGTAGACGACGTGTATTAACCGAATAATAATTACGCAATGTCTTCTGACTTAAGCCCGAATAATAATTACGCAATGTCTTGGACTTAAGCCCGAATAATAAGAATCAAGTGGTTCAAAGGAATTAAGAAACCCTTTTTGGAAAGAAGAGTAACACTTGGTTTTAAAAAGCTTAAGAGTCATACTAGCTTTATGGGAAGTTAGGTATAACGGCTTAAGAGTGATAAAAAGGAATAATGTTTTACTGATTTCGGAAATCAGAATGAATGTCGAACAAACCACAGCAGCGCTAATAAAGGGAAAATGTTTTGACTAATAATGTATTTAAAACCAGTAGAAACTTCCATCTGCATAGGATCTAAGATGAGACAAAATGATATTACATTTCCTAGATCATGGCTGTTGTAATAAGATTGTTATGAACAATAATAAACTACTCACACATAAGGTATATGTTTCTCAAATTGTTTTAAAGGATTAAAACTATGAACTACAAACCCTTTCAAATGAGAAACTTGAGTAATTGAAATTAGGCAAACTTGAGCGTTAGGAAAAGAATGTTGTTACTTGATTTTACAAGGAGAAGTGTTTTAATGTACTTCAAAGGATAATTACTCTATTTTATACTACGTATCATGTGACTTTTGTAAAAGAAACGGATCTTTTAAAAGAGTAATACATGAAGTACTTTGGGCTAACAACCCAACTTGTTAACATAATGTAGAAAGTACCTTGTGTGAATAACTTGATTGTATTGATTTGTGATAGTCTTGTAATACTTTCTTGTTGACTTGATAAGTAAACATGTTAGGATGCTACGTGAGTTAGTATCTTGTGATGTTTGTGTAAAGGGGTTTTCCTTGTTGTGCTTATGTTGTTTAGCAATAAGCGGTTATGTTGATATTATATCATTCATAACTCCGGTTGCCGCCTCCGACGGGGTAGACTCAGCGTCGATGGACCTATGATTCGAGAATACCTTATGCGGTCTCAGATGGCCTATGCGGAATCAGCGGAGTTCCGAGTTAGTATGCGGTTCAGAGCCGCGGACGACGAGTCTAGACGCCGCTGGGAGTAGCTACCGATGCGGGTTATACCTCATGCGGGCCTATCTGTTTGGCCTATCACGGAGTCTGGGAAGTTCCAGGACTAGATGCGATATTAGATCTCATGCGCGAGTGGCGGCTTTGATCATGTGACGGCCTGATGCATCGCGTGATCTGATTTATGACCTTGTTGGTACTGTGGGTTTTAGTAGTCGGCTATGCCTTCGCACTTACCCCGTGCGGTTCTATTGTGATGACTTTGAGGCATGAGTCCTCGACTTGACATGATCGCTATTTATTGTGAATCGTAGTTTTGGCTTATCATACATGTCTCCCGCTTTTTATAGACTACTATGATTTCATTTACGATTTTCGCCACATACTGTACTGTTATCGACTCCTTCGAGCCGCGTTCATGCCGCAGTAAAGCGTACTCCTACCGTTGATCCTCTTAGGATCACCGCTTCATTGGAAAGCTCCGTTTCTCCTAAGCTTAACATTTTAGTATAGTCCCTGTCGTTGTAGATATTTGTATTCAGGGGTATGGCGCGGCCCTGTCCCGCCATTGTTGTTTTAAACTCTTAGAGGTCGGTAGACCTGGTGTAAGGTTGGGATGTAACTGTTCGTTTTGGGTTATATATATACATTATGCCGAAGGCAACTTTTTCCGTAAACCGTGTCTTACTTATCTTTTTCATATCTTGGTTGTTTTATATTCCGCCGGTTTTTCTCTCGATGTATGACTACTGGGTGCCGGGTAAGGCACGATCACGCCCGGAGCGTCGTGACAAAAGTGGTATCGGAGCGATTAATCCTCGGAAAGTGTCTCTGACCGTATCTAGTAGAGTCTTGATTATCGGTGTGTTGCACCACACCAATAATCGGAGGCTATAGGATATTTAGGATTGGTTTCATTCTTCTCACTCAGATCGTGCCTTAGAAGCCATGTTATAAGTTGGACCCTCTAACGTATTCCTTTCCTTTACCAAGTGATGCCTCGCGCCAGCAACTCGGGCCCAGAAGGGCAAGGCGGAAAGGAGCTGCGAGAGTACGTAAATTTAGAAGAGCACAGCCCAATCATCACCGAGGTGATGCTTCACGCGGGAGTTGAGGCGTCGCCAGACGGCAGAGTTTGGTACGCAGCAGCGGCCGATCCTCTGCGGCCATGACATCTGGACTTTCGTTCACGACTGGAGCGAAAATATGGATTGGAAGGAGGCGGCCTACTGTTAGCAAAGGACTGGCAGCAGAGTATTTTATGTACCAGATACCAAGGATATTGATGCTTATCTAAAGAAGGGTTGAGGAGTAGCTCTTGATCGAGAATGAGTGGGCTTGCGTTGAGATTATGCGGCAAAGTGTCGAGATGTAGAATCGGCAGTTAGCAAGAACAGCGGAAGAGGCCCGTTGGCAAGATCATTAGGTAACTCTCGAGGCGGCGCCTCCGGCAGAGTAGACATGCGCCTCCGCCCGGCAGTGTCCTCCACTGAGTTCGATTTTTCCTCGGTGTTCACGCGGTGTGGCGGCGTCCCGGAAGTGCCGCTTTTTACGAGGCTTGTTTTTCTTGCGGCCGTCGGCCGTATGGCGAGGAATGTTCTATGAGGAAGGATGCGGTAGAGGACCCGGCTACTACCATTGTGGATGCAGTGGTTCGGAAAGGAGGGTGTTAGCGAGAGGCCACCCCAGTGTGGCGTTGTGGTCGTCATCGCGGGAGTGTCGTGCTTCTGCGACAGCTTGTTATGTTTGCCGCCAGCGGGGCCATTTTGCGAGAAATTGTCCAACCAGAGTTGGCGGGGTTGTAGGACTCAGCCTTGGGGATCAGTGGATAGTTCATCACCTTTCCGGTATCGTAACAGTATGATTGATTAGAACGACCTAGGGAAGTGGCGTAAATACAGGGTATATCCATAACCGCTTTAGAGATTTATATGTAGTAAATGCGGATATATTAAGTATTGTTTTGGTTAGCATGGTGTTAGTGTGATTAGAATTATTTTAGTTAACCGTAAGATTGGGGGATAGAAAGTGGGAGCTTTAGAATATTATACGTAGAGACCTTAGAGGCGAGGCCATCTTTGGTAAAAGAACTATTTCATGTTTGACCCTTATCGGAGTGCATAATATACGTGAGACTATTTGTGGGATAAGTCCCTGAGTAGTAGGAAATGAAAGAGGGTAGTGGAGCTAAAAGGATCACTAGGTTTTCGTAACGTGATTAGTGAGATTGTTCCGGATCGGGGAGCTAGTGTTTTGCGCGTTGCCGGGTCGGGTTGAGGCCGTGTTGCGGTCGACCGCACGTTAGGTGGTGGGGTCAGTTTGTGGTGGTCCCGTTTTATGTCAGGATCACAAGGGTGTTAGGCCCAAGTTTAGTTAAACATTGTACGAGTTCGTGGATGTGTTCGACCAGTAGTCGGGCCGATGGGGTCAACCCGTCTTATCTTTTAGTCAAAACCGTGTACTCGGTAGTAAGTTGCGAGATGATTATTTCAAGAAGGTTGTAAGGCTGCACGGGGTGCCTACCTTCACCTTATGATGACAGTGGAGCCAGTGCAATTTGTTTTTTATTTTGGAAGTTTTACCAGCAGGTTAAGAACTCGTAAGTCTCAGACCGCATTCGCCTGCGCGATGTTGGGATTTCAGGAGTAGTTGTGGGGATTGTTGTCTCCTGTGGAGGGAGTGTTTAAGCTACCATTTTCAGTATTCGGATGTCGCCTTAGGAAGCCTTGTAGGGCGGAAGTATAAGTTGCCGATCGATTGGTTCGATGTTGGCGAGTTGGATAGTTAGTTCGAGTTGTTCAAGCGGTGTGGATAGGATGTGACGAGTTTTGGAAAGCAGAGGAAACTTAGCCGTGTTACTTTGGGCCTTTTGAGTTCATGTGAAGATTAGGCCGTTGCTGATGTTAGCATTTGCCGTCCGGCTTAGGAGGCGACGTCCGTCTTTCATATTGTTATGTTCGGAAAGTATCGAATCCACCCAGTGTTCCCAGATTAATGATGACCACGTTAGAGATAGTAACCCGAGATTTGGAAACCAAGCGATATGAAGGTGGTAAGAGTTCGAGTGTACAAGAAGTGTACGACATCCTCGGGGATCGCAAGCGGCCGGTACCATTTGTTGGGTCGTCGAGCGCTCGCGACAAAGTGACAAAAGTGGTATCACGACGAGTAAAGGAAGAACGAGCATGTATTACGAGCATAGGTGTGATAATTCGTTTGTAAAGAGTAGTGAAGGAGTATCTTTTAGATCTCGAGTAGGAGTTTTTGTGATAGAGGTGATTCCTGTGGACTTGGAGTTAAGTATGTGCGCTTGTTGTGTTGTGACCGGTGTGGCATGGTTGTTTTCATAAGTATAGCGGTGAGGACTATCTTTGGCGCTTGTTTTGAGACTTAGAAGGAACATTCGGACGAATGTTTCTAAGGAGGGAGAATGTTATACCCCGTAGTTTCGGGGTATGTATGCGAGGGCGTGCGTGCGAGAATCGACGTTGAAGTGGAATGGAAGAAAGAGGTGATTTTTCCACGGAAAAGTTTCGGTTTTGTGAAGGAAAAGATTCGTTAATGGGAATTGGATTCCCAGTTTGGTATTCGGACTTCTTGGAATATTAGAGAATTATGGAATTTTATTTTGGAAATGGTCACGTGGGCCCACGAAAATTCTACTTTTAATGGGCCCACTTTGTTTTCGAGATTTTGGCCATTGTGGATATTTTCAAGATGAAATATTTTGACGAGTAGGAGGCGACACGTGTCACCCCCTAGTTGGCTTGGGCGAATTCCACTTTGTGCACAACACCTGCCAGAGTCGCTTTCGACGAAGCGTTTTACAAGACTCGCGTAGGATAAATTCCGCTATGTCATTTCTAATTTTTATGATTTTTCCGAGAGGCGTAACACTTTGGACCAACGAGAGGCGACACTTGTCACCCTCTCATCAGGACTTAATGGCGGTATTAGGGCCGAATGGAGAGGCTTATTTTGTCTTGGAGTTGGTAGGATATTTTGTGTGCAAGTTGGCCAAGGACACTTGCCTAAATCCTCACCCTACACTTGCCTTGCACTTGGCATCATCTTGGCCATTGGTTGGCCATCCTCGACCTATAAATACCCCTTGTTGAAGAGTTATTTCATCCTAAATTGAGCAATCTTTCTAAGTCTCAAATCCTCCTCTCCCGCTTATTGTTTTCGTCCAACCACACCCCTCCCCTTTGAGAAGCTCTAGCCGAGAGCAACCCCTCCCCCTCTAGCCTAGCCGAAACACTACCCCCCTCCCTTGGTAGAAATATTGCCTTCTAGTATTGTTATAATGCCCAAATTACCCTAGCCCAAATCCCTTAGTCCATAGTAGAAGTTGTGAAGAACTTCTAAGGTTTTCTTAGCTCTGAGCGCATAACTTAGAGCTAAACCTTGCTCAGGCGCGACTTTTATCTAGGATATTATTGGGCTTACCGAGGTAAATAACCTTATCTTCCTTTTGTAATTAGAGTATATATATACTATAGAAGTATAGGAATAAGTATTAAATACTTAGAAGGATATCATATAGAATTGAATCATATCACGAGTAAAGGGCTTAAAGAAGAATAATAGAATCGCATTTACATAGACCGCTTTCAAAGAACTTGAGTAGCTCACCGGTAGGAAGTGCTGCCCAAATATCCATAGAATAGCGAACCCTCTGTTTAGAGCTTTATACGATGCTGATCAGGCGTTGATAGGCGTATTTGATGATATAGGTCGATACTCTGCGCGCGACATATTCAACTTGGCAGGTGGTTTTCGCCGAGAAGGTATGTGATTCTTCCTATCCTCTTGAGCATGATATTTTAAAGAATATGTATATAGTACGGTAGACGTACGTGTATTAACTGAATAATAATTACGGCAATGTCTTCGGACTTAAGCCTGAATAATAATTACGGCAATGTCTTCGGACTTAAGCCTGAATAATAAGAATCTGAAGTGGTTCAAAGGAATTAAGAAACCCTTTTTGGAAAGAAGAGTAACACTTGGTTTTAAAAAGCTTAAGAGTTATACTAGCTTTATGGGAAGTTAGGTATAACGGCAAGAGTGATAAAAGGAATAATGTTTCTTGATTTGAAATCGAATGAATGTCGAACAAACCACGAAGCGCTAATAAAGGGAAAATGTTTTGACTAATAATGTATTTAAAACCGAGAAACTTCCATCTGCATAGGATCTAAGATGAGACAAAATGATATTACATTTCCTAGATCACGGCTGCTGTAATCAGATTGTTATGAACAATAATAAACTACTCACACATAAGGCATATGTTTCTCAAATTGTTTTAAAGGATTAAAACTATGAACTACAAACCCTTTCAAAATGAGAAACTTGAGTAATTGAAATTAGGCAAACTTGAGCGTTAGGAAAGAATGTTGTTACTTGATTTTACAAGGAGAAGTGTTTTAATGTACTTCAAAGGATAATTACTCTATTTTTATACTACGGCTATTGTGTGACTTTTGTAAAAGAAACGGATCTTTTAAAAGAGTAATACATGAAGTACTTTGGGGCTAACAACCCGAACTTGTTAACATAATGTAGAAAGTACCTTGTGTGAATAACTTGATTGTATTGATTTGTGATAGTCTTGTAATACTTTCTTGTTGACTTGATAAGTAAACATGTTAGGATGCTACGTGAGTTAGTATCTTGTGATGTTTGTGTAAAGGGGTTTTCCCTTGTTGTGCTTATGTTGTTTAGCAATAAGCGGTTATGTTGATATTATATCATTCATAACTCCGGTTAAGCTCTCCGTCACGGGTAGACTCAGTGGTCGATGGACCTATGATTCGAGAATACCTTATGCGGTGCAGATGGCCTATGCGGAATCGCGGGAGCTCCAGTTAGTATGCGCCCTTGTGGTCATGCGGTTCTTGTAGCCCGCGGACGACGAGTCTAGACGCCGGGGAGTAGCTACCCTCGATGCGGGGTTATACCTCATGCGGGCCTATCTGTTTGGCCTATGCGAGTCGCGGGAAGTTCGGGACTAGATCGCGCATTAGATATCGCGCGAGTGGCGCCTTTGATCATGTGACGGTTTAGACAGATCTCATGATACGATTTATGACCTTGTTAGTGCTGGGTTTTAGTAGTCGGCTATGCCTTCGTATTTACCCGCACGGTTCTATTGTGATGACTTTGAGGCACGAGTCCTCGACTTGACATGGCGCTTATTTATTGTGAATCGTAGTTTTGGCTTATCATACATGTCTCTGCCTTTTATAGACTACTATGATTTCATTTACTGATTTTCGGCCATACTGTACATGTTGTCTTGACCTTCGGCCGCGTTCATCCGCGGTAAAGGTACTCCTACTGTTGATCCCCGTTCTTAGGATCACCGCTTCAGCGTTGGGAAAGCTCCGTTTCTCCGGAAGCTTAACATTTTGGTATGGTCCCCTGTCGTTGTAGATATTTGTATTCAGGGGTATGGCGGGGCCATGTCCCGCCATTGTTGTTTTAAACTCTTAGAGGTCCAGACACATTTGTAAGGTTGGGATGTAACTGTTCATTTTGGGTTATTTATATACATTATGCCGAAAGGCAACTTTTTCCCAGAAATTGTGTCTTACTTATACTGTTTCATATCTTGGTTGTTTTATATTCCGCTGGTTTTTCTCTGATGTATGACTACTTGGGTGCCCGGGTAAGGCACGATCCACGCGAACGGTCGTGACAGTTAGTTGCCGTGCGAGGAATACCTCATGCGGGTCTGTGTGACCTATGGAGATGCGGGAGTTCCAGGATTAGACACGCATAATGATACTATGGGCGATTGGCCTTGCTTCGATCATTAGCGCCTAGAAAAGACCGATTACGTTATATCTATTTTTCTCTTGTTTATCTTTGTGGCACTATGCGATTAAATTGGTTGTTAAATGCGTATTTGTAATTGGTTTTAAAATATTATGATTTGATTTCAGTACTTTACAGTTTCACATACTTGGTACCTGTTGTACTGACCTCCTTCGGGGGGCTGCGTTCATGCCGCAGGTAGAGGTACACCAGTCGTCGATCCTCGCTCATAGGATCACAGTTCAGCGTTTTGGGAAGCTCCGTTTCTCCGGAGGCTTATCTTTGGTATAGTCCCCTATCGTTGTAGGTACTTACATTCAGGGGTATGGCGGGGCCCTGTCCCGTCATTGTTGTTATAACATTCGTAAGTGCAGGTCTTTAGTGTGGGCAGAGTTTGTAAAAAGGGATGTAACTGTTCGTGTTCAAGTTTTATTTATATATTCAGAAAGGTAACCGTTTTGGTTAGCCTGTTTTCTTATTTCATTATTGTATATCTTGTTTCATGTGTATGTTTTTATATTCCGCTGATTTTCTCTGATGTTGTATCACTAGGGTGCCCAGGGTAAGGCACCAGTAGCGGGCCCGGGTTCGGGTCGTGACAAAAGTGGTATCAGAGCAGTTAATCCTCGGAAAGTGTCTGCAGTATCTAGTAGAGTCTTGATTATCGGTGTGTGCACCACACCTATAATCGTGAGGCTGCAGATATTTAGGATTGGTTTCCATTCTTCTCACTCTGAGATCGTGCCTTAGAGCCTGTGTTATAAGTTGGACTCCTCCGGCGTATTCTTTTCACCCGTTATGCCTGCGCAAGGCAACGAGCCGGGAGGCAAGGCGGCATAGGAGCTGCGAGTAGAACACGAGAGGGTTACCGATTACGGGCGGTCATTATCCAAATAGCGCTTCATTCGGGGAGTTCTGCGACGCCGCTAGCCCCAGGAGAGTGTAGAGCAGTAGCAGTAGCTACTGAGACCGCGATACCTGAGCCTCTAGTCCCACAGCCAGGAACAGAGGATATGAGTTACAAGGAGATGGCCCAGTTACTAGCTAGTCCGTGGTGGAAATGAGACGGACGGAGAGGTGGTTCCTAGTACGAGAGTTCACCCTAGATCCGATAGTTGAGATTTGGGACTTCTTGAGTTGCGATCCCGAGTTCTATGGATTGAGTGAGGGTGGAATATTATCGAGTTTATTCGGCGATTCTGGATCATGAAAGTGATCAAGACCTCGAGGCATTTCTTACACACTTCTTGCCTCGCAGATGAGAGCTCGAGCAGATAGATTTTTGAGGTTGAGGCATCAGGCGGACGGTTCGGGAATCTGAGATAGAGTTTGACTCATGGGCTCGTTATGACCCGCGTTAGTGGCGCATGGAGGATAGAGTGCACCGATATGTCACAGACATGACGATTATCTAACAGAGTTGTACAAGAGTAGCTCTTGATCGGACATGGACATTGCCGCGTCAAAGCTACGCGCGAGCATCGGCGAACGTAGAGATCGACGACAACCAAGATCGCGAAGAGGCGTAAAAGCAGGTCCTTTGGTAACTTTCGAGGCGGACCTTACCGGCAGATCGGTTATGCGCCTCCGCCAAGTCTGAAGTGGTCCTCCGCGGCACTTCAGGACGTTCGTGGTATTTAGGAGTTGGTCAGAACTCCAGGGTTTCCGGTTCACAGATTTACATAGGTTCTAGCCACGATCGATTTCTCAGTGTTCACTATGTGACAGGCGTCATCCCGGGGAATGTCGTCTTTTTGCTAGTACTTGTTTTACCAGCGGCCGTCAGGGCCATGTGAGGAGAGAATGTCCTAGTAGGAGGGATACATGTGGGATGACTTAGCCTACCAGGTCAGTTGCGAATTCAGTGGTTCGGAGAGGAAGGGGTGTTAGCCAGAGGAGGCCACCCCCACCTCGGTATGGCCGTGGCGGTAGGTGTTCTTATGGGAATGTCGTCTACTTAGATAGCTTGTTAGGCTTGCGGCCAGCGGGCCTTTTCCGAGAAATTGTCCAGAGGTGGCGCGGATGTTACGACTCACCGGGATCGGTGGTTCATCACCGTCAGTAGTTATGCGCCACAGAGCAGGATTTGATTAGGCGACAAAAGGAAAGTGAGGCAGAATTACAGAGATATCTTGACCTTAAGAGACTTGTTTAGGTCGTTATGGTAGATACATGTGGAGTGCTATGTTCGGTTAGCATTGTGTAAGTTGTGATTAGAAAACATGGGTAGTTGAAAAGGGTAAGTCTAGGGACGAGAAAATGGGGAGCCTTAGAATTTATAACAGTTGGGACCTTGGATGCAAGGTCGTCCTGAGTGGATGTTACGGTTGGTCCTTGTCGAAGTACTTGGTATGCGTGATATATATTGTGGGATAATTCCATGGGTAGTGTGAGATGGATGTGGTAGCTTTCATGACGTGAATAGTAAGATTGTTCGGATCGGGAACGAGTTTAGTACGAAGTGGGTCGGGTTGAGGCCATATCGCGAGTCGGCCCGAGCCGGAGTGTGGGTCGGTTGAGGTGGTCCCGCTAGATGATAGGTCACGAGGTGTTAGGCCCAAGTTTAGGTAACCATCGCGAGTTTGTGGATGCGTTCGACCGAGTAGGGCCGATGGGTCAGCCCATCTTGTCTTTTAGTCGAGTATTTACTCGGCGGAGGTTATGCGAGATGTTGTATATCGGGAAGGTTGTAAGTCCGGGGTTCCTACTTTCACTTTATGATAGGCAGTGGAGCCCAGTTTATGGCTATTTCTTTTTCGGGAGGTTTTACCAGGCGGGGTTAGGAACTCAGCTGAGTCTCAGTATTGCATTCACCCTCGGGCCGACGGACGAACAACGCATTTTATCTAGACATTTGAGGATAGGTTACGGGCCGGTGTTTTGATTTCAGGGGTAGCTGTGAGAATTATTTGCCACTTGTTGAGTGAGTATTATATAGCTACCATTTTAGTATTCGGATGGTGCCTTATGAAGCCTTGTATGGACGGAAATGTAGGTTGCCGGTCGATTGGTTCGATGTTGGCAAGGTTCAGATAGTTGGTCCCTACTTGTTTCAGCAGGATGTGTATAAGGTGAAGCTTATCCAGAAGAAGTTATTAACAGCTCAGAGTCAACAGAAGTCGTGTGGATAATCGGCGTCGACACTTGGAGTTCAGGTTGACGGTGAGTCTTCTTGAAGGTACCACCCCGGAAGGGTGTGACGAGATTTGGATAGCAGGGGAAACTTAGCCCGAGGTACTTTGGGCATTTTCAGATCGTTGTAGAATAGGCCAGGTTGCCTATAAGTTAGCACTGCCGTCCGACTTAGGAGACAGTACGTCCGGTCTCCTGTTGCTATGTTTGAAAGAGTGTCGAGATCCATCGAGTGTTCCGCTAATGATGACCAAGTTAGAGATAGTAACCGAGATTTTGGAAATCAAGCAAGCAGTAAATGTGCGTATAGTAGGAAGAGTTCGAGTACGAGGAAGGTACGACGAGTAAGAAAAGAGGCTAAGATGTGAAGAAAGTATCCTTTAGACCATGGGTGGAGCTAATGGTATTGATATACGCTTTAGAGATGATTCTTCGTTGGCTTGGATGTGCGTTTTTGCGAGTATGTTGTATTATGGCCATGTGTGGCATAAATGGTTCGTAAGCATAGAGGAAGACTATACCGACACGGTGTGCTTGGAGACTTAGAAGGAACATTCGGACGAATGTTTCTAAGGGAGAATGTTACACCCGTAGTTCGAGTATGTATACGAGGGCGTGCGTTCGAGAATACGACATTTAAATTGGAAAGGAAGAAAGATGTGATTTTTCACGGAAAAGTTTCCGATTTTGTGAAGGAAAAATGTTCGTTAAAGGGAATTGGATTCCCGATTTGGTATTCGGACTTTTGGAATATTTAAGAATTATGGAATTTTATTTCCGAATTGGTCACGTGGGGCCACGGAGGAAATTTACTTTTTGGGGCCCACTTTATTTTCGGATTTTTGGCTTTACGGATATTTTCTAAGATGAAATATTTTGACGCAGTAGGGGCGCCACGTGTCACCCCCGTGTGGCCATGTTGGCCGAATTGGAGAAGGCCATGTGGGACGTTTTTGGTGGACAAGTGGCCCATTTTTGTGGTGGCCACTTGTCCCATTTTTGTGGTAGCCAAATGGTTGGCCAACTACCCACACACATGTACCCAATCTTCACCATCCACTTGCCTAGATCTTGGCCATTGTTTTCCCTATAAATACCCCTTGTGTGCAAGACTTTATTTCATCCACATTAGAAAGTTTACAAGGCAAAAATTTCCCTCCCTCCCTTAGTGAGTTCTCGTCCAAACACCCCCCCTCCCCCCACCTTGAGTAGAATTCTTCAAAGTATTGTTGTTATTCCAAATACTTTAGCCTAAATCCCTTGTGGTATTCCAAAGAAATCCCAACATAAGAGCCCGGAAATACTACTTTATTCCAATAGTCGTAAAACGAAACCCTAGGAAAATCTTCATAGCTTAGATGAAGTGTTAAGAGGAGTTGGTTAGAAACTTCTAAGGGTCGCTTGAAGCGGGTTGGAGCGTAATGATTTGGAGCTAAACGTTGCTCAGGATCGACTTATAAACTTGGATAATTTTGGGCTTATCGAGGTAATGATCTTTGTCCCCCTATTGTAATTGGATATTACATGTTGTTGTAATGTATAGTTGAGTATACTATATGAAGAATGAATATGGATAAGAATTGAACTGTATTTACATAGGACTGTATTTACAGTAGACTTGAAGTATTATTGTGGAGTAGAATTGTACACGTCCGGTTAGACGTGTAACCCCCCCTGGGATTGTTGGTTTGGTAGCAGGCCTCGTTAGAGGAGGAGATTTATGTGGTTGCGGGGGGGGAGGTGCTGCCGAATTTTCCGTAGAATAAGGAATCTTGTATCTAGAATTATTCTACGAAGAGATCTAGAGGTTGATAGACGTTTTGTGGCCTTTATAGGTTGAAGTACTACGAGTACTGTATTCTACTTGAAGGGTGGAAAAGGCGAGAAAGGTTAGAGTACTTTGGAGCGTTTTGCTAATTGTCGATAATCGTCGCGAGGTATGTGAACCTCTTCCTATCCTTTCTAGCATGATATTTGTGAAATATATTTAGTGCGGTAGACGCACGTGTGTTTAAAGGAAATTGATTTTCCTTTTGTGTCCTTGACTTGATTCCAAAGTTAAGTGACTTGTTATGAAATATTAAGGACTTGAATTATGTTAAAAAGTTATAAAACCTCACTCATGAGTAATGGGTGTGTGGTCTTTTAAAGAATAAAGTTATCTGGATTTCGAAAATAAGAATGGTTTTATCATTGGATTTAAAATGATAACTTTTTTTTTTTTTTAGGTAAATGCAAATATTATTACTAGAAACCGAAAGAAAAGTGGCTACAATCCATCATTGAGGGTTCTCAGTCCTCAACGTAATTTAAAGAAGAAACGGGGGAGTAAGGAGTTGTCACCGGGCGTGCCATTACAAGAAGGGATAAAATCATAGAGTACTCTATAGGATGTTGTTTTAATCTTGGTAATGACCTCTTCTCGCCGTGAGTTTGTGCCATCAAAGAAGCGGTGTTCCTTGTCCTCCAAATCTCATAGACCATAATGCAGAAGGCAATTAAGGTTGCTTTTGCTCGGATGCCTGTTCCGCGGTGGTCTTTTTTAATCCATTTGAGAGAGCTTTCAATAGTGGTCATTTCTCTCTTAATTCCCAACCAGTCTCTTATGCTTTTCCAAATCAAACGGGTGTAGGGGCATGTGAAGAAGAGGTGCTCCCTTGTTTCATTTGCTTGCTTGCAGAACCCACAAGACTTATCCTCCAAGTTGAGATAGGAAAGGGTGTCCTTTGTAGCTAACCGCTTTCTACAATTTAACCACATGGTGAACGAGAACTTAGGGGGGATGAATCCTCTCCAGATTTGTGACATCCAAGGCTTTTTTTCTTGCTTAGAGCGCAAGATCTCATATACGAGACTTGAATCAAATTTCTGGTTAGTACAACACTTTGCTAATCCGGCAATTGCAACTCCTTGGCTACCAAAGATGGAAACAAGTTTGTCGCGTATCCCGCAAATCTTTCTGAATAGGGGGGAGTCTCTAGGACGTACCTCATAGTCCCAAAAAGAACCGCCTCTCAAATAAAAGCTGTTGACCCATTGGACCCAAAGTGAGTCTGCTTCTGTGTGTGTTTGCCAAATAGACCGGGAAAGCAGGGCATTGTTCCAATCCTTGATATTCATAAGGCCCAAACCTCCTTCCGATTGAGGCAGGCAAATGGTTTCCCAAGCAACTCTTGGTGGTTTCCCACCCCATAAGAATCGGATACTGCGGACCTTACCTTGTTGAGTACAGTGGCCGGAATAGGAAGGGCCCGGAACCAAAAACTCTCAACCCCTTGGATGACAGACCTAATAAGCTCTAGCTTGCCTGCATAGGAAAGAGTGTGGTGTCCCCATTTCTGAATGTAATTCGAAATAGCACTAGTGAAAGGAGCAAATTGTTCCACCGAGACTGAAATTGGGGACAAAGGGATCCCCAAGTACCGTACCGGAAAGCTACCAATGCCGAATCCAACCCTGGCCAAGATCAAATCACGTACCTCATCATGTACTCCCGCTAAGTAGACGGAGGATTTGGATGGATTAAGGGTTAACCCAGAGACATCCTCCAACTCCTCTAGACAGTTCATAAGAATCTCAACCGAAGAAATATCACCTTTGGCAAAAAGCATGAGGTCATCCGCAAAAGCAAGATGAGTAATACCCATCCTTTTACATTTTGGATAATAAGAGAAAGCTCTAGCCTCAGTCCTCATTTTTAGCATCCTCGAAAGATAATCCATACACAAGATAAAGAGCGTTGGGGACATAGGATCACCTTGTCTAAGACCGCGCTTACCCTTGAAGTAACCATGTAACTCACCGTTGATAGAAAGAGAGAAGGACGTTGAGCAAACACACTCCATGATCCACCTGACAAATCTGTCTGGAAAGTTGAGGCCTCTTAATACTGAATCAAGGAAACTCCAAGAGACCGTGTCAAAAGCTTTCCTAAGATCCACCATGAGCATACACCTAGGTGAGATTCTGGCTCTATTAAATCCTCTCACAAGCTCTTGTGCTACATAGACATTGTCCATCATATTTCTCCCTTTCACAAAAGCCCCTTGCGATTTGTCAACGATAGAAGGAAGAATCTTTGCCATTCTGTTAGCTAAAATCTTTGTAATAATCTTATAGACCACATTAGTCAGTCCAATAGGCCTAAAATCGACCTTAGATCCCTATCGGTCTTGGGCAGCAAGGCAATGATGGTGTGATTAAGTTGTTTCAAAAGAACCTCAAGAGAAGAACTCGCACGCTTTCTTACTACATCATGTCCCACATCTCTCCATCTATTCTTAAAGAAGGTCCGAATACCCATCTGGTCCAGGAGCTTTATCATTTCCAATATCAGAAAGAGCTTCCCAAATCTCCTTTGGGGATACGAAGTGCAAAAGTTGTAGACTGTCCTCTTCACTTAGCTTCGGGCCAAAGTTGCACACTTCAGATCAAAGTTCGATGTGGTCGAGATGTGCCAAGAAGATCCTTATAAAATTCCTCTAGAAGCTTTCTTACCTCCCCTGGTGATGTAGTGATAATCCCATTAGTTTTGACAAGAAAATTGATGGAGTTCTTGACATTACTTCTCTTGATCAAGCTATGGAAGTATTTGGAGCATTTATCACTTCCAATCAAGTGTTTCGTTTCGACTTTTGCCTAATGAAATGTCTCTCTTCCATTAAGGTGTTGGCTTTAACTCTTGAGGACTTAACCTTTGATTTAAGCTCTCATCAAAGGGGATCCCCCATATGTGCACTAATAGCCTCCTTAAACTCCATGTTTGCCTCCTTAGCTCTTTGATCAATACTGCCGAACTCACTTATATTCAATGCCCTCAGTGGTTGTTTCAAGGCTTTCAATTTCGATGCTAGAACGAATTGAGCAGTACCTAGAATGTCTTGTCTCCAGCATGAAGTCATAATGTTGTCAAAAGCGGGGTGAGAAAGCCACATATTCATGAACTTGAAAGGCCGCTTCCCAATATTATAGGATGCAATTACCGTAGCCATCACAGACGGTGTCCGAGACAGTTCCATAGGCATGAAATTGGTGCATTCTAAGGTCAAATCGCCCCAATTTTGATTAATCATTACTCTATCAAGCTTGTACAAAATCGAACCATTTGTCCAAGTGTAGAAAGAACCTAAGATGGAGTGTCTTCTAGTCCATGAGCATTCCCGAAATCTCCAAGGTCCTTAAGTGCATACGGCGTTAGGAGGGCCTCCCGCCTTATCTTGAGGGTAGCAAGTGTTGAAATCTCCCATAATCATCCAAGGTTTAGTGATGCCAATGCCCAGTGAGTAAGGTGATGCCAAAGGATCCTCCTATCCGTGATGTTGTAAATCGGATACACGAATGTTGCAAGGAAGGACACTTGAGTAATCTTACAACTTGCTGAACATGGATATGTTGAGAATCCATTCCAAGCACTTCACAATGCACCTTTGAGGATCCCACAAGAGTAGCATTCTTCCACCATCGATGAATTCCATATTTGAGCATAAATTCCAACCTTTGAATCTTTTAGAAGAAAGACTCAATCCTTTCCTTAGAGAGTTTTGTTTCCAAAAGACAAATCAATGCCACATCATGTCATTAGTGAGACTACACACTAGTGCTTGCGTGGCTGCTGCCCTTAGTCCGCAAAGACCGCGGACATTCCAACAAAGTATTTTCATTAGGAAACAAAGGAGGTTTTCCAGACTCTCCGCGCTTTGTCGCTTTAGTCTTCCCACCGCTTTGATATGAACTTCTTGGCATAACTTCTTTCCAACCATCATCTTTCTGCCGAAGCCATAGCGTGTGTATCAGCCAAGCTATGCTCCCGCGTTCAAAGGTAACACTCTTAGACGCCGCGAGGACACTCTTAACACCCGTGTTAGTACCTTCGCCCGGAAGGTTGCGGGTTCAAAGGCTGCAGGATCGTAATGCATAGACTTATAACGCACTTATCGGCTTGTGCATTGCCTTCCCGTGAGCCGGGCCTAGAGGCAAAGCATGTGGTTTCCGCAGCGTTCTTTGGGCCAGATTACCCAAAACCGGCGAGAACGCGATGCATCCTGCGCACAACCGACCGGAGGTCTTTGTGTGCTCATTATCTTCAATATCCATCAAGTTGTCCGCTCGGGATGTAGGAGGTTGGTGGATAAGGTGTGGAGTGGCACCATCCGCGCCTCTGCCGTTAGCACAAGTAGGAACTTCCTTATTATAAGGAGGAACTACGCAGTGCGCTTTAGAGCGACTTCCATGTTGGCATCATATCCCAGAATTTTACACTTCATATGGTTGTGTCCAAAAGCCGCACAATGAAAGCAAAAGTCCGGATAATTTTCATAGTTAACCCTTTGAGTGTACCTTACGCCATCGGAAGATTGACAATAAACTCACTTGTAGGCTCGCTGGCGACATTCACTTCTACAAGAACTCTAGCATAGTTCATTTTAGATCTTTCCTTAGTAAATTGATCCGTAAAGAGGTATTCCTACACGGAAGCAATCTTACTCGGGCCGTTGCACTCGGATGGAAAGGGGAATGTCCGGGAAAGTGACCCAAATAGGAATGTCCATAAACAACTCATCCGTTATGAGAACTCCTTTATTGATAGCTTTGAGCATCATAGTCTTCCCGTAGACCATATAAGGGCCACCATGAAGTACATTAGTGCGCTCTTCTTCCGTCATGAACTTGAACATCGCCCAACCTTTGCCATATGGTATGATACGGCATTTCACTCCCCATCCCTTCACAATGGTGTTCAACGCCTCTCTTCCCGGGAAGGGACCCGTGAAGCAACCAATTAAGCAATAACCCCAAGTTTCTATGAATGGGACTTCATCCTCCACCTCAATGTCTACTTCCTTACCTTGCTGTTCAATAAATTGCAATTTCATTCCTTTTGCTTCAATCCTAGTACCCGCAAAGACTCCTGCATAAGTCTTCTTGGAGGGTGGGACCTTGCCATGATTCAAGGTGATTCTTAGGAGTAGTGTCCGGGTGGGGTTTGATATGGTTTTGAAGGAGCATTTGTGTGTAAATCATAGGGAGGCATTTCGGAGGTAAGGGCGAGGGGAGGTAGAATGATTTGTGCTTGGACCCGTTGGGAGAAAGAATACGCGTGCCATTTGGTAGCAGTAGGAAAGTGTCTCGGGTTTTGGTAGGTAGAGAAGGAAGGGAAGGAAGAAGAGGTGTGGTGTTGAGTAAATCAGGTAGTAGTGAGGGTATTGGTTGAGAGAGGTGTTTGTTAAAGTTTATGCTCGTGCTCAAGGAAGAGCTAAAGACGAACGGTTTATTTAAGTTCTTGATGTTTGCTCCTTCAAGCACACTGCCTAAAGAGGGGAAGGCATCATTAGTTACACTTAGTGAATTCTGGAGTTGGTGTCTAACTACACGAGAGGGCGCATTGGATCCCGAAACATTTAATACAGACCCCTTGGCTCCCGTGTTATTAATGGCGATGTAGTTCCTAGGCTCCTTGGGAATAGAATTCGTTTTGTTTCCCTCAACTGACTTTAATCCTTGTATTACGGGAATAATAGAAGACCCATGAGTGCCCACCTGACCCGCCTTGGTAGTCAGATCCTCATTAAGTCCCGCCCGAGAGAGACTCCTTGGTACCCAAAGACTTAAAGTGACGCCGCCTCCCACAATATTAATGCGAGGCACTTGTCCCACAACTGACTTAGCTCGTTGAATATCGGGGGTAATCAATGTTCCATGGGTGTCCTCTTGGCCCGCCTTGGTAATCTGATTGCCATAAAGATCCGTAATTGGAAGTGGCTCATCGTACCCGCAGATTTAATTGAGACGCCGCTTTGATAATTAATGCGAGGCTCTTCGGGGATGGAGACTTCCTCGAGCCCAGCATCTGGCCTAGAAACTAACATCCTTGGTGTGTATTCTGATGTATGGACAACCTCCATACCCGCCTTAGCATTAAGACCCACGCCCGACCAGAATGGAGGGTCACATCGTTTCCCGGGGCAATAATGTTAGGAGCTTTGGCTCCCGCGACTGTTTCTTTGGGAATGTGAGCAACATCAATGCTATCTACTGACTTGGAATCATGCAAAACTTGGATAGCCTCAGACCCATTGACATCCACCCGACCCGTCATAGACTCCTGACCCGCGCCCATACCCGGTTCTGACCCAAGTAGGCCATCGCTCTTTGTGCCTCATTCACGTTGTCTGACCCAGAAATTATCCTTTTCCGCATGCACGAGCAAATTTCCGTGTAGTGTTGGGGTATTAGAGCCGCCAAGATCGCTTTGTTCTTTCGTGGTAATCCCGGAATCAACCAGTTGACCCGTGATAGGATCGACCACCATAGTAGCACGAAGTTTTCCGCCTTCAAAAATCCTAATATCCAAGTTCTCTGTATCAATGCTTTTGCCCCATTCATGAATCTTTTGGAGCATAGCATCATCTACTACATTCTCCAGAGGGATACGTGAGTCTGGCTTAACATGTACCAACACGTAAGGTCCGAAATTGCCGGAATGAGAACTTCTTCGTCAATAATAGGACTGCCTCCATTCTTTTTCTTTTTCCTTGTTCTAGCCTTCGTTGAACTACCTGAGCCTCCTGAATCATTGCTGGAACGTGTATAACGTTTAGATTTCTTCATATTGAGAACTGAAAACTTCAAACCATTAGGGTGTAATCGTTAAACATAGGGGGGGAGGGGGGGGGGGGGGGAATAACAACCTAAGGAGCAAATAAGGCAAAACGTTGAGAGCGTTTTCCTTAGTGAGAGAAACTTCTCTCTAACTCCTTTTCCCTGATGAACTTGATTTTGGGAAAGGAGAAGTAACTTGATTTAAAGGTATAGGTTACTTGTTTTTAAAAGAGTGAGACACTTGGTTTAAAAAGTATATTGCTACTTGACTTTTAAAGGAAAAAGTGCCTTGGTTTTAAAAAGGAAGGCATGCTTTTGTCTTAAGGCTGGTTTTAAAAGAAGGTATGGAAATTGTTTTGGTTTTACTTTGATGTCTTTTGACTTGAGTTTTAAATAATAAGAATCTTGAAGTATTTCAAAAGAGTTATGAATCATTTTTGAAAGAAAAGAAATACTTGGTTTTAAAAGCTTAAGTGTTATACTAGCTTTATGGGAAGTTAGGTATAACGACTTAAGGAAGATAGAAGGAACGGTTTACTTATTTGTTTATGAAAGTCTTGTATTCATTTCTGGAAAGTGTAGTAAGATGGTTTGATAAGTAAACATGTTACGATGCTACGTGTGTTAGTGTCTTGTGATGTTTGTGTGAGGGGGTTATTCTTGTTGTGCTTACGTTGATAAACGATAAGCCCGTTGATCGCTATTATATCACATACCGACTTGTTATGATGCGAGGACTTGCCACCTCGATGCGAGGTATACCTCATGCGCGATGCGTGTGACTATGCGAGTCGCGGGAGTTCGTGATTGATCATTCCGGTGTGTTATCCCGACGAGGAATGCCTCATGCGCGCGTGTGACTACGCGGTCTATGTGACTATGCGGATCGCGGAGTCCGGGAGGATGCGCGGTTAGTCGCTCGACGAGGAATACCTCATGCGGTCTCAGTGTGACCTATGCGATCGCGGGAGTTCAGATTAGGCACGCATAATGATACTATGGGCGATTGGCCTTGCTTCGATCATTAGCGGCCTAGAAAAGACCGATTCGTTATATCTATTTTGCTCTTGTTTATCGCCGTGGCACTATGTGCGATTAAATTGGTTGTTAAATGCGTATTTGTAATTGGTTTTAAAATATTATGATTTGATTTCGCACTTTACGATTTCACATACTTGGTACTTGTTATCGACCTCCTTGGGCTGCGTTCATGCCGCAGTGAGGTATACGATCGTCGATCCTCGCTCATAGGATCACAATTCGGCGTTTTGGGAAGCTCCGTTTCTCGAGGCTTATCATCGTATAGTCCTCCGTTGTAGGTACTTACATTCGTGGTATGGCGGGCCCCGTCCGTCATTGTTGTTATAACATTCGTAGAGTCCATGTAATCGTTGTGCGGAATTTGTAAAGGGATGTAAATCGTCGTTCAAGTTTTATTTATATATTCAGAAAGGTAACCGTTTTGGTTAGCCTGTTTTCTTATTTCATTATTGTATATCTTGTTTCATGTGTATGTTTTTTTATTTTCCGCTGATTTTCTCTGATGTTGTATCACTAGGGTGCCCAGGGTAAGGCACCAGTAGCGGGCCCGGGTTCGGGTCGTGACAGCCCAATCCTGGGACGCGATAAATTCATATAGTCTGCCCATAAGGTATCTCGCCCCAATCCCGACGCGGTAAAGTCATATAGTCCGCCCATAAGGTATCTTGCCCGACCCAACTCGGACGCGGTAAAGTCATATAGTCTGCCCATAAAGGTATACTGCCCGACCCATTTCTGGGACGCGATAATGTCATATAAAATCCGGGAATTTAACCCAACGTACTACGTACCTCTACTCCTTTAGAATAACTCTTTTTCAAATGAAACTTCCAAGATACTAACAACCGTAGTATCAAGTCATATCTACTTTTCAAGACAAGTCACAATACCTTTTAGAAATACATTTACCGGCTTCTAAATCAAGTGACTTCTTTCTTTAAAACCTTAAGCAATTGGTACCTTTAAAACAATTTGCCCTTCTTTATTTCAAATCATTTCTTTGCTTACATTACTGAAGAAAACCATTCTTTTAATCTTCCATAAAGTTGTTATAACCAACTTCCCATAAAGCCGTTATAACTCTTTATGTCTTAGACAAATTCATTCCTTTTATAACCAAGAGACTTATACTTTCAAATCAAATCACATAGCTTTCAAAATACTTCAAGTCTCTTAACTTTTAAGAAAACAAGTTTCTTAACTTTAGAATGGCAAGAAATCAATACTTTCCAAATCAAGTATTCTTTACTTTTAAATCAATTCATTTCTCCCTTTAAGAATCAAGTCCCATAACTTGAAAAATAAAGTCCCTTAACCTTTTAAAAATTTGAGGTCCATAGTCTTAAAACTTCATACGTAAATTCTTATAAATTAAGTAACATATACTTTGGTGCGTTGTGAATAAGTTATACTTATTTATAACGATCTTAATCAAGTAGCCATGATCTAGAAAATGTAATACAATTTTGTCTTATCTTAGCTTCTATGCAGATGGAGAATTCTACTCAGTTTAACTTAATTGGTTGTCATTACATTTTCCTTTATTAACGCCGCAGTTGGCTTGTTCGATACTTATTCTCATTTGTGTCAGAATCTTAGCCAAGTCAACTTGGCTCCAAAATACCACCTAACGACTCTTACCAACATCCCCCATAAGACTTGGTAAGAACTTAGGATAACTTAGACATAACCCTTACGTAGAGTAAATCAACATACATACCTCTTAACCTCTAAGAGTAGAAGGAATCATGAAATAATACCACATGTATATTCCATACATAGAATAATGTCAAAAGAAGGAAGAGGTTCACATACCTCGCGAAGATTATCGACAAATAGCAAAATGCTCCAAAGTACCTCAACCTTGATAGCTATTCCATCCTTCAAGTAGAATACGCTATACTTAGTAGTTCAACTTATAATGGCCATAATACGTCCATTAACCTCTAGCTTCAAACGCAGAATATTCTAAGTGCAAAGTCACTAAATTCTACGGAAAATCGGACAGCACTTCCTTTGTTTCTACATACTTTGCCACCTTTTTCAAGGCCGAATTCAATAACCAAACACGCCACATTTAAGGCTCAAAACAACAACCAATCAAAGGGGATTACACGCCTTACAATACGTGTAAAATTCCGCCCCACAATTAATACGAAACTAGTTCCATATTTAAAGTCATTCTTGGCTAAACATACTAGTTTTCGGATTAGGGTTCCAATATCCATAACACTTATCATTCTTCATAATATAATCCACATGATCATTTCTAACTAATACAACATGAAATCTTGAATTTTAATAGCAAGACGGAGATTATTACCTCCTTAAGCTCAAAATGATCCAAAACCCTAAGTCGATCCTTAGCAACTCCGACGCTTTTTCTTGACGTTCCAATCCGCTATTTGCAACCCTTAGAAGCTTGTGAAAAACTCCTCTTCTATTTCCAACTTCAAAGTTGAAGAACACCTTGGGTTTTCTTCTTGCGACTAACGTAAAAATGCGGTTTTTCCGAAATCTTTCTATTGAGATATCCTTACAATACCATTAGGGACCTTGGGTTAAAGTCTTGTGAATAAAGAACCACAAACTAAAATTTTTTGTGTGGAAATGCTCATGAACCCGAGAGCAACAATGAAGAACAAGGTGTTCTCTAATTTTTCTAAGTATTGGAAGACAAGTCTTGCTACTAGTGTGCTTATATAATACATTGGAGGGTCTAGATTATAACACTTGTAAAGTTTGGAGGGAAGAGATCAAGCCAAGTGGCCCTTGGACTTAGTCAACAATATCAAGCTCTTAATTAGCAAGACTTTGTCATCTATACATTGGTCAAATGACCATTTTACCCTTGCTTCAATTTCGTCCAAGACCAATGTGGGGGGTGCCACGTGTCACCCTCCTATTCGCCCATAAAATTCTGCAACCCTCGTGGGTCCCACAAAACGTAAAATTCCTCGGGTGGGCCCCACACGACCAAATTCGTAAAAATAAATTTCCATAATGATAATAAGTTCCATACTTCTTCAATTAATGCATTTTGAGAATCCAATTCTCCTCAACGAATATTTTTCCTTTCCGACGTTCGGAAGATTTTCCGTCGGAAAAACAATTCTTCCTTTCGTACCAATTTCAAGTCTTGAGTTCCTTACGTACATTCTCTTAAACATGTCCTGGAGTTACGGGGTGTAACATTATTCCCCCCTTAGAAACATTCGTCCCCGAATGTTCTTTCGGAGTCCAATCTAATTAGATAGTGACATAGTCTCCTTTTACTGCACCCTTCATATTACATATGCCACTCATGGCCACATAACAATACTTATACTAAGATGTCAACCTTGGCACTCACAAAGCCAACTATTCCATACTCATAATGACCTCAAAGTCTGTCGTAATCATCTCTACTAGGTCTACTAGGGTTTGACGACTGTATAATCACCGGGCAATTCTCATATACCCGCTCAGCTACCACCCCAAACACTCACGGGTGTAGTTACCTCGAAAGGTTCTTATGGATTCAGGCTCTATTCCTTTACACTTGGTCACTAATTTTCTTACTGGTCGCACTCTTTCCGTACTTCCCACTCATACTAGCATACATACATAACTTCCATACCGATTCTGGCCTCTAATCTTTGGAGTCACTCTATAAAACAATATAAGGCCATTTCCGGCTTTCACGACCTGGTTCCGGTGGAACGCGCCCACGAACCCGTAAAACAATTAACTAGACTTGGGCCTTGCACCCTCGTGACCCTGTCACGTAGCGGAACTACTACCAACGGATCCCACTCCATTTCAGGCTATGGGGCGACCGCACAGTCCTCACCCCACCCACCGTCGTTAACTCTTATTCTTGGTCTATAATAAATCTTTCTGCAGAAGACCTTGTACATCTAAGGTCTCAGCGGTCATCAATATTCTTAGGCTCGCAATTTCCATGCTCCAAGCCTACCTTACCAGTCCCCCCGTAAACGGGTACAAAAATTTCTCATAATACCATAATCGTGTCGTCTTGATCACAACAACCATTACTTACTCTATACGGACCTCATCCGTACAATTCTCTTAAGCCTACCACGTAGCTTAATATATTAACATGGTATTCCATTAAGTTTCTTAACATGACTTCTTAAGGGTTCACTGCCCTATCAGACAGCTCATCCTTTCCCAATTATCTCAAAATAAAACACAAGACCTTGGCGAGAATTCATTAATTGTTCCATACCTTCCCGGTATCTAGTTAGTCTTTACCAACTCCTGGTAATCTAAAATCATTCTAGGCAACACGCGTCTGACCCTCATACATAACTCCGTATAGATGTATGTCACAATACCAACTATACTATAATCATTACCAACCTGGATACGCAATCCACATAGTCCTTCCTGGGTCACTGCTGCCTTTCTCGTAGCTGCAATCAACATAACTCGTTAGGGAGAGACGACTCTAACAACACAGCTCTATCGCACGATCTCAGAGTGAGAAGAATGGAAACCAATCCTAAATGTCCTGCAACCTCCTGATTATAGATGTGGTGCACAACACACCGATAATCAAGACTCTACTAGACACGGTCTGTAGACACTTTCCGAGGACTAACTGCTCTGATACCACTTTTGTCACGACCCGACCCCGGGCCGCGACTGGTGCCCTGCATGGGCACCCTTCTAATCATACAACATAATAAACTGCGGAAGATAAATAACAATTTTTTTTATTTTAAACCAAGGCCAAGCCGATAAGGCTGCCATAACATAAAAATTACCCGAAAGGGTCTACACTGTTTAACAATGTAAAAACAACTCTAGCTACCCAAATTTACGATGAATACATACCTCTAAGATTTGAACAAATACTATGACGGGACAAGGCCCCACCGTACCCCTGAATATACATAGCCATGACAACTCCGGAACATTGGAGCCATCTCAAAGTGCTGAACCAGGATCCTAAGCTCGCGGATCCACAACTGTGTACCTAAACCTGCGGACATGAACGCAGCCCCCCGAAGGGGGTCAGTACAACAAATACCTAATATGGAACGGAAAATAAGGTACAATAAACAAATCATAACTGTACAAAAGAATGACAGGGGCAAGTATAAAAAGGGTACATACCAGATCCTACCGTGTCATTACCATCTCGTGAACTTAATCGTACCTTATTATCTTTTCCCATTTTTCAATAAAAGTTATAATCACTTTCTTACGTACATACTTAGGAAAATCACAATTTCATTACCATATAACTTACTTACCTTGCATAACATAAACCGACCTTTACGGAGGGATGCATATCGCCGGCCCCAACTGGGACGCGATAAAGTCACATAGTCCGCCCATAAAGGTATATCGCCCGCCCAACGGGACGCGGTAAAGGTCACATAGTCCGCCCATAAAGGTATACCGCCCGCCAATCTCGACGCGTAAGGTCACATAGTCTGCCCATAAAGGTATACTTGCCGGCCCAATCCCGGGACGCGGTAAGGTCACATAGTCTGCCCATAAAGGTATACTCGCCCAACTCGACGCCAGTAAAGTCATATAGTCTGCCCATAGGTATACTTCCGCCCAACTCGACGCGGGTAAAGTCATATAGTCTGCCCATAAAGGTATACTGCCCGGCCCAATCCTGGGACGCGGTAAAGTCATATAGTCTCCCATAAAGGTATACTGCCCGGCCCAATCTTGGGACTCGGTAAAGTCATATAGTCTTCCCATAAAGGTATACTTCCCTGCCCAACTCGGGACTCGGTAAAGTCATATAGTCTGCCCATAAAGGTATAATGCCCGACCCATTTCTGGGACGCGATAATGTCATATAAAATCCGGGAATTTAACCCAACGTACTACGTACCTCTACTCCTTTAGAATAACTCTTTTTCAAATGAAACTTCCAAGATACTAACAACCGTAGTATCAAGTCATATCTACTTTTCAAGACAAGTCACAATACCTTTTTAGAAATACATTTACCGGCTTCTAAATCAAGTGACTTCTTTCTTTAAAACCTTAAGCAATTGGTACCTTTAAAACAATTTGCCCTTCTTTATTTCAAATCATTTCTTTGCTTACATTACTGAATAAAACCATTCTTTTAATCTTCCATAAAGTTGTTATAACCAACTTCCCATAAAGCTGTTATAACTCTTTATGTCTTAGTCAAATTCATTCCTTTTATAACCAAGAGACTTATACTTTCAAATCAAATCACATAGCTTTCAAAATACTTCAAGTCTCTTAACTTTTAAGAAAACAAGTTTCTTAACTTTAGAATGGCAAGAAATCAATACTTTCCAAATCAAGTATTCTTTACTTTTAAACCAATTCATTTCTCCCTTTAAGAATCAAGTCCCATAACTTGAAAAATAAAGTCCCTTAACCTTTTAAAAATTTGAGGTCCATAGTCTTAAAACTTCATACGTAAATTCTTATAAATTAAGTAACATATACTTTGGTGCGTTGTGAATAAGTTATACTTATTTATAACGATCTTAATCAAGTAGTCATGATCTAGAAAATGTAATACAATTTTGTCGTATCTTAGCTTCTATGCAGATGGAGAATTCTACTCATTTTAACTTAATTGGTTGTCATTACATTTTCCTTTATTAACGCTGCAGTGGCTTGTTCGATACTTATTCTCATTTGTACCGTAACTTAGCCAAGTCAACTTGGCTCCAAAATACCTCCTAACGACTCTTACCAACATCCCCCATAAGACTTGGTAAGAACTTAGGATAACTTATACATAACCCTTACGTAGAGTAAATCAACATACATACCTCTTAACTTCTAAGAGTAGAAGGAATCATGAAATAATACCACATGTATATTCCATACATAGAATCATGTCAAAAGAAGGAAGAGGTTCACATACCTCGCGACGATTATCGACAAATAGCAAAATGCTCCAAAGTACCTCAACCTTGATAGCTATTCCATCCTTCAAGTAGAATACGCTATACTTAGTACTTCAACTTATAATGGCCATAATACGTCCATTAACCTCTAGCTTCAAACGCAGAATATTCTAAGTGCAAAGTCACTAAGTTCTACGGAAAATCGGACAGCACTTCCTTTGTTTCTACATACTTTGCCACCTTTTTCAAGGCCGAATTCAATAACCAAACATGCCACATTTAAGGCTCAAAACAACAACCAATCAAAGGGGATTACACGCCTTACAATACGTGTAAAATTCCGCCCCACAATTAATACGAAACTAGTTCCATATTTAAAGCCATTCTTGGCTAAACATACTAGTTTTCGGATTAGGGTTTCAATATCCATAACACTTATCATTCTTCATAATATAATCCACATGATCATTTCTAACTACTACAACATGAAATCTTGAATTTTAATAGCAAGACGGAGATTATTACCTCCTTAAGCTCAAAATGATCCAAAACCCTAAGTCGATCCTTAGCAACTCCGACTCCTTTTCTTGACGTTCCAATCCGCTATTTGCAACCCTTAGAAGCTTGTGAAAAACTCCTCTTCTATTTCCAACTTCAAAGTTGAAGAACACCTTGGGTTTTCGCCTTGCGACTAACGTAAAAATGCGGTTTTTCCGAAATCTTTCTATTGAGATATCCTTACAATACCCTTAGGGACCTTGGGTTAAAGTCTTGTGAATAAAGAACCACAAACTAAATTTTTTTGTGTGGAAATGCTCATGAACCCGAGAGCAACAATGATGAACAAGGTGTTCTCTAATTTTTCTAAGTGTTGGAAGACAAGTCTTGCTACTAGTGTGCTTATATAATACATTGGAGGGTCTAGATTATAACACTTGTAAAGTTTGGAGGGAAGAGATCAAGCCAAGTGGCCCTTGGACTTAGTCAACAATATCAAGCTCTTAATTAGCAAGACTTTGTCATCTATACATTGGTCAAATGACCATTTTACCCTTGCTTCAATTTCGTCCAAGACCAATGTGGGGGGTGCCACGTGTCGCCCTCCCATTCGCCCATAAAATTCCGCAACCCTCGTGGGTCCCACAAAACGTAAAATTCCTCGGGTGGGCCCCACACGACCAAATTCATAAAAATAAATTTCCATAATGATAATAAGTTCCATACTTCTTCAATTAATGCATTTTGAGAATCCAATTCTCCTCAACGAATATTTTTCCTTTCCGACGTTCGGAAGATTTTCCGTCGGAAAAACAATTCTTCCTTTCGTACCAATTTCAAGTCTTGAGCTCCTTACGTACATTCTCTTAAACATGTCCTGGAGTTACGGGGTGTAACAATGTCATTCACTATTTCACAAAGTAGATCCCATAAGTATTCACTAGGAACGGTTCAAGTCCAAAAGACACCTTTTCTGATGCATGTCATATCTAGTTTTTCAAGAATAACGTTAAGTTCCTCATTATCTTATTTTCTATCCAAAGGTAGGGTATTATTGATGTTTGAATAGAAAATGTGAGGTATTGTTGGAACTTGTACAAGAAGAAGAGAAGAAAGTGATCGAAGTCTAAAAAAATAGGCATAGCGTCGCGATGCCCAGGAACAGGGCCGTGGCGCCGGACAGGGAAAAATTCCGCTGACAAGCTTACTTGCTGGTGCGCAGTAACAATGAAACTTCATAGAGGTCTGATATAATTTCAGGGCCGCGGCGCTAGGGGTGCACAAAAGGTTAAAACCGGACCGGACTGGACCGAAGACAGAAAAATTAGATCATTAGGACCGAAAACCGGACCGAATTTCTAGGTCTTTTTCGGTCCGGTTATTTGGACCGAATGGACCGAATCAAAGGCAAGCAGAAAATACATATACAAATTATACAATTTACAAATGCCAATAAAATGACACTCCAGTCCACACCACAGTGAGTTAGTGACACAGTCCACTCCAGTACTCTACACCCCAAATCCAAATCACACAGTTGCAATAAAACTTTTACATGATTTATTATTATTACACAGAAAACTTTTATAACTAAAAAAACAACCGTGTCAGTGTAGACGCAGCAAAGAAGGTGCTTGGCTGCTTGCAGCATCAGCCTTGATCCACACTTGCTGACTGCTGCAAGTTGCATCCATTTCCCTTTTCCCCTTCTGTTGACTGCTTCTACTGCCTACTGATTCGTCAACCCTAACCATAGTCCAGTACATCCACAATAAACTTCACAATAAAATCATCAAACACTTGTTGCTCGCCTGCTCATTGTCCAGTCCAGTGTCCTCACTGCCCTGTCCACATCACAATCCACAAAATTCATTTTTGAAAATGCCAAAACTAAAAATAGCAGTAGGGAAGAGAATGACAATATCCTTAAAGAAAATACATTATACACATACAAAGACAAACCTCAAACCATCAAACACATATAGTAGATTCATTAATTCCACACTTTTGAAAATCTGTATGAAAGAAAATAATAAAGTTAGTAATAAGAATTGTAAATCTTCTAATTCTTGCAATGAGATATCATCATATTCATATCATACCATTCTCCAAATCTTGCAACTCTTCTAATGATTCTTCCACATTAATAAGTTTGGATTTCTTCGTCAAAGTTGCACGAAGCCAATCTTGACCACAAATGAGTCATTGCACCATCTTTAACATAAAATAAAAGTTAAGAAATACAACTTACCAATTATTATAATAAAAATTAAATTTGCTTTACAAAAAATACAAAAGAAAATGTATTACCTTAGGTGTCAAAGAACTCCGGAATTGATCAAATGTTCGTCCTCCGGTACTAAATGCACTCGTATAAATCAGCGTAGATACCGGAATAGCTAATATATCACGAGCCATGCGTGAAACAACGGGAAATCTTAGTGAATTGAGCTTTCACCAAGTTAAGATTTCAATATCTTCTTCATCCGCCTCTTCATTCAAATATCGATCAAGCTCCGGCCTCGTACTATATTTACCATTTGCTTCTAACGAAGATTTGAGCTTCCTAAATTTAGCCTTGAGATCTAATCTCATATCACTTGATTCAGATACATCACTTGTCCCACTCAAAACAACAGTAGGGAAATACATAGCCTTATATTCATCAAACAAATCATTTAGGACTTGTTGAATATTCTCAAGCAAACTATCACCCTTCACTTCCCCATACATCTCATGTAAAGTCAATTGCAAACCAACCTTTTTCATCGTAGGATCAAGAATGACAGCCACATAAATCAACATGTTGAACTTTTCTAAACTACCCCAATACTTATCAAACTTTTCTTTCATCTTAACAGCCATTGCACTCAATTCTACATCACAAGTACTTTCTAGTTCTTTTAATGTTCCAAGAGCTGTACCAATATCAAACAATGCACTATTGCACGTGACACTCAAAGAAGCATAAACATTATTAGTTAAAGTGTAAAACTTTTCTAGAAAAATAACAAGCCTCTTGGCCAACAACCAATCACTCTCATTAGGCCCTACATTAGTAGGCTCTTTAAGATCTTGCTCTTTGTGAAGTTCAAACATACCAAACACTCGCTCAAATTTTATAGTTGTCATCAACATAGTATAAGTTGAGTTCCAACGAATGGGCACATCAAGTGGCAACAAAGATTTGCTCTCTATTTTCAAGACTGTTGCAATTTCTTTAAATTTATGAAGCCTAGCAGGAGAATTCCTCACAAATTTCACAGCAGCTCGAATTCTTTCAATTGCTTTAAGAGAATCTTTTATTTTCAAACCGTCTCAAACAATAAGATTAACAATATGAGCGACACATCTCATATGCAAATACTTTCCATTACTTATTGCACTACCATTGCTTTGAACTATTCTCATCAAGTGACTACAAGCAACATCATTTGAAGAGGAATTATCAACAGTCACGGTAAAAAGTTTCATATGTAAATCCCAACTCTCTAAACAAGATTCTATAGCTTTTGCAATTGATTCACCCCTATGACTTGTAATTGGACAAAAGTTTAGAATTCGTTTTTGCAAATTCCAATCATTGTCTATAAAATGAGCGGTAATACACATATAGTTGATTTTTTGATTAGATGTCCATGAATCAGTTGTCACACAGACTCATTGACATGATAATTTGAGAAATTCTTTCAATTTTTCTTTTTCTTTCAAATAAAGTTGAAAGCAACCACGCGCCACAGTCATACGGGAGGGTAATATAAACTCAGGGCAAGCAACCGATATGAAATGCTTAAAACCAGGTTTTTCAACACAACGAAAAGGAAGTTTGTCAACTATCACCAAGTTCATTAACATTTAAAACTCAATTTCTCAACTCCCTTCTCCTTTTTTATCCGCAACAGCCTCCAAAACCAATTTACTTTGATTTTGTTTAATCACATTCTCCGGGTATAGTAGGCATTGAGTTGCATAATTTTTCACATTTTTGTTACCATTAATAGCAGAGTCACACACAAAAGTTTTATGGCAATACTTACATTCAGCTCTACACTTTCCCTCGCCATTAGTCAAATACAACTTGTATTCCTTCCAATATTCAGCCCTTTGTTTGTTACAAGTAATATATTGTTGTTCCTCCGTTGGCATAATACTTGTCTGTGTTTCGAGTGTATTTGTTGGTGTTTGAGAAGGCAATACAAACCCAGGGGCAGGGCAAGGCCCATCTTCAAAATTTGGTTTAGTCGTTCGAGTCATTTCATCATCTCTTTTCCTTTTGGATTGGACATCAGATTCAGAGGTACTAGGCAACATCTGCATGTGAATACAAACTTATAATATCATTTACAAAAGAATACAAACTTTTGTTGCACAACTTCAAATGAATACAAACTAATGAACTATTCCTTAGTAGTAAGTAGTACATACCTTGTCGAGAGATTGAGAGACTGAGACTCTGAGAGTGAGAGAGGCGACAGGCACATGCGACTCGACTCTGGAGTGGCGACTGGCGAGAGCGGCGACGCGACAGGGAAACTGGTGGCGATAGTGGCGATGTCGATGAGACTTGAGAGAGCGAGACGTTGACGGACAAGTGAGGAGTGGCGACGTCGACGGTGATGTGAGATTGAGATTTAGGAATTAGGGATTTAGATTAGAGAGAGAGACGGACGTTCGTTAGGGGAGAGGACTGGGAATGAATTTTTAGAATTAGATATTTTAGTATTTAGGTATTTAGAAAATTAGGATTATATATATTATAAAAATATATATATATATATATATATATAAAAAATTCGGTCCGGACCGGACCGGACCGAAAATCGAAAAAAATATTTCAAAGGACCGAGGACTGGACCGAAATTACCGGTCCGAACAGGTTCGGTCCGGTCCATTTTTCGGTCCGGACCGACTTTTGTGCACCCCTACGCGGTGCCGAGAATGCAGGGCCGCGACAACAGCCAAACTTAAATCCGAATTAAGAGTGGATCGTTTCGAGCAGTCTCAACTTTTGGAGTGAATGTTTATGCCTGTTTAGATGTTTATACTATAAAATGATCACTTGGTTGCATGGAGAAACATACAAGATCTACATATTACATTGCAATCAATCATTTAACTCAATTAATGATTTGAGATTGTGACTTCTTCTCCTTCTTCTTCATAAACACTTTCTTGAAGAACACATATAGTAATTTGCCAGAGGTGAAGTTCTTGTGCTAGAACTCCCACTTAGATAGTTGTATCCTCTAGACAGACGTCCGGAAAACTACAACACAAGTGGGGGCGAATTTTTGTCTTAGGACACTGCATTGCAGGTGTTGACACCCAATTTTGACCCATCTTTTAGTCATTTCTTGCAATTTTAAGCATTTTAGGACACCACATTTTATCACCATTTTTTGACATTTTTGTATATTTTTTACCTAACATTCTATGTTGTTTTATTTTTTGTAAATTGGCATCATGTTTTTACTTTAATTATGTATTAAACATTTTCAAATATTATGTTATTATTGTTGCGCGATCATTTTATTTTATTAATTTTGCATCTCTTTAAATAATTAACTGACATCCCGTCTTTACTTTAATCAGACATTAAATATTTGCTAAATATTGTATTTTATTATTATTGCATCGACATTTGCATTTTAATAATTTTGCATCTTTTTAAATACTTTTTCTTTTTAATAATTAACCCGTTTTGTATTTCATCAAACCAGTCCAGTCCAAGGCACAATCTGGACCAATCCAATCCGCCAAAAACCGAAGCCCAAACTGAGGCCCAATACTCCTTTCATCTTTTCCCCCCAATACCTAATACCCAAACCCAAAACTCTAAACCTAATCCCACACTATAAAATAAACACTCCACCCATTTTAAAAAGGGCACCCAGCCGCAGCAACCCAAAAGGCCCTCTCCCTATATTAAAAGTTTTAAACTCACCCCTGCCGACCCCCTGAAACCCTCAGCAGCCACACCTCTCCCTCTCCTCCTCACCTTTCCCGTCGCCGTCGCCCTTCACCGGAGTTCCAAGATCTGGCGAACCCCCTAGCAGCACCCCCAGCCGCACCCCTCCTAACTCCTCTTCATCTTCATCATCAACACATATCACAACACACATCACACACAACACACAACCCTAAAAGGCCCCTCCCTGCAGATTTTTCCTCTCCCGTCGCTGCTGCCCTTCGCCGGAGCTCCAAGCTCCGGCGAACCCCTTTTAGACACCCTCAGACGCCCTAACTCCCTTCACCCCATTCCCTGCCTTCCCGTAGACCGTCTGTTGGCTTGTATTTTAGGCGTTGCTCCGGTGAAAACCGTTGAAGCAACGTCGTGCTTCCCTTCCCCTCTGTTTTTCCAGTCCTTCGCCAGATTCGACCACCGGCGGCGGACACTACCGGCGATGTTGTTTGTTTCTCTGTTATCGCAACTATATTTTGTAGTGGGAGACTGATTCTGTTGGCAATTTTGGGGGTTCGATTCCGGTATTCTGTCTCTGTTGGACTGATCTTATGTTTGGGTTCTTGCCGGAGTTCTGAAAACTCCGGCGACTGTTAGTTACCACCACACCGAATCACCACCGCCATTATTGTAGACTATTAAACGTGGTTGTTCTTTTTCTTTTCTAGATCTTACCCGAAAGGTATTCTGGCGTAGCTCTGGCATCTCGCTGTCGAAGCAATGTCGTCTCTCTGTTCCCTCTCTCATTTATTAACGAGTTTCAACGCCACTTTCTATTTTTTCTGGTTGTATTGTTGTGTGTTTGTTATGACTGGTTTACTCTTGTTCTGACACACTCCGGCGAGGTATGTATTTTGCGTACTGGCTGACTTTGAACGTTCCTAATCTTGCAAGTTTTTGTTGGTTTATCATTGTCTGATTGCACTTTGAGACCATTTTGTTACCGTCGAGAATGCTTATTTGTTGTTTAGTTGTCATTTGGGGTCTGAGGATTAATGCATTTTATGATGGGATGCGGCCACATTTTATTGCTATATTAGGTGGTGTGGAATTGTTTCATTTGAGGTTCAGTTATTACACTGGAAAAGGAAAACACGTGGTGCTTATTTCTTTGATTCGGTAACTATATTCAGCTGGTATATTTGAAATGAAAAAGATACTGCCCCATTTGATATTAACTGATTTGAATATGATACTACAATGGCCAATGAAAAAGTTATCCGTCGATTTTTGAGACCTCCACAATTGCAAAGACGGAAAATAAAATAAATGAAACTTTCAGGGCAATGATGATTTCTTCCACTTACACCGGATAACCAACATGCGTTGGCAGGGCGAATTCTCGCAGCCGCACTTGTTTAGGCTGTCCCACTTTATTTTTATATATCTGAGCCCTCTGTGTTAAAAACTATTACTGTTTTGGCACGGATCCGAAGGTTTTATTTATTTTATTGTTTCTAGCAATATTGGCCGATGAAGGAATCTCCGTCTGATTTCCAAGGCCTTCCCTGTACAAAAGACGAATTTATTTTGGCTTTACTTATTAATTCTTGCTATTATTTTTAAAATTGTTTATTCTATTACTAACACTTTTACTAAGTGTTTATGCAGGTACCCGTAGATCATCTTGTGCAGAAGGCCTAAAAAGGGTTAAAATGATGTCCTGGAATTTTATCTTATGTCATATTTAATTTTAGTTTTATTATTCTGTATCGCATTTTATTTTAATTGTAAATTATGTAAAAATGCTTAGAATAGGTAGAATAAAAGTCAATATATAATTAACCTAGGTTTGAACGGATAACTGCAAGTTAGCGGATCTTAGAGGATGCCTAACCCCTTCCCTTTAGGATAATAAAGAACTCTGATCCAGAATCTCATTAATTTCGCAGACCATTAAATGGAGATTAATTGCAGCATTTTTATTGCAATAAATCAAGTGTCCTAATTCACTTAATTAATTAGGTGGCGACTCCTTTAAATACATCTAGGAATCAACCATACGTAGTACTCCTGTTTTCGACCACGGTTAAAATAGGGTGTTACAGAATGGCGACTCCGCTGGGGATTCAGGTTCTTGACCATAACAAACCTAGGTTTATTATTGCTTGGCTTTATTTATTTTATTTGTTTTAAATGCCTTAAAATTGTTTGCTTTAATTTTGTATGCTTAACTGTTTTAATTACTACTTGCTTTTATTACTTTCCTTAAACTGACATTCCGCTCATATTTCCTCCACTCTGGAAAATTCACATTGTCACACACTACACGCGTTGGTGTGCTTCGCGCACCCGCGAATTTCTTTCAAAAATACCCAAAATTTAGGAGAGTTGGCGCTTGCGCGGAGTTAGATCGGTTCGTCTGATCAGCCGCGTAGCCTTCTCACTCGAGTTGTCCGTTCGAGAACTTGCGTCTAGTAAGCCAAATCTTAGAAAACTTAAGATAGAGCCATACCACTTTTTATTAAGTCATGCATGCATAAACCTTAGGTGGGTTAATCCTTGGTATTAACGCCACAATTAGAAATCCACCAAACTTGTCGACGGGTTTTACAACCCAACGACCCATTAGCATACTATGTGTAGCATGATGATGATAGACGGATCCAAGCCTGGTTATGACACACCGAAATTGGAAAAAGTGCACCGTCATTTGGTCGCCAAAACATTGCAGTTTAACGACTTGGACCTATTTATCATAATCTCGCATATTTGGCGTTTAGGCCTACCCCTGGCATAAGAGAGGTCCCATGCATATTAGGCGCGCGCTTGATTTGCATGCTTTTGTTTACTATTTTGTCGCTAGCAATTCTGTACATATTATTTAATGCAATAATTACCCTTTTAACCCCTGTACATATCATGCTATGTGCTTATAACTCTGGCCACGAGCATTTGCATTTTTTGCACTTTTGTTGTCATATTGCAATCAGGACTTCTACTGCGTAAATCGCTCTTGAACAACGCGATTTGGACTTTGTGAAGAATTAACCACCAGTCCGGTTGAACCAAGCAGGGGAGTCTTTGACTATATTGTCACGCCCTTACATTTTACTATTTTTGTGGCTTGCCTACTCTCACCCATTTGTCATATCTTTTGCAGGAAGACCGTCCTCGCAAATAGTCGAGGGCGGACAACAACAACAAAAAAAAAAATCATCACAAGAATGAGCTAGAGTTATGTTGATGGAAAGAAGTCAGCTTATGTCAGATTCAACGAAGCATCGCTCTGGGTCCTATATTTTGTATTTTTATACATATTTGCAAATTCAATTGATATGTCTAGTACTGATTACATAATTCTTTATCATGCATTTTACAACATAATCTTCCCGAACTACGCGTGTCTGATTCTCACCATACGGTGTGATACGTAGGCAACCCATCTAGGGTTCGACACCACCACATAAAAAAAGGGACATATTTGGTTCACCCATTCATTGCATTTATCCAATCACGTACATTCATTCGTGCATTTCATTCATTCTATCACAGTCATGCATTTTCTTTTCATTACATTCTTTTACTTTGCATTAGTCTTATAGTGAACAATCATTTGTTTTTCACAACTTTATTTTTGCATTTCTTTCATGAATAATTTTTTTTTAAATCATACGTTTTATAACATATCTGAACGAACTACGCACACCTGATTCTCGTCAAAGATGAGATACGTAGGCAGCCCTATTCTGGTTCGGTACCATTTATCCAAAAAAAATACAAAAATATTTTATTCAAAAAGCAAAAAAAAAAAACTAAAAAAAAAAACAAAACAAAAAAAAAATCAAAAAGAATGCTCTTTTAAGTATCATTTCTTGATTTGGTTGATACCAATACAGTTAGGAGTGTGCATAGAAAGACCGAGTAATAATCATCATGGGTTGACTTCGTGATAAACCGTAGATTCTTTTGGTACCTTTCACGCACACATGTAATGACATTCTTGCATTCTTTTAAGATAAGAACGAAACCAACCTCATCGTTTCATGTGCATTTTGTGGTGAGTTTTAGAATACGTTCAATTGCATTGCATTGTGATCTAGAACTTGACCCGAATGTTTGTTGAGGCGAAATCCTGAGTAACACTCGGTGTAGGAAAAGATCGTAGGCTTTCTTTGACCCGTTTGAGCCTTTTCAGCCTACCAAATAACATTATTCGTAGTACACCCCTTTTGAGCCTAAAGCCTATTCTTTTGACAACCGCATATTACACCTATACCATTTCTGAGTGCGTACGCACTATTCCTCTCTTGGCCCAACCTCCTTGAGCGCTTTAGAAATGTGCAAGTGGCTGACAAATTCTGCGTCGAATTTTGCAAAGGCAAAATTGTCAAAGTCCCAAAAGGGAAAAGAAAAACACAAAGGACGACTTCACAAAAAGAAAAAAGAAAAAAAGCCCCGGCATTATAAAAAGAAAAGAATGAAATGAGAGAATAACTTTGGAAAAAGCGGGCTCCAGATGAAAGATTCAAAAGGAAGTCAGTACAGAAAAACTGGGACAAAAAAAAAAAAAAAAAAAAAAAACAGATCAGCATTAAAGCACACAAATATCAAGCACGGACGTAGTGCAACGCTCGAGGAAGATTAGTCACTTTTACCCAAATGATATTCATCCCTCTCCCCAAACCTATATTACAAGCCCGTGACAAGCCCTACATGATCTTATACTGAGGGTTCTCACATTAGTGGATACTTACATGACGGCCAAGCCTATGATATCACAATTGCATGCATTGAACATCCTTTTGAGTGTGAGCGTACTTCTCTAAACGTCCCAAAATTCAAAATATTAGAATATATGTGAGAAATGGGACTTTCTTTTCAGTGAGAGCATTTGAAACGTGAGATTACGTGTAGTTCGAAACCTTGGCTGCAAGCGAGTGTGTCGATACTTAGGTGTCTGAGGTACCACTTGAAACTATAGGAATTACCCAGAAGTCAGTCTTGGTTAGACCGGAAGTGAATAACGGAATTCCTAAGCACAATACTAATTGTTGGTATCAACTGAAGTCAGAACGTGATGCTGTCTTTTCACCTTTCAAAAAAAATAAAATATATATATATATATATATATATATATAAATTCTCATTTTTTGCATCACGAACTACGTCTTGACCTGATTCCCTCAGCGGGATACGTAGGCGGCCACATTGACTTCGGTCTCATTTTTTGAAAAATTGTACAATCATTTTTGCATCACGAACTACGTCTTGACCTGATTCCCTCAGCGGGATACGTAGGCGGCCACATTGGCTTCGGTCTCATTTTTTGAAAAAACTGTACAATCATTTTTGCATCACGAACTACGTCTTGACCTGATTCCCTCAATGGATACGTGGCGACATCGTTTTGGCCTCATTTTTTGAAAAAATTGTACAATCATTTTTTGCATCATGAACTACGTCTTGACCTGATTCCCTCGACGGGATACGTAGGTGTTACACCCCGTAGTTCCAGGGTATGTATGCGAGGACATACGTACGAGAATACGACATTTAAATTAAAAAGGAAGAAAGATGTGATTTTTCGACGGAAAAGTTTCCGGATTTTGTGAAGGAAAAAGGTTCGTTTATGGGAATTGGATTCCCGGATTCGGTATTCGGACTTTTTGGAATATTTGAGAATTATGGAATTTTATTTCCGGAATTGGTCACGTGGGGCCCACGGGGAAAAAATTACGGTTTTGAGGGGCCCACTTTATTTTCGGATTTTTGGCATTACGGATATTTTCGAAAGACGAAATATTTTGGACGAGTAGGGGGCGACACGTGTCACCCCCATGTGGCCATGTTGGCCGAATGGCTAGTGGACACGTAGGCGGCGTTTTGGGGGACAAGTGGCAAGCCACTTGTCCCATTTTTGTGGTGGACAAATGGTTGGCAAACTACCCACACACATGTACCCCATCCTCACCTTACACTTGCTTTAATCTTGGCCCTTGATTTCCCTATAAATACCCCTCCCTTTGGATTGCAAGACTTCATCCCACACTTGAAGAATTTCAAGCAAAATACTCCCTCCCTTTTGTTAAGTGTTCTCGGTTTTTGGCTAAGATCTTGACCAAAGATTGCCCAAAAATTCTTAAACTTTTAGGTGTTCTTCCTTATGGTACTAGGAAGATTGTAAACCAAGTGTTAGAAAAGATTTCACACCCTAACCTATAAATACACCCCCTTGGCCGAAACATTGCCTAGTTTGAGCCTAAAGTGTTGTTCACTTTTTTTGGAGTTGGATCTTGAAGAGGAGTTGGTTAGGAGCGTCTAAGGGTTGCTTGGAGCAGTTGGAACGTAAGGAATTGGAGCTAAGATTTGCTAAGGATCGACTTATAAATCTTGGATAATTTTAGGCTTATCGAGGTAATGATCTTTGTCCCCCTATTGTAATTAGATATTACATGTTGTAGTAATGTATAGTTGAGTATACTATATGTAGAATGATTATGGATAAGAATTGAACTGTATTTACATTGGACTGTATTTACAATAGACTTGTAGTATTATTGTGGAGTAGAATTGTACACGTTCGGTTAGACGTGTAACCCCCCCCCCCCCCATGGAAATTGTTGGCTTGGTGGCAGGCCTCGATAGAGGAGGAGATTTATGTGGTTGCGGGGAGGTCTTGCGAATTTTCCGTAGAAATAGGAACCTTGTACTTTGAAATGTGCTACAAAGTGTTCGAGAAGTTGATAGACGTTTTGTGGCCTTTATAGGGTGAAGTACTACGAGTAGCGTATTCTACTTGAAGGGTGGAAAAGGCTATCAAGGTTATAGTACTTGGGAGCGTTTTGCTAATTATCGATAATCGTCGCGAGGTATGTGAACCTCTTCCTATCTTTTCTAGCATGATTGTGTGAACTATGTAGTACGGTAGACGTACGTGTGCTAAACGAATTTGGTTGGTTTAAAACATAAAGGGTTATAACGGCTTTATGAGAAGTTTGTTATAACAACTTTATGTAGGTAAAGAAATGGTTTGTGGTTTTTAAAAAAGATAAGAGACTTGACTTATAAATGACTTGATGTGAATTAGTAAGGACTTGGTTTGTGTTAAAAAGTTGTGAAACCGCTTTTATGAGAATGGGTAATTGGGTTTTAAAAGGAAATAGTATATTGATTTCGAAAATGAGAAAAAGTATCGAACAAACCACTGCAGCGTTAATAAAGGAAAATGTATTGACTAATAATTAATTATATCAAAACCAGTAGAAACCTCCATCTGCATAGAAGCTAAGATAAGACAAAATTGTATTACATTTCCTAGATCATGGCTGCTTTAATAAGATCATTAATAACAAGTATTGATTTTTCTTAAAATCCAAAGTAAGGAACTTGATTTCTAAAAGAAAGGAGATTCGAGGAACTAAAGTGTTATACCCCGTAGTTCCAGGGTATGTATGTGAGGACGTACGTACGAGAATACGACAGAAATTTTGGAAAGAAAGGAAGATGTGATTTTTTTCGACGGAAAAGTTCGGGTTTTTTGTGTAGAAAAAGGTTCGTTCATGGGAATTGGATTCCCAGATGTGGGATTTGGACTTCTTGGATTATATTAGAATTTTGAGGTTTTATTTTCGAAATGGTCACGTGGGACCCACTGAGAAATTTACGGTTTGTGGGCCCGCTTTGTTTTGAGATTTCGGTATTTTGGATATTTTCGAAGACGAAATATTTTGGGAATTGGGGCGACACGTGTCACCCCATGTGGCACTTGGCGAAATGGGTGAATGATGGCTAGGCCATCATTCTGGCCGATTGGCCTCACACTGCACCATTTTCGTTTGGCCATGTGGTGTGGTGGGACCCACACACACATGGCCCAATCTTGACCCTACACTTATATTGATCTTGGCCCTTGGTTCTTCTATAAATACCCTGGCGAAGAGTAAAATCATCCTCACTTGAAAGCTTTCCAAAGCAAATGTTTTCCCTCCCTTTGTGTAGATTTCGTCCTCCCCTCTTGTGTAGAAAATACTTGGTGTATTGTTGTATAATCCCAAATACCTTGGCCTAGTATCCCTAGTAGTATTCCAAAGTTATTTCAATACTAGGAGCAAATACTACTTTATTCCAATAGCAGTAAACGAAACCTAGAAAAATCTTCCTAGCTTGGTGGAAGTATTTAGAGAAGTTGTTTAGAAACTTCTAAGGTCGCTTGGAGCGGGTTGGAGCGTAAGGATCGGAGCTAAGCGTTGCTCGGGATCGACTTATAACTTGGATAATTTTTGGGCTTATCGAGGTAATGATCTATGTCCTATTGTAATTGGATATTACATGTTGTAGTAGTTATACTTGAGTATATTATATTGGAAGGATGATTATAAAGGATTGAATTGTATTTACATTGGGTACTTACAGAGACTTGTGTAAGTATTATTGTGAAGCATATTTGAACACGTCAGGTTAGGCGTGTAATCCTGAGTTGTTGGCACAGTAGCGGGCACAGTTGGAGGAGATTTATGTGATAGCGGGAGGTCTTTGCGAAATTTACGTAGAATAAGGAATCTTGTGTTTAGAATATTCTACGGAGAGTGCTAGAAGTTGATTTATATATTGTGGTTGTTATAGGTGGATCTTTCACGCGGCATACTTGACTTGGCTTGTGGTTTAAGCTAAAGGTATGTGATTCTTCCTATACTCTTGAGCATGATTGTTGTGAACTATATAGTACGGTGAGCGACGTGTGTGAAACGATTTTTGTTTGTTTTAAAACATAAAGTGTTATAATGGCTTTATGGGAAGTTAGTTATAACGACTTTATGAAGATAAAAGAAAGATTTGGTTTGATAAGAAACGACTTGATTTTGAAAGTTAAGAGACTTGATCTTGAAAGATAAGAGACTTGACTTATAACGACTTGTTTTGGAAAAGGAGAAGTAACTTGATTTAAGTATAGGTTACTTGTTTTGAAAAGAGTAAGTTAATTGGGTTTTAAAAAGAGTATACTTGATGTTGTTCTAAAAGAAAAGCACTTGGTTTATAAAGTATAGGGTACTTGATTTTAAAAGCCTTGTAAAGATTTTTACGAAGGTGAAGTAATTTGGTTTTAAAAGTAAAGCGTGTTTTCTTTATATACTACGAGTATTAGTATCGTGTGGCTTTACGTAGAAAGAGGTCTTTTTGAAAGAAGGAAAGTATGTAGTATTTTGGGTTTGAAACCGGATTGTTGATTAAAATGAATGTATGTTAAACTTTATCTTGTTGTGATAGTCTTTGATGTGCAAGTGTTTTGTTGATGTCTTCGTGACTGCAGGAGTGGCTATCGATTGATTATTGGACATCACGGCGTTGGGTGGTCCACAGTATCGTCCACTTTGAGTATTGGTGGTTGTTTCAGATCGTCGTGACTCTGGGAGGGCGGCTATCGATTTATTTCCTTTGGACATCTTGGCGTGATGGATGTTCCACGCATGCGTCCGAGGATGGTTTCATGGCCGTGACTTCCGAGGTAAGATCTTGGGGCATGCGGTCATTGTGAGGTTGATTGTTAGTCCATGGACCGCTAATCCATGAAGCTTGCGCGCGACGGCGATCCGGGCTTGGTTTATGCGTGTGGTTCGTGCACACTTTAGATACTTGTTACGGTCATTTTCTCGTATCCGGTAGCCTCTGGTAGATAGCTTAAGATACTTGCCTCGGCCATATCTTGTGAGATGGTAGGCTATTATGCGTTAGCTTAAGATACTTGCCTCGGCTACATTGCGTGGGCCTTTGGGTGGTAGTTGGCTTGTACCTTGCGTGATGGGATATGACTAGCTTTGACCGTAGTTGGCTATTCTACTGGCCCGTCGGTTTTGATGACGCAGCGTGATCTAGTGTTCGAGTTCACATATGGGTGTTGTTTTACATCATGTCGCCGCGATGAGGAATGAGTTCCACGTAGAGTGGTATTATGGGCGTGAGACCCATAATTATGTGTGAGTGATTATTCTGGGGATATGCGTCCCCTTACTTGACATAACTGTTTACTTATTGCGAAATGGTTTTATAAAATGATGAAATGTGATTTCATTACAGTATTTTCAGTTTCACATACTTGGTACATGTTATCTTGACCTCGCCCGAGGCTGCGTTCATGCCGCGGTAGAGGTACACCGGATTGGTTGATCTCGCTCATGGATCGCGAGCGTTGGGAAGCTCCGTACCTCCGGAGGCTTATCTTTTGGTATAGTCCCCTGTCATTGTAGGTACTTGTACATTCAGGGGTATGGCGGGGCCCTGTCCCGTCATAGTTGTTGTATATCTTAGAGGTCTGTAGCACTGTTGTGGGCAGGGTTTGTAAAAAGGATAACTGTTCGGGTTTTATGTATATATACTGAAGGCAACGGTTGGGAGCTTTGTTTATTTATTTATGTCTCTCATTTCATGTGTAAAGTTTTTATTTCCGCTGGTTTTCTCTGATGTTGTATCACTAGGGTGCCCGGGGTAAGGCACCAGTGACGGGCCCGGGTTTCGGGGCGTCACATAAAGTGTTTTGGTTTAAAAGAAAGGCATGTTTTTGTCTTAAAATAGTTTAAAAAAGAAGGCAGGGTTTTTGTCTTAAAATTGGTTTATTTCAAAAGAAGGTATGGAAATTGTTTTGGTTTACTTAAAAAAGATAGTTACTCTATTTTGATACTACGAGTATCGTTTGACTTTTTGTGAAAGAAATGGATCTTTTAAAGTGTTAAAATGTGTAGTACCTTGGGGTTAAAATCCGAATTTGTGGTAATAAAATAAAAGTCTATGAGTACGTTGACTTGCCTATGCTTGTTGTGCTAGCCTTTGTTGTGCAAGTGTTTTGATTCTGTGCTACCGAGTCTCTCGATGGAGGGCCGGTTATCTTGTTATATCCTTGGACCTACTGACACGTTGGGTGGCCCACGGGTATGGTTCCATTAGGATTGTTGTTCCATGGACTAGCTCTCCATGAGGTTTTACTGATTCGGCTTTGGTATCTGGTAGTTGGCTCTCGTACTTGCCCCGGTCGTGGCTGATTCGGCTTTGGTTCTGGTAGTTAGCCTTCGTACTTGCCCCGTTCAGTTTTGTGGCGAAGTCTCGTGACTTACGGTTGTGATCTGGTGGTTAGCTTGGTTACGCCCCGTCGGTACGTGGCGCGGTGGATCTGGTAGAGGTTATCGCGACTGCCACGCGTCGCCCGCGCGGCGTATCGTGACTTACGGTTGTGATCGGTGGTTAGCACAGTTACTTGCCCCGTCGGCTACGCGCGCAGAGGATCTGGTAGGCTATCGCACTTGCCGCGTGTCGCCCGCGAGTCGGTGTTTGGACGAAGCCGTGACTTACGGTTGTGATCGGTGGTTAGCTGGTTACTTGCCCCGTCGCTACGCGTGGCGCAGAGGATCGGTAGAGGCTATCGCACTTGCCACGTGTCAGCTTCGTGATATGGTTGTTTAGTATTGTTGGTACGGTAGGTTCTGGTAGCTGGCTTTCGTACTTGCCCCGGTCAGTTGATGATGCAGGTTGGATCTGGTAGCTATGCCTTCGCATTGCCGTCACGGTTTCTATGACAGGTGGGACACGGTGTTCATGTGTACTTCTTGGTGTTATTATATCATAGATGCGGTGAGGAAGGTATTCCACGCATGATTGATGTTGTGGGCGTGAGACCCATAGTTATATTTGAGTGACGACTTTGAGGGCGTGAGTCCCTGACTTGACATGACTGCTTATATATTGTGGACTGTAGTTTGGTTATCATACATGTCTCCTATTTTTATATAGACTGTTATGATTTCATTTACAGTATTTTCAGTTTCACATACTTGGTACCTGTTGTACTGACCTCCTTCGGGGGGCTGCGTTCATACCGCAGGTAGAGGTACACCGGTTGTTGATCCTCGTTCATAGGATCGCAGCGACGTTGGGAAGCTCGTTTCTCGAGGCTTATCTTTTAGTATAGTCCTCACATGTAGGTACTTGTACATTCGTGGTATGGCGGGCCTGTCCGTCATAGTTGTTATTACATTCTTAGAGGTATGTAATCTTGTTGTAGGCGGGTTTGTAAAGGATTATCGTTTCGGTTATATTGTATATACATGAAGGTGGCCGCTTTGGTTAACCTGCTTTTTCTTATCTTGTATCTTGTTCCTGTTTAAGTTTTTGTTTCGCTGATTTTCTCGATGTTGTATCACTAGGGTGCGGTAAGGCACGATCGCCCGAGGTCGGTCGTGGCGATGGCGCCACATTGGCTTCGGTCCACATTGTGTGAAAAACCCATAAAAATCCTTATTATTTGCATCATGAACTACGTCTTGACCTGATTCCCTCAGCGGGATACGTAGGCGGCCACGTTGGCTTCGGTCCACATTGTTTGAAAAATCCATAAAAATCCTTATTTTTGCATCACGAACACGTCATGACCTGATTCCCTCATGAGGATACGTAGGCGGCCTAAGTCGGCTTCAGTCACACCATTAGAAATCTTCTTATTGGCTTTGAGAAATGCACCGTGAATGTTATACCCCGTATTTCCAGAGTATATATGTGAGGACGTACGTACATTTATACAAACCCTAATTAGGTTAAGGATGGAATTATGAACTTTCGACGGAAAAGATTCCGAACCTTGTGAAGGAAATTCTACGTTTTTAATATTTTAACCGATTACGGATTTTTCTGAGAGACGAAATATTTTGGACCAATAGGAGGGCGACATGTGTCACCCTTAGTTGACATGGGTTGGACGAAATGGGGGGCCTAGTGGGCAAGTCAATTGGTCAAGTCTTGCAAGATATTTTTGGGTTAGTGGGGGTAGGTAATTGGGACGGTTTTTGTGCCTAGTGGAAGGCCACATGGCTCATTGTTGTGGGGGACATATGTCCCAATGTTGTGGTGGACATATGTCCCAACATTGTGGTGGACACTTGGTTGGAAGACTTCATTCTTCATATGGATCCAAATCTTCACCCTCCATTTGTTTTAATCTTGGCCATTGAAGGCTCTATAAATACCCCCCCCCCCTCTTGTGCAAGACTTCTTCTTCCACTAAACATTTTCCAAGTCTCAAAATCCTTCCCTCTAGTAGTGTTCTTGTCCAAGTCCTCTCCTCCCCCCTTGCCTCGTGTTTAGTCCAAACACCCCTTCCCCTTCCTGTAGTTTCGTCCCAACCCCTTGGTAGAAAAATATTCTCCAAGTATTGTTACTATCCCAAAATACCTTAGCCAAATACCTTGTAGTATTCCAAAGTTACCTCTATACTAAAAGCCCGGAAATACTACCTTATATCCATTAGTCACAAAACAAAACCCTAAGGAAAATCTTCATAGTTGGTTGAAGTTGTCACGAACCGACCTCGGGCCCGCATCGTGCCTTACCCTGCACCCTAGTGATACAACATCAGAGAAAATCAGCGGAAAATAAAAACTCATAAACGACAAACAGTGAAATAAGAAGACAGGATAACCAAAACGGTTACCTTTCTGTATATATATATATAAAAAAAAAACTTGAACAGTTACATCCCTTTTACAAACCCTGCCCACAACAGTACTATAGACCTCTAAGAGTGTTATAACAACAACGACGACGGGGCTCCCGCCATACCCAGAATGTAAGTACCTACAACGACGGGGACTATACGAAAGATAAGCCTCGAGAAACGAGCTTCCCAAAACGCTGAATTGTGATCCTATGGCGAGGATCAACAATCGTGTACCTACCGCTGCATGAACGCACTTCCGGGCGAGGTCGATAACAGTACCAAGTATGTGAAACGAAAATATCAGTAAATGAAATCATAATAGTCTATATAAAACAAGAGACATGTATGATAACCAAACTACGATTCACAATATATATTAGCAAATATGTCAAGTCGGGACTCACGCCAGAAAGTCATCACTCAAATATAACCCAGAATTTAACTCCAGACAACGCGCGTGCCCCGCGTCTTACTCGGTATAAGCATGGCCATGGAACCATCCTAATAGAAGCATACCCGGCCACCCATCGTGTCGGTATGTCCAAAGGAAATAACAAGATAACAATCATAATGGAAGCGTACTCGGCCACCCATCGTGTCGGTATGTCCAAAGCAAATAACGAATAACACTTAATGGAAGCATACCCGTGGCCACCCATCGTGTCGGTATGTCGAAATAACAAGATAACAATCATAGTGGAAGCATACTCGTGGCCACCCATCGTGTCGGTATGTCCAAAGCAAATAATGAATAACACTTAATGGAAGCATACCCGCCAACCATCGTGTCAGTATGTCCAAAAGGAAATAACAAGATAACAATCATAGTGGAAGCATACTCGTGGGCCACCCATCGTGTCAGTATGTCCAAAAGGAAATAACAAGATAACAATCATAGTGGAAGCATACTCGTGGGCCACCCATCGTGTCAGTATGTCCAAAATAAATAACAGAATAACACTCCTAATGGAAGCATACCCGTGGGCCACCCATCGTGTCAGTATGTCCAAAAGGATCGATATAGTGGAAGCATACCCGTGGGCCACCCATTGTGTCAGTATGTCCATCAATCAACCAGATAGCCGGCCCTCCAACGAGAGACGCGGTAGCACAGAAACACAACACTTGCACAACAAAAGCTATCACCACAAGCATAGGCAAGTTCAACATACTTTTAGACATTCTTTTTATGAACACAAATACGGGTTTTAACCCCAAGGTACTACGTATTTTAACTCTTTAAAAGATCCATTTCTATCACAAAAAGTCACACGATACCCGTAGTATCAAAAATAGAGTAACTGTCTTTGTAAGTAAACCAAAACAATTTTCATACTTTCTTTTTAAACCAAATCATTTCTCCCTTTAAAGTCCAGTTACCATTTTAAATCCAATAATAAAACCATCCTTTTGTTTTCATAAAGTCGTTATAACTAACTTCCCATAAAGCTGTTATAACACTTTATGTTTTAAACCAATTTAAGACAAAACCATGCCTTTCTTTTAAACCAAAACACTTCAAATTCCTCAAGTCTCATTTCTTTTAGAAAACAAGTTCCTTACTTTGGAATTTAAGAAAAATCAATACTTGTTATTAATGATCTTATTAAAGCAGCCATGATCTAGGAAATGTAATACAATTTTGTCTTATCTTAGCTTCTATGCAGATGGAGGTTTCTACTGGTTTTAATATAATTAATTATTTGTCAATACATTTTCCTTTATTAACGCTGCAGTGGTTTGTTCGATACTTATTCTCATTTCCGAAATCAATATAACTTATTCCTTTTAAAACTCAATTACCCATTTATCATAAATGCGGTTTCACGACTTTTTAACACAAACCAAATCCTTAATATTTCACATCAAGTCATTTATAAGTCAAGTCTCTTATCTTTTAAAAACCACAGACCATTTCTTTACCTACATAAAGTTGTTATAACAAACTTCCCATAAAGTCGTTATAACACTTTATGTTTTAAACCAATCAAATTCGTTTAGCACACGTACGTCTACCGTACTACATAGTTCACACAATCATGCTAGAAAAGATAGGAAGAGGTTCACATACCTCGCGACGATTATCGACAATTAGCAAAACGCTCCAAAGTACTATCACTCTGCTAGCCTTTTCCACCCTTCAAGTAGAATACGCTACTCGTAGTACTTCCACCTATAATGGCCATAAAATGTCTATCAACTTCTAGATCTCTTCGTAGAATATTCTAAATACAAGATTCCTTATTCTACGGAAAATTCAAAGACCTCCCCCGTAACCACATAAATCTCCTCCTCTATCAAGGCCCGCTATCAAGCCAACAACTCCTAGGGGGGTGGGTTACACGTCTAACCGGACGTATACAATTCTACTCCACAATAATACTACAAGTCTCAGAATACAAATTCTATGTAAATACGGTTCAATTCTTTATAATCATCCTTCCAATATATCTTATACTCAATTCTAAACTCTACAACATGTAATCTCCAATTCTGATAGACAAAGATAATTACCTCGATAAGCCCAAAATTATCCAAGATATAAGTCGATCACGAGCAACGTTTAGCTCGATTCCTTACGCTCCAACCCGCTCCAAGCAACCCTTAGAAGTTTCTAAACAACTTCTCTTAACACTTCATCTAAGCTATGAAGATTTTTCTACGGCTTTATTTTGCGACTATGGAATAAAGTAGTATTTCCGGTCTCTTATGTTGGGATTTCTTTGGAAGACCACAAGCGATTTAGTCTAAAGTATGTGGAATAACAACAATACTTGAAGAATTCTACTCAAGGTGGGGGTGTTTGGACGAGAACTCACTAAGGAGGATGGGAATGTTTTTTGCCTTGGAAACTTTCTAATGTGGATGAAATAAAGTCTTGCACACAAGGGGTATTTATAGGGAAATCAATGGCCAAGATCTAGGCAAGTGGATGGTGAGGATGGGGTACATGTGTGTGGGTAGTTGGTCAATCATTTGGCTACCACAAAAATGGGACAAGTGGCCACCACAAAAATGGGCCACTTGTCCACCAAAAAAACGTCCCACTTGTCCTTCTCCAATTCGACCAACATGGACACACGGGGGTGACACGTGTCGCCCCCCTACTCGTCCAAAATATTTCCTCTTCCGAAAATATCCGTAATGCCAAAAATCCGAAAATAAAGTGGGCCCATAAAACCGTAAATTTTCCTGGCCCCACGTGACCAATTTCGGAAATAAAATTTCATAATTCTCAAATATTCCAAAAAGTCCAAATACCAAATCTGGGAATCCAATTCCCTTTAACGAACATTTTTCCTTCACAAAATCCGAAAACTTTTCCGTCGAAAAATCACATCTTTTCTTCCTTTCCAATTTAATGTCGTATTCTCGTACGTATGTCCTCACATACATACCCTGGAACTACGGGGTGTAACAGAAGTATTAGTAGAAGTTGTTAGGAAACTTCTAAGGGTTTGTTGGAGCTATCGGAGCGTGCAAATTAGGAGCTAAACGTTGTTCAGGATCGACATTTAAACTTGGATAATTTTGGGCTTACCGAGGTAAATATCTTGTCCTTCTATTGTAATTGGAGATTACCTACTGTCGTTGTATAGAAATGAGTATAAGATATATAAAAGGATGTTAAAGAAGAGAATTGAACTGTAATTACATAGAATTTGTATTCTGATGGACTTGAAATAGTTTGTGGGTAGGAAGTCTTGCCAAATTTCCGTAGAAGTAAGAACCTTCTGCTTAGAATATTCTACAGAGTAGTCTAGACGTTGATAGACGTATTTGACTATTATAGGTTGATACTCTGCGCGCGACATATTCGACTTGGCAGGTGGATTTCGCCGAGGAGGTATGTGATTCTTCCTATCCTTTTGAGCATGATATTTTAAAAGAATATATATAGTACGGTAGACGTACGTGTGTAACTGAACGTGGTTTTACTTCGATGTCTTTTGACTTGAGTTTTAAATAATAAGAATCTTGAAGTATTTCAAAAGAAGTATGAATCGTTTTTGAAAGAAGAGTAATACTTGGTTTTAAAAGCTTAAGAGTTATGCTAGCTTTATGGGAAGTTAGGTATAACGACTTAAGAAAGATAAAAGGAACGGTTTACTTAATTGTTTATGAAAGCCTTGTATTGATTTCGGAAAAGGGAAATAAGTATCGAACAAACCACTGCAGCGCTAATAAAGGAAAATGTGTTGACTAATTAAGTATTATTAAAACCAGTAGAAACCTCCATCTGCATAGAATCTAAGATAAGACAAAATTGTATTACATTTCCTAGATCATGACTGCTTTAATAAGATCATTAATAAACAAGTTTTGATTTTCTTAAAAATTTCAAAGTAAGGACTTGATTTATAAAAGACAAAGACTTGAAAAATTGAAGTGTTTTCATTTAAAAAGGAAGGCATGCTTTTGTCTTAAGTTGGTTCAAAAAGAAGGTAGGGAAACTGTTTTGGTTTACTTAAAAAGATAGTCACTATATTTTTGATACTACGGGTATCGTGTGCCTTTTGTGAAAGAAACAGATCTTTTTAAAGAGTTAATGTATGAAGTACTTTGGGGATAAAAACCCGAACTTGTTGACATAAAATAGGAAGTACCTTGTGTGAATAACTTGACTATGTGGGTTTGTGATAGCCTTGTAATACTTTCTTATTGGTTTGATAAGTAAACATGTTATGATGCTACGTGTGTTAGTGTCTTGTGATGTTGTGTAAGGGGGTTATTCTTGTTGTGCTTACGTTGTTAAGCGTTAAGCGTTATACTATTATTATATCACATACCCCTAACTTGTTATACCAGGGCTTGCCACCCTGATGCGGTCTATACGGCGTATGCGATGCGTGTGACTATGCGGAGCTGCGGAGTTCGAGTTGATCATTCGTGTATTATCCGTCACGAGGAATGCCTCATGCGGTCTGTGTGACTATGCGGTCTATGTGACTATGCGGACTGCGGGAGTCCAGGAGGATACCGCGGGTTAGCGACCGCCGATGCAAGGAATACCTAATGCGGTGCAGTGTGACTATGCGGTGCGGAGTTCCATGATTAGGCTCGCATAATGATACTATGGGCGATTGGATTTGCTTGATCATTAGCGGCCTAGAAAAGACCCGGTTATGTTATGTCTATTTTGCTTTTGGTTATCTTTGTGGCACTATGTGCGATTACATTGGTTGTTTCGTACATATTTGTAAAATTGGTTTTAAAATGATATGATTTCATTTAAAGTACTTTCTGATTTCACATACTTGGTACTGTTATGCGACCTCCTTGAGTGCGTTAAATCCGCAAGTAGGTACACGATTGATTGATCCTCGCTCATAGGGTCACAGTTCAACGTTTTGGGAAGCTCCGTGTCTCCGGAGGCTTATCTTTGGTATAGTCCCCTGTCATTGTAGGTACTTACATTCAGGGGTATGGCGGGGCCCTGTCCCGCCATTGTTGTTATAACATTCTTAGAGGTCTGTAGTACTGTTGTGGGCAGGGTTTGTAAAAGGGATGTAACTGTTCAAGTTTTTATATACATATGCCGACAGGCAGCTTTTCTCTGATAAATTGTTTCTCACTTCATATTGTGTCATGTCTTGTTTTATATTCCGCTGGTTACTCTGATGTATGTCTACTTGGGTGCCCGAGTAAGGCACCAGTCACGGGCCCGGGTTCGGGTCGTGACAAAAGTGGTATCAGAGCAGTTAATCCTCGGAAAGTGTCTACAGACCGTATCTAGTAGAGTCTTGATTATCGGTGTGTTGTGCACCACACCAATAATCAGGAGGCTATAGGATATTTAGGATTGGTTTCCATTCTTCTCACTCTGAGATCGTGCCTTAGAGGTGTGTTGTAAGTTGGACCCTCTAACGTATTTCTTTCCCTTACCGATTATGCCTCAGCGCAACGGCAGGGCGAGAAGGCAAGCGGAGGAGGCTGCAGTAAACACGAGAGGTTACGAGGCACAGGCCCAACCATCACCTGGTGGTGCTTCATTCGGGAGTTCTGCGGCGTCGCCCGGCCCAGTGAGTCTAGCACGGCGGCGATTCTCTGCGGCCATGATATTTGAACCTTGGTTCGCGACGATGCGAGAAAGTATGGATTGCGAAGACGACCTGTTACTAGCTAGGATTTAGCAACTGCAGTATATTATGTACCGATTTATCACTGTGCGGATGACTATCTAAGAGAGGTTGTGCAAGAGTAGCTCTTGATCGAGCATGAGCATGGCTGCGTCACGGGCTTATGCGCAGCAGCCGAAACGTAGGATCGATGGGTTAAGCAAGATCAGCGAGAAGAGGCGAGCAGCAGGTCCTTTGGTAACTTTCGGCGGACCTTCCTCGCAGGTAGTTATGCGCCTCGCCCGATCTGAGTGGTCCTCCACACGGTTCGAGATGTTCGGAGTATACAGAGTTGGTCGAGCTCGAGGCTTCGGTTCACGATACGTAGGTTCCGGCCAGGATTGATTTTCCCTCGGTGTTCCGCGGTGTGCGGCGTCGTCGGGAATGTCATCTTTTTGTTGGTGCTTGTTTTACTGCGGCCGTCGAGCCGTGTGTGAAAGAATGTTCAAGTAGGAGGATGCAGCGGGAGGACTCGACTACGGTCGGTTGTGGATTGATGGTTCGGAGAGGAAGGGTGTTAGCGAGCGAGCCACCGCTTTCGGTGTGGCGTTGTGGTAGGTGTCATTGTAGAAGTGTCGTGCTTCGGCGGCTTGTTATGCTTGCGGCCAGCGGGGCCATTTGCGAGAAATTGTCCGAGGCAGTGGCGCGGATGTAGAGACTCGACGCCGGGATCGGTGGCTAGTTCATCGCTTCCCAGCTATCGCCCAGCGTGATTGATTAGAACGACAAATGGGAGTGAAGCGATAGATCTGGATATATCCTTAACCTACAGAGATTAGTATGTGTGATAAGATGAGTATATCTTAAGTGTTATGTTCAGATAGCATTGTGTTAATTGTGATTAGAAATCATGGTTAGTTAAAAGGGTAAGATTGGGGATAGGGAAAGTGTGAGCCTTAGAGTTTTATACGTAGAGACCTTAGAGGCAAGGCCATCTTGAGTAAAAGATTTATTTTTATGTTTGACCCTTATCGGAGTGCATGGTATACGTGAGATATATTTGTGTGATAAGTCCCTGAGTAGTGTGAAATGAAAGAGGGTAGTTAAGCTAAGAAGACCACTAGGTTTTCGTGACTTGATGGTGAGATTGTTCCGGATCGAGAAACAAGAGCTTGGCGCAATAAATGGGTCGGGTTGAGGCCAGGTTGCGGGTCAACCCGCAACCCGGTTTGAAGCAAGGAAAATTTGTGGTGGTCCCGCTATGTGTTAGGGTCACGAGGGTGTTAGGCCCAAGTTTAGTTGACCATCGTACGAGTTCGTGGATGCGTTCGACCAGTAGTCGGGCCGATAAGGTCAGCCCATCTTGTCTTTCAGTCAGAACGGTTTACTCGGCAGAGGGTTATGCGAGATGTTATATATCAGGAAGGTTGTAAGACTGCACGGGGTTCCTACTTTTACTTTATGACAGGCAGTGGAGCCCAGTTTACGGCTATTTTCTTTTTATGGAGGTTTTACCAGGCAAGGTTAGGAACTCAGGTGAGTCTCAGTATTGCATTCACCCTCGGGCCGGTGTTTTTGATTTTAGAGGTAGCTGTAAGGATTATTCGCCTCTTGTTGAGTGAGTATTATAATAACTACCATTTCAGTATTCGGATGTCGCCTTATGAAGCCGGGTATGGGCGTAAGGGTAGGTTGCCAGTCGATTGGTTCGATGTTGACAAGGTTCAGATAGTTGGTTCATACTTGATTCAGCAGGATGTGGATAGGGTGAATCTTATCCAGGAGAGGTTATTGGCAGCTCAGAGTCAACAGAAGTCGTGCGGATAATCGGCGTCGACACTTGGAGTTCAGGTTGACGGTGGGTTTTCTTAAAGGTACCACCCCGGAAGGGCGTGACGAGATTTGAAGCGGAAACTTAGCGAGGTACTTTGGCGTTTTAGATCATTTGGAGAATAGGCGGGTTGCTATAAGTTAGCTTTGCCGTCGGCGTGGGAAGCGATGCGTCCGGTCTTTCATGTTGCTATGTTGAGAAAAGTATCGGAGATCCATCAGTGTTCCAGTTAATGATGACCAAGTTGGAAATAGTAACCACGAGATTTTGAAACGAAGCAATAACGAAGGTGGTAAGTTTATTTTGGAAGTATGCGAGTGTACGAGGAGGGTACGACGAGTAAGAGAATAGAAGTGATCATTACTTTTGTGAAAGTAAAGGTGCGAATGGAATATGTTTTAGACCTTGGGTGGGAGCTTTTGTGATGCTAGAGGTGATTCCTTGTGGACTTGGATTTAAGTATTTACGCGTGTTGTATTGTGGCCATGTGTGGCATTAGTAAACTGTTTAAGTTATGAGGAACTTTATCGTTATCAGTCTTGAGAAGGAACATTCAGGACGAATGTTTCTAAGGAGGGGAGAATGTTATACCCCGTATTTCCAGAGTATGTATGTGAGGACGTACGTACATTTGTACAAACCCTAGTTAGGTTAAGGATGGAATTGTGAACTTTCGACGGAAAAGATTCCGAACCTTGTGAAGGAAATTCTACGTTTTTAATATTTTAACCGATTACGGATTTTTCCGAGAGACGAAATATTTTGGACCAATAGGAGGGCGACATGTGTCACCCTTAGTTGACATGGGTTGGACGAAATGGGGGGCCTAGTGGGCAAGTCAATTGGTCAAGTCTTGCAAGATATTTTTGGGTTAGTGGGGGTAGGTAATTGGGACGGTTTTTGTGCCTAGTGGAAGGCCACATGGCTCATTGTTGTGGGGGACATATGTCCCAATGTTGTGGTGGACATATGTCCCAACATTGTGGTGGACACTTGGTTGGAAGACTTCATTCTTCACATGGATCCAAATCTTCACCCTCCATTTGTTTTAATCTTGGCCATTGAAGGCTCTATAAATACCCCCCTCTTGTGCAAGACTTCTTCATCCACTAAACATTTTCCAAGTCTCAAAATCCTTCCCTCTAGTAGTGTTCTTGTCCAAGTCCTCTCCTCCCCCCTTGCCTAGTGTTTCGTCCGAAACACCCCTCTTCCCCCCCTTCCTTGTAGTTTCGTCCCAACTCCCCCCCCCCCCCTTGGTAGAAAAATATTCTCCAAGTATTGTTACTATCCCAAAATACCTTAGCCAAATACCTTGTAGTATTCCAAAGTTACCTCTATACTAAAAGCCCGGAAATACTACCTTATATCCATTAGTCACAAAACGAAACCCTAAGGAAAATCTTCATAGTTGGTTGAAGTATTAGTAGAAGTTGTTTAGAAACTTCTAAGGGTTTCTTGGAGCTATTGGATCATGCAAATTAGGAGCTAAACGTTGTTCAGGATCGACATTTAAACTTGGATAATTTTGGGCTTACCGAGGTAAATATCTTGTCCTTCTATTGTAATTGGAGATTACCTACTGTAGTTGTATAGAAATGAGTATAAGATATATAGAAGGATGTTAAAGAAGAGAATTGAACTGTAATTACATAGGGTATGTATTCTGATGACTTGAAATAGTTTGTGGTAGGGAAGTCTTTGCAATTTTCCGTAGAAGTAAGAACCTTCTGCTTAGAATATTCTACAGAGTAGTCTAGACGTTGATAGACGTATTTGACTATTATAGGTTGATACTCTGCGCGCGACATATTCGACTTGGAAGGTGGATTTCGCCGAGGAGGTATGTGATTCTTCCTATCCTTTTGAGCATGATATTTTAAAAGAATATATATAGTGCGGTGAGCGTCGTGTGTAACTGAACGTGGTTTTACTTCGATGTCTTTTGACTTGAGTTTTAAATAATAAGAATCTTGAAGTATTTCAAAAGAAGTATGAATCGTTTTTGAAAGAAGAGTAATACTTGGTTTTAAAAGCTTAAGAGTTATGCTAGATTTATGGGAAGTTAGGTATAACGACTTAAGAAAGATAAAAGGAACGGTTTACTTAATTGTTTATGAAAGCCTTGTATTGATTTCGGAAAAGGGAAATAAGTATCGAACAAACCACTGCAGCACTAATAAAGGAAAATGTGTTGACTAATTAAGTATTATTAAAACCAGTAGAAACCTCCATTTGCATAGAATCTAAGATAAGACAAAATTGTATTACATTTCCTAGATCATGACTGCTTTAATAAGATCATTAATAAACAAGTTTTGATTTTCTTAAAAATTTCAAAGTAAGGACTTGATTTATAAAAGACAAAGACTTGAAAAATTGAAGTGTTTTCATTTAAAAAGGAAGGCATGCTTTTGTCTTAAGTTGGTTCAAAAAGAAGGTAGGGAAACTGTTTTGGTTTACTTAAAAAGATAGTCACTCTATTTTTGATACTACGGGTATCGTGTGCCTTTTGTGAAAGAAACAGATCTTTTTAAAGAGTTAATGTATGAAGTACTTTGGGGATAAAAACCCGAACTTGTTGACATAAAATAGGAAGTACCTTGTGTGAATAACTTGACTATGTGGGTTTGTGATAGCCTTGTAATACTTTCTTATTGGTTTGATAAGTAAACATGTTATGATCTTCACGTGTGTTAGTGTCTTGTGATGTTGTGTAAGGGGTTATTCTTGTTGTGCTTACGTTGTTAAGCGTTAAGCCCGTTATCTTGTTATTATATCACATACCCCTAACTTGTTATCTGAGGGCTTGCCACCTTGATGCGGTCTATACGGCTATGCGGTCTGTGTGACTATGCGAGTGCGGGAGTTCTAGGATTGATCATTCGGTGTATTATCCGTCGCGAGAATGCCTCATGCGATGCGTGTGACTATGCGGTCTATGTGACTATGCGGTGCGGGAGTCGGGAGGATACACGGGTTAGCTACCCCGTCGAGAATACCTCATGCGGGTCTGTGTGTGACCTATGCGGACTGCGGGAGTTCCATGATTAGGCTCGCATAATGATACTATGGGCGATTGGCTTTGCTTCGATCATTAGCGGCCTAGAAAAGACCAGTTATGTTATGTCTATTTTGCTTTTGGTTATGCTGTGGCACTATGTGCGGTTACATTGGTTGTTTCGTACATATTTGTAAAAATTGGTTTTAAAATGATATGATTTCATTTAAAGTACTTTACAGTTTCACATACTTGGTACCTGTTGTACTGACCTCCTTCGGGGGGCTGCGTTCATGCCACAAGTAGAGGTACACCAGTTGATTGATCCTCGCTCATAGGGTCACAGTTCAACGTTTTGGGAAGCTCCGTGTCTCCGGAGGCTTATCTTTGGTATAGTCCCCTGTCATTGTAGGTACTTACATTCAGGGGTATGGCGAAATGCCCCGCCATTGTTGTTATAACATTCTTAAGTGCATGTAATCTTTGTTGTGGCGGGGTTTGTAAAAGGGATGTAGCTTGTTCAAGTTTTTATATACATATCCGAAATGACTTTTCTCGATAAATTGTTTCACTTCATATTGTGTGTCATGTCTTGTTTTATATTCCACGTTACTCGATGTATGTCTACTTGGGTGCAGGTAAGGCACGATCCACAGGCCGGGTTGGTCGTGACAAAAGTGGTATCGAAGCGATTAATCCTCGGAAAGTGTCTGAGCCGTATCTAGTAAGTCTTGATTATCGGTGTGTTGTGCACCACACCAATAATCAGGAGGCTATAGGATATTTAGGATTGGTTTCCATTCTGAGATCGTGCCTTAGAGCTGTGTTATAAGTTGGACCCCTCTAACGTATTTCTTTCCCTTACCAGTTATGCCTCCGCGCAAGCAACCGGGCGTAAGGGCAAGGCAGGAAGGCTGCGATTGAAACACGAGAGGTTACGAGGGCACAGCCCAACCATCACGAGGTGGTGCTTCATTCGGGAGTTCTGCGGCGTCGCGGCCCAGCAGAGTCTAGCGCAGCGGCGATTCCTCTGCGGCCATGATATTTGAACCTTGATTCACGACCCGAGCGAAAGTATGGATTGCGAAGAGACGACCTGTTACTAGCTAGGATTTAGCAACCAGAGTATATTATGTATGCGATTTATCACGTGCGGATGACTATCTAAGAGAGGTTGTGCAAAGTAGCTCTTGATCGAGGCATGAGCATGGCTGCGTGCGGGCTTATGCGCGCAGTGGTAAAACGTAGGATCGATGGGTTAAGCAAGATCAGCGAAGAGGGCGAGCAATGAGGTCCTTTGGTAACTTTGGCGGACCTTCAACCAGCGGTGGTTATGCGCCTCCGCCGATCAGAGTGGTCCTCCACACGGTTCGTGATGTTCGGAGTATCTGAGAGTTGGTCGAGCTCGGGGCTTCGGTTCCGCAGACACGTAGGTTCCGGCCAGCGGATTGATTTTCCCTCGGTGTTCACGATGTAGCGGCGTCATCGGGAATGTCGTCTTTTTGTTGGTGCTTGTTTTACTGCGGCCGTCGAGGCCGTATGACGAAAGAATGTTCAAGTAGGAGGATGCAAGCGAGGACTCAGCCTACCAGATTAGTTGTGGATTCAGTGGTTCGGAGAGGAAGGGGTGTTAGCCAGTGGAGGCCACCCCCACCTCGGTGTGGCCATTGTGGTAGGTGTCATTGTGGGGAGTGTCGTACTTCTTCGACAGCTTGTTATGCTTGCGGCCAGCAGGGCCATTTTGCGAGAAATTGTCAGGCCGGTGGCGCGGATGTAGAGACTCGACGCCCGAGGATCAGTGGCTAGTTCATCACCTTCCCTAGCTATGCGCCCAACAGGGCATGATTGATTAGAACGACAAATGGGAGTGAAGCAGTAGATACAGATATATCCTTAACCCTCTAGAGATTAGTATGTGTGATAAGATGAGTATATCTTAAGTGTTATGTTCAGATAGCATTGTGTTAATTGTGATTAGAAATCATGGTTAGTTAAAAGGGTAAGATTGGGGATAGGGAAAGTGTGAGCCTTAGAGTTTTATACGTAGAGACCTTAGAGGCAAGGCCATCTTGAGTAAAAGATTTATTTTTATGTTTGACCCTTATCGGAGTGCATGGTATACGTGAGATATATTTGTGTGATAAGTCCCTGAGTAGTATGAAATGAAAGAGGGTAGTTAAGCTAAGAAGACCACTAGGTTTTCGTGACTTGATGGTGAGATTGTTCCGGATCGAGAAACAAGAGCTTGGCGCAATAAATGGGTCGGGTTGAGGCCGGTTGGTCAACCCAACCGGTTGAAGCAAGGAAAATTTGTGGTGGTCCCGCTATGTGTTAGGGTCACGAGGGTGTTAGGCCCAAGTTTAGTTGACCATCGTACGAGTTCGTGGATGCGTTCGACCGATGTCGGGCGATAAAGTCACCATCTTGTCTTTCGATCGAGCGGTTTACTCGCGGAGGTTATGCGAGATGTTATATATCGGGAAGGTTGTAAGGCGCACGGTTCCTACTTTTACTTTATAATGACGGTGGAGCCAGTTTACGGCTATTTTTTTTTATGGAGGTTTTACCAGGCAAGGTTAGGAACTCAGGTGAGTCTCAGTATTGCATTCACCCTCGGGCCGGTGTTTTTGATTTCAGAGGTAGCTGTAAGGATTATTCGCCTCTTGTTGAGTGAGTATTATAATAGCTACCATTTCAGTATTCGGATGTCGCCTTATGAAGCCGGGTATGGGCGTAAGGGTAGGTTGCCAGTCGATTGGTTCGATGTTGGCAAGGTTCAGATAGTTGGTTCATACTTGATTCAGCAGGATGTGGATAGGGTGAAGCTTATCCAGGAGAGGTTATTGGCAGCTCAGAGTCAACAGAAGTCGTGCGGATAATCGGCGTCGACACTTGGAGTTCAGGTTGACGGTGGGTTTTCTTAAAGGTACCACCGGAAGGCGTGACGAGATTTGAAGCGGAAACTTAGCCCGAGGTACTTTGAGCGTTTTCAGATCATTTGGAGAATAGGCCAGGTTGCCTATAAGTTAGCTTTGCCGTCCGACGTAGGAGGCAGTACGTCCGGTCTTTCATGTTGCTATGTTCAGAAAAGTATCGGAGATCCATCCAGAGTGTTCCCAGTTAATGATGACCAAGTTGGAAATAGTAACCCCGAGATTTTGGAAACTGAAGCAATAACAGAAAGGTGGTAAGTTTATTTTGGAAGTGTGCGAGTGTACGAGGAGGGTACGACGAGTAAGAGAATAGAAGTGATCATTACTTTTGTGAAAGTAAAGGTGCGAATGGAATATGTTTTAGACCTTGGGTGGGAGCTTTTGTGATGCTAGAGGTGATTCCTTGTGGACTTGGATTTAAGTATTTACGCGTGTTGTATTGTGGCCATGTGTGGCATTAGTAAACTGTTTAAGTTATGAGGAACTTTATCGTTATCAGTCTTGAGAAGGAACATTCGGGACGAATGTTTCTAAGGAGGGGAGAATGTTATACCCCGTATTTCCAGAGTATGTATGTGAGGACGTACGTACATTTGTACAAACCCTAGTTAGGTTAAGGATGGAATTGTGAACTTTCGTGGAAAAGATTCGAACCTTGTGAAGGAAATTCTCGTTTTAATATTTTAACCGATTACGGATTTTTCCGAGAGACGAAATATTTTGGACCAATAGGAGGGCGACATGTGTCACCCTTAGTTGACATGGGTTGGACGAAATGGGGGGCCTAGTGGGCAAGTCAATTGGTCAAGTCTTGCAAGATATTTTTGGGTTAGTGGGGGTAGGTAATTGGGACGGTTTTTGTGCCTAGTGGAAGGCCACATGGCTCATTGTTGTGGGGACATATGTCCCGATGTTGTGGTGGACATATGTCCCAACATTGTAGTGGACACTTGGTTGGAAGACTTCATTCTTCACATGGATCCAAATCTTCACCTCCATTTGTTTTAATCTTGGCCATCAAGGCTCTATAAATACCCCTCTTGTGCAAGACTTCTTCATCCACTAAACATTTTCCAAGTCTCAAAATCCTTCCCTCTAGTAGTGTTCTTGTCCAAGTCCTCTCCTCCCCTTGCCTAGTGTTTCGTCAAACACCCCTCTTCCCTTCCTGTAGTTTCGTCCCAACTCCCAGGTAGAAAAATATTCTACAAGTATTGTTACTATCCCAAAATACCTTAGCCAAATACCTTGTAGTATTACAAATTTAACTCTAGTCAAAAAGCCCGGAAATACTACCTTATATCCATTAGTCACAAAACGAAACCCTAAGGAAAATCTTCATAGTTGGTTGAAGTATTAGTAGAAGTTGTTTAGAAACTTCTAAGGGTTTCTTGGAGCTATCGGAGCGTGCAAATTAGGAGCTAAACGTTGTTCAGGATCGACATTTAAACTTGGATAATTTTGGGCTTACCGAGGTAAATATCTTGTCCTTCTATTGTAATTGGAGATTACCTACTGTAGTTGTATAGAAATGAGTATAAGATATATAGAAGGATGTTAAAGAAGAGAATTGAACTGTAATTACATGGGATTTGTATTTCTGAGACTTGAAGTAGTTTGTGGTAGGAAGTCTTTGCCCAATTTCCGTAGAAGTAAGAACCTTACGCTTAGAATATTCTCTGAGTAGTCTAGGCGTTGATAGACGTATTTGACTATTATAGGTTGATACTCTGCGCGACATATTCGACTTGGCGGTGGATTTCAGGAGGTATGTGATTCTTCCTATCCTTTTGAGCATGATATTTTAAAGAATATATATAGTACGGTGAGCGTCGTGTGTAATGAGCGTGGTTTTACTTGATGTCTTTTGACTTGAGTTTTAAATAATAAGAATCTTGAAGTATTTCAAAGAAGTATGGATCGTTTTTGAAAGAAGAGTAATACTTGGTTTTAAAAGCTTAAGAGTTATGCTAGCTTTATGGGAAGTTAGGTATAACGACTTAAGAAAGATAAAAGGAACGGTTTACTTAATTGTTTATGAAAGCCTTGTATTGATTTCGGAAAAGGGAAATAAGTATCGAACAAACCACTGCAGCGCTAATAAAGGAAAATGTGTTGACTAATTAAGTATTATTAAAACCAGTAGAAACCTCCATTTGCATAGAATCTAAGATAAGACAAAATTGTATTAAATTTCCTAGATCATGACTGCTCTAATAAGATCATTAATAAACAAGTTTTGATTTTCTTAAAAATTTCAAAGTAAGGACTTGATTTATAAAAGACAAAGACTTGAAAAATTGAAGTGTTTTCATTTAAAAAGGAAGACATGCTTTTGTCTTAAGTTGGTTCAAAAAGAAGGTAGGGAAACTGTTTTGGTTTACTTAAAAAGATAGTCACTCTATTTTTGATACTACGGGTATCGTGTGCCTTTTGTGAAAGAAACAGATCTTTTTAAAGAGTTAATGTATGAAGTACTTTGGGGATAAAAACCCGAACTTGTTGACATAAAATAGGAAGTACCTTGTGTGAATAACTTGACTATGTGGGTTTGTGATAGCCTTGTAATACTTTCTTGTTGGTTTGATAAGTAAACATGTTATGATGCTACGTGTGTTAGTGTCTTGTGATGTTGTGTAAGGGGTTATTCTTGTTGTGCTTACGTTGTTAAACGTTAAGCGTTATCTTATTATTATATCACATACCCTAACTTGTTATACAGGGCTTGCCACGCGATGCGGGTCTATACGGCTGCGGTGTGTGACTATGCGAGTGCGGGAGTTCGAGTTGATCATTCCGTGTATTATCCGTCGAGGAATGCCTCATGCGGTGCAATGTGACTATGCGGTCTATGTGACTATGCGGTGCGGGAGTCGAGGAGGATCTGCGGGTTAGCTACCCCGTCGAGAATACCTCATGCGGTGCATGTGTGACCTATGCGGTGCAGGAGTTCGAGTTAGGCTCGCATAATGATACTATGGGCGATTAGCCTTGCCCGATCATTAGCGGCCTAGAAAAGACCGATTATGTTATGTCTATTTTGCTTTTGGTTATCTTTGTGGCACTATGTGCGATTCATTGGTTGTTTCGTACATATTTGTAAAAAATGTATTTCAAATGAAATGATTTCATTTAAAGTACTTTACGATTTCACATACTTGGTACTTGCCAGATCGGCCTCCTTCGGGCTGCGTTCATGCCGCAGTAGACGTCACCGTTGATTGATCCTCGCCATGTGGTCACAGTCATTGCTGGGAAGCTCCGTGTCTCGGAGGCTTATCTTTCGTATAGTCCCCTGTCGTTGTAGGTACTTACATTCGTGGTATGGCGGCCCTGTCCGCCATTGTTGTTATAACATTCTTAAGTGCAGTAATCTTTGTTGTCGGCAGGGTTTGTAAAAGGGATGTAACTGTTCAAGTTTTTATATACATATGCCGACAGGCAGCTTTTCTCTGATAAACTGTTTCTCACTTCATATTGTGTCATGTCTTGTTTTATATTCCGCTGGTTACTCTGATGTATGTCTACTTGGGTGCCCGGATAAGGCACCAGTCACGGGCCCGGGTTCGGGTCGTGACAGTGAAGAGATCATAATAAGGATTCCAAAAGCAATCACCAATCACAGCATTCAGCAAGCATTCGCAGCATCCAACAAGCCCGCAATCGCAGCATTCAGTAAGCATTCACAGCATCCAGCAACCCCGTGCAGAGAATTCAGCAAACATTCGCGGATCCAAAGAAGTCCGCATGAGATCGCGACGCACTCGCAGATTCGAAGCATTCACAACATTCAACACGTCCGTACAAGGGCTAAATCTCAGCATTTGCAGCATCACATCAATACAACCGCCATCACGTTTTACAGGATCTTCATATCAGCAAAGGCGGAAGGACAACAATAAGCCCATGCGGATTACAAACGCACAACGTCTATGCAATGACGTTATCTCAACCCGGGCGAGTCACAAAGCAGGTACGTCCATAAAATGACACAATTTCATTGCAAGTCTATGCAACGGCTTCATCTATGTTTCGTCTATGTAAAGACGAGCATCTGCATCGCGTCTATGCAACGACACCATTTCATGTAAGCCTATGCAACGGCTTCATCCATGTTTCGTCCATACAAGACGACAACGCCCACACAAGGCGTCATTTGCATTTCGTCCATACAAGACGATAACGCCCACACAAGGCATCATTTGCATTTCGTCCATACAATACGACAACGCCCATACAAGGCAACAATTTGCATTTCGTCCATACAAGACGACAACGCCCATACAAGGCGTCATTTGCATTTCGTCAATACAAGACGACAACGCCCACACAAGGCGTCATTTGCATTTCGTCCATACAAGACGACAACGCCCATACAAGGCGTCATTTGCATTTCGTCAATACAAGACGACAACGCCCATACAAGGCAACATTTGCATTTCGTCCATACAAGACGACAACGCCCATACAAGGCAACATTTGCATTTCGTCCATACAAGACGACAACGCCCATACAAGACAATATTTGCATTTCGTCCATACAAGACGATAACGCCCACACAAGGCGTCATTTGCATTTCGTCCATACAAGATGACAACGCCCACACAAGGCGTCATTTTCATTTCGTCCACACAAGACGACAACGCCCATACAAGACGTCATTTGCATTTCGTCCATACAAGACGACAACGCCCACACAAGACGTCATTTGCATTTCGTCCATACAAGTCGACAACGACCATACAAGGCAACATTTGCATTTCGTCCATACAAGACGACAACGCCCATATAAGGAGTCATTTACATTTCGTCCATACAAGACGACGACGCCCATACAAGGCGTCATTTGCATTTCATCCATACAAGATGACAACGCCCATACAAGGCGTCATTTGCACTTCATCCATACAAGACGACAACGCCCACACAAGGCAACATTTGCATTTCGTCCATACAAGATGACAACGCCCATACAAGGCGTCATTTGCATTTCGTCCATACAAGACGATAACGCCCATACAAGGCGTCATTTGCACTTCGTCCATACAAGACGACAACGCCCACACAAGGCATCATTTGCATTTCGTCCATACAAAGACGACAACGCCCACACAAGGCATCATTTGCATTTCGTCCATACAAGACGACAACGCCCATACAAGGCGTCATTTGTATTTCGTCCATACAAGACGACAACGCCCATACAAGGCAACATTTGCATTTCGTCCATACAAGACGACAGCGCCCATACAAGGCGTCATTTGCATTTCGTCCATACAAGACGATAACGCCCATACAAGGCGTCATTTGCACTTCGTCCATACAAGATGACAACGTCCACACAAGGCGTCATTTAAATTTCGTCCATACAAGACGACAACGCCCACACAAGGCGTCATTTGCATTTCGTCCATACAAGACGACAACGCCCATACAAGGCGTCATTTGCATTTTGTCCATATAAGAATACAACGCCCATACAAGACAACATTTGCATTTCGTCCACACAAGACGACAACGCCCTCACAAGGCAACATTTGCATTTCGTCCATACAAGACGACAACGCCCATACGAGGCACCATTTGCATTTCGTCCATACAAGACGATCACGTCCACACAAGGCGTCATTTGCATTTCGTCCATACAAGACGACAACGCCCATACAAGGCGTCATTTGCATTTCGTCCATACAAGATGATAACGCCCACACAAGGCGTCATTTGCATTTCGTCCATACAAGACGACAACGCCCACACAAGGCGTCATCTGCATCTCGCCTATACAAGACGACGTATCATCACATTACTTCATCAACATCTACAAACACCATGTCTTTTCCAGCACCACATCACCTGCAACCCAGTGTCAATCATACTTCGACACTGGGACAAAGTTTGAATTTGCGTCTGCCTGCTTTTATTTTCTAGCATTGCAGCAACCCAGTGTTCTCATAATTCGACACAGGGACAGATTTTAAATCTACATCAGCTTCGTCTTTTATCTTGGCACCACAACGACCCAGTGTCGACTTTTGCCCATTCTTTCTTGATCCTTGTTTTAATTCTGACGATGGGAACAAAATTGGCTACAAGTCAACGTCTTTGTCCGAAAACTCTTTCATCGTCCTCGGTCAAAGAAAGACAACTGTTGACACCCAATTTTGACCAATCTTTTAGTCATTTCTTGCAATTTTAAGCATTTTAGGACACCGCATTTTATCACCATTTTTGACATTTTTGTATATTTTTTACCTAACATTCTATGTTGTTTTATTTTTTGTAAATTGGCATCATGTTTTTACTTTAATTAGGTATTAAACATTTTCAAATATTATGTTATTATTGTTGCGCGATCATTTTATTTTACTAATTTTGCATCTCTTTAAATAATTAACTGACATCTCGTCTTTACTTTAATCAGGTATTAAATATTTGCTAAATATTGTATTTTATTATTATTAGACGCATTTGCATTTTAATAATTTTGCATCTTTTAAATAATTTTTCTTTTTAATAATTAACCCGTTTGTATTTCATCAAACCATCCGATCAAGGCAATACTGACCAATCCAATCATGGCAAAAACCAAGCCCAATCGAGGCCCGATATGTCACGACCGATCCGGGCGTGGTAGTGCCTACCCGGGCACCCTAGTGATACTACATCGAGAAAACCGGCGGAAATAAAAACTTAAACATGAACATGAGACAAGATAATAAAACAGCCAACCAAACGGTTACCTTCCAATAAAATATATATAAACAACTTTTTCAAAACGAGCAGTTTAATCCTTTTACAAAACCCCGCCACACAAAGGCTACTGCACTTAAGATTTACAACAACTATGACGGACGGGGCCCCGCCATACCCTGAATGTACAAGAACCTACAACTCGAGGAACACATACCAAAAGATAAGCCTCAGGAACGGAGCTTCCCAATGCGAAAGGTGATCCTAAGATGGATCGACACTAATGTACTTCTACCTGCAGATAACGCACCCAGAGGTCGGTCAACAGTACCAAGTATGTGAAATCAGAATATCAGTAAATGAAATCATAATAGTCTATATAAAGCGGGAGACATGTATGATGACCAAACTACGATACATAACATATAACTAGTTACATCAAGTCGGGACTCACGCCCAAATTATCGCCTCGTGCGTGGAATTTCTTCCTCACCGCGCTTTATGATATGACAATACCAAGGAGTATACATGAACACCGTGTCCCACTGTGTCATAAAACCGTATAGACAAGTATAACTACCGGATCCGACCGCATCGATAATATAATGCAACCAAAACGGCCGACACGGGGCAAGCGAGAGCCGACCACGGATACCAAGGCCGGTCACGTAGTGACCGGGCAAGTACGAGGGTGACCACGGGGACCAAGGTCGTATCACGACTTCGTCACTACACCGAACGGGCAAGTCACGGTGACTACCGATACCAAGGACGAATCGATCCACGAGACGGCAAATGCGGAGCCGACCACCGTACCAAGGCGAACAAGAAGAAACCTCATGGAGAGCTAGTCCATAAAAATAACAATTCTTGCACAACCAAGGCTATCACCACAAGCATAAGCAAGTTACGCAACAACAAGCATAGGCAAGTTACACAACACAAGCATAGGCAAGTTACACAACAACCAAGATAGACAAGTTACACAACACAAGCATAGGCAAGTTACACAACTCAAGTTACTTTCATTTTATGCCAAAGTCCGGGTTTTTAACCCTAAAGTACTACGTACGTTAAATTCCTTTTAAAGAGATCCATTCCTTTTATAAAAGTCACCCGATGTCCGTAGTATAAAAATAGAGTGACGAATATTGTTAAGTAAAAAATGCTTTCCTTTGTAAAAATCAAGTAACAACCTTATTTTCCAAACGTTCAAGTTTGCCTAATTTCAAATGCTCAAGTTTCTCATTTTTAGAAAAGGTCTCGTAGTTCATAGTTTTAATCCTTTAAAACATAATTCTCCTTTAATAATTTGAGAAACATATGCCTTATATGTGAGTAGGTTATTCTTGTTTATAATCGATCTTATTAAGCAGCCATGATCTAGGATATGTAATATCATTTTGTCTCATCTTAGCTTCTATGCATGGAGGTTTCTACCGGTTTTAATACGATACATCATTATTCAATATATTTTCCTTTATTACGCCGCAGTTGGTCCTGCCGATACACATTCTGATTTCAAATCAAGAAACATTATCCCTTTAAATAAAACCAAGTACTCATTACTCACGAATGAGGTTTCACACAAACATTCACATTTAAACAAATAAGTTAAGTCTCTTATCTTATAAGATCAAGTCTCTTAACTTCTAACATCAGTAAACCATTTTCTTTACCTCTCTTAAGACATTATACCTAACTCCCCATAAAGCTAGTATAACTTCTTTTTTTTTTTTTAAAACCTTTAAAACCAAGTGTTACTCTCCCTTCAAAACGATTTATAAATCTTTTGAAATACGTCAAGTTCTTTATTATAACAAGCCAGTTATAATTCACATTAGTTACCTTTTAAAACCACAAAGTATTTTCTTACCTACATAAAGCTGTTATAACCAACTTCCCATAAAGCCGTTATAACACTTTATGTTTTAAAACAATCAAACACAATTAACCCACGACGCTCACCGCATTACATAGTTCACACATATCATGCCGAAGAGATAGGAAGAGGTTCACATACCTCGCGACGAGTGCCGACTAATAGCAAAACGCTCAAGTACTTCAAACCGCTTCATTACTCCTTAAGCCACGTAGATCGCACCACACGTAGTACTTCAACCTATAAGGCCACAAGGCGCTTATTAACATCGCTCCATATTCTACGTAAATTCGCAAAGACTCCCCCGCAATCATAATCTCCTCCTTTACCGAGGCCGCTACCAAGCCAACTGGGGGTTTGCACGCCTAACCGGGCGTGTACAATTTACTCACGAGAATACTACACAAGTCTATCTGAATACACCCATGTAATTCTGACAGTTCTCTTATAAAATTCAGCTTAAGTCGCAAGACATTGCCGTAAGTATTATTCAGCTTAAGTCAAAGACATTGCCGCACGCCTATGTTCAATTCTATATATAGTATTCTTTAACTATATACTCCTACAACATGTAATTTCCAATTACAAATGGATGGTCAAGAATGTTTACCTCGATAAGCCCAAAAGTATCCGAGTTTATATGTCGATCCCGAGCAAGGTTTAGCTCAACTCCGAGTGCTCTAATCCGCTCCAACAACCCTTAGAAGTTCTAACCAACTTCTACTTATAACTTCAACTACGGTGAAGATTTACTTAGGGTTTCGCTTTAGCGATCGAGGAAAGTATAATGGTATTTTCTCGGCTAGTATAAGTGTAACCTTGGGAATACTACAAGGTATTTGGGCCAAGGTATTTGGACATTATAACAATACTAGAGAGTATTTCTATACCACTACAAGGGGTATTTATACGAGACAACTAGGCTAGGGGTACCCCACTACCAAACACCACAAAGGAGGGGGACTCTCGGCCAAAGGCCACTAGGAGGGAGGGGAGAGGCTTTGGACGAGAACCACAAGAGGAGGGAGTATTTTGAGACTTAGGTAGATTGCTCAATTTTTGATGAAGAAAGTTCATCAACTAAGGGGTATTTATAGGTCAAGTGAAGGCCAACCAATGGCCAAGATGAAGACAAGTGTGGTGCAAGTGTAGGGCTAGATTTCCACCACGTGTACCTTATCCATCTACCACACAACTTGCACAAAATATCCTACCAACTACACAAGACCCAATCGCCAAGCATTACCGCCTCACTTCATCCAATGCAGGTGACACATGCCACCCTCCCGCTGGTCCAAAATGTTTCGCCTCTCTAAAAATCCGCAAAATTATAAATGACATAGCCGAAATTTTCCCTACAAAAGTGGGAAACGCTTCATTTAAAAACGACTCCTAACGGTAGTTGTGTACAAATTTCAATCTATGCCTACTTTAAGGCTCAAATTGCATACGCCTCACGCATATACTGCGGAAATACGGCATAACATTCTCCTCCTTAGAAACATTCGTCCCAATGTTCCTTCTCGAGACGTATAACGATAGAGTTCTTCTAATAAGTTGCCAACGCCACAACCGCCACGAAACACCCGTAGAATGCTTACATCCAAGTCCACGAGGAAACACTCTAACATCACAAACTTTTGTCACTTTGTCGCGAGGTTCTAGTGTCACTCCGCGACCTAACAAATGGTACCGATCGCACGCGATTCCCGAGGTCTAAAATATACATCCTTCGCACCTTCTCCCGTCACAAGAAATGATCATATCTATGCTCGCAATACATGCTCGCCTTTACCCTTACTCGCCAGATCTTCTAACACTTGAACTCTTCTAGTATACGTACCACACTTTAGTCAACGCTCGCTTTCCAACCCTCGAGCCACTACCTCCAAACTTGGTCATCTTACTAGCTTCACTTCTTTACTAAGGCCATTCCCGCCTTCACGAACCCATCCTGGTCGAACATACCCACGAACTCATACGATGGTCATCTAAACTCGGGCCTAGCACCTCGTGACCCTACCACCGCTGACCACCCAGAGCTGACCTACTTTGAACCGGCCGCGGTTGGCCCTCAACATAGCCCCAACCCGATCCACTAACGCATCACGCCTTGTTCCCGACCCGAACAATCTTACTCAACAGTCATGAAAGCTACCACTTCCATTTAACACTACTCAAGGAAATTATCACACAACACATTCTAGGCAAAAATGTATTCCGACAAGGATCACTTGCAAAATCTGGTACTCAAGACGACCTTACATCTAAGGTCTCAACATGAAATATTCTAAAGTTCACACTTTCCACGCCCCATACAAATCCTTTCAACTAGCCAAGCTTTCTAACTCATAACCATCATAACGCTATCCGAACGTAGCACACAATAATAAGGTCATCATACCATGCATACAAATCTTTAAAGGGTTAAGGGTATACTCAAAATAGGCGGTTCAAAGGACCGCTAAAATCGGAACTTCCACCGCGACCTCTACCGGCTCACGGCATGAACATCCTTCCCGGCTATGGAAGGTGAAGAACCCGCAATCGCCTAGAGTCCATGCTATCCTACCCATACTCAGTCGGACAGCCTTCGCCGATGGCCCTGCTGGCCGCAAAATAACAATCTCCCGAAAGTTAGTACGACATTCTCCTTTATGAAGCTTTCCACAACGCCACACCGAGACAAGGGAAACCTCATCCGCGAGCACTCTCGCTTCCTTGAAAATCTGAAACTCGGGAGCCCCGACCGCTCCCGAATATCTCGGCGTCCCGGCGCCGCGAGGACCACTCAGTCGCGAGGCGCATAATCGCTCGGCTTCGAGGCGGTCCGCCTCGAAAGTCACCAAAGGACTCGCTGCTCGCCTTCTCACGACTCGGTCATTCCGCCGATTTATCCTCTCCTCACATCCGGTCATAAGCTCGCATGCGGTAATGTCCATGCCCGGTGAAGAGCTACACCAACAACTTCGGCTAGGTGATCATCGAGCCTCAGAACAAATCGGCACTCGATCCTCCATACTAGCTACCAACGCGGGACGCATCGCCAATGAGTCGAACTCACATCAGACTCCCGAATCAGACGCCTGCTCGTGAATACCAAAAATCTGTCGCCCGAGCCCTCCTCATCCGGGGCAAGAAATGTGTAAGAAAGGCCTCTCGAACTCGCCCCATAAAGCCGGAAGTGCATGCTCTCCCGACAGCCCCACGAATCAAACCCGATCATTGCGGTATCACGCGGTGACGAACTAGGACCACCGACTCGCCTCCGATGCCTTGATCACTCACGATCCGTCAGAATCGCTTGATGAACTCTCGCGGATCATCCTCGTGCCTCACCCATAAAACTCGCGCCTACAACTCGTAAAATCCCGTAGCCTCGAACTATCTCGGAAAGTGAACCATCGGTGCTCTTCGAACCGCCTGCGCCCACTTATCCTCAAGTCCGCCACAACTCGCCATTAATCGGGCCTACCTTTGTAACTCATCTCTCTCGCCTGCATCGCGGATCGAGGCTCGTATCGTGGTCTTCGCCACGTTTACTCGCAGCCTCCTCTCGCCGCTTTGCCCTTCGAGCCCGGTTGCCTTACGCGAGGCATAATCGTAAAACGGCGTATGTCGGAGGGTCCACCTTATCACACGCCTCTAAGGCACGATCTCGTAATGAGAAGAATGGAAACTAATCCTAAATGTCTCAGCCTCCTCGATTATAGATGTGGTGCACAACACATCGATAATCAAGACTTACTAGACACGGTTCAGACACTTTCCGAGGACTAATCGCTTCGATACCACTTTTGTCACGACCGATCCTGCCCGTGATCGTGCCTACCCGGCACCCTAGTGATACTACATCAGAGAAAACCAGCGGAAATAAAAACTTAAACATGAACATGAGACAAGATAATAAAACAGCCAACCAAACGGTTACCTTCCAATAAAATATATATAAACAACTTTTTCAAAACGAATGCTTTAATCCTTTTACAAAACCCCGCCACACAAAGGCTGCACTTAAGATTTACAACAACTATGACTGACAGGCCCCGCCATACCCTGAATGTACAAGAACCTACAACTCAGTGAACACATACCAAAAGATAAGCCTCAAGGAACGGAGCTTCCTAATGCGTGAAAGGTGATCCTAAGAGCGGATCGATACCAACGATTTCTACCTGCAGATTTAACGCAGCCCCGGCGAGGTCAAGATAACAGTACCAAGTATGTGAAATCAGAATACAGAAATGAAATCATAATAGTCTATATAAAGCAGAGACATGTATGATGACCAAACTACAAGATATAACATATAACTAGTTACATCAAGTCGTGACTCACGCCTCCAAATTATCGCCGTGCTGCGTGGAATTTCTTCCTCACCACGCTGGCTTTATGATATGACAATACCAAGGAGTATACATGAACACCGTGTCCCACTGGTCATAAAAACCGTATAGACAAGTATAACTACCAGATCCGACCGTACCAATAATATAATGCAACCAAAACACGGCCGACACGGCAAGTCGCGAGAGCCGACATCGGATACAAGGCGGGCCACGAGCTGACCGGCAAGTACGAGGGTGACCACCGGGGACCAAGGTCAGATCACGAGACTTCACACTACACCGAACGGGCAAGTGCGAGGGTGACTACCGATACCAAGGCCGAATCACCACGAGACGGCAAGTACGCAGAGCCGACCACCGGTACCAAGGCCGAACAGGAAGAAACCTCATGGAGAGCTAGTCCATAAAAATAACAATTCTTGCACAACCAAGGCTATCACCACAAGCATAAGCAAGTTACGCAACAACAAGCATAGGCAAGTTACACAACACAAGCATAGGCAAGTTACACAACAACCAGTATAGGCAAGTTACACAACACAAGCATAGGCAAGTTACACAACTCAAGTTACTTTCATTTTATGCCAAAGTCCGGGTTTTTAACCCTAAAGTACTACGTACGTTAAATTCCTTTTAAAGAGATCCATTCCTTTTATAAAAGTCACCCGATGTCCGTAGTATAAAAATAGAGTGACGAATATTGTTAAGTAAACAAAAATGCTTTCCTTTGTAAAAATCAAGTAACAACCTTATTTTCCAAACGTTCAAGTTTGCCTAATTTCAAATGCTCAAGTTTCTCATTTTTAGAAAAGGTCTCGTAGTTCATAGTTTTAATCCTTTAAAACATAATTCTCCTTTAATAATTTGAGAAACATATGCCTTATATGTGAGTAGGTTATTCTTGTTTATAATCGATCTTATTAAGCAGCCATGATCTAGGATATGTAATATCATTTTGTCTCATCTTAGCTTCTATGCAGATGGAGGTTTCTACTGGTTTTAATACGATACATCATTATTCAATACATTTTCCTTTATTACGCCGCAGTTGGTCCTGCCGATACACATTCGATTTCAAATCAAGAAACATTATCCCTTTAAATAAAACCAAGTACTCATTACTCACGAATGAGGTTTCACAAACATTCACATTTAAACAAATAAGTTAAGTCTCTTATCTTATAAGATCAAGTCTCTTAACTTCTAACATCAGTAAACCATTTTCTTTACCTCTCTTAAGACATTATACCTAACTCCCCATAAAGCTAGTATAACTTTTTTTTTTTTTTAAAACCTTTAAAACCAAGTGTTACTCTCCCTTCAAAACGATTTATAAATCTTTTGAAATACGTCAAGTTCTTTATTATAACAAGCCAGTTATAATTCACATTAGTTACCTTTTAAAACCACAAAGTATTTTCTTACCTACATAAAGCTGTTATAACCAACTTCCCATAAAGCCGTTATAACACTTTATGTTTTAAAAACAATCAAACACTAACTCATGTACGCTCACCGTACTACATAGTTCACACATATCATGCCGAAGAGATAGGAAGAGGTTCACATACCTCGCGACGAGTGCCGACTAATAGCAAAACGCCCAAGTACTTCAAACCGTCGGCTACTCCTTAAGCCACGATCGCACCACACGTAGTACTTCAACCTATAAGGCCACAAGCGCTTATTAACATCGCTCCATATTCTACGTAAAATTCGGCGACTTCCCCGCAAACGTTAATCTCTCCTTTACCGAGGCCGCTACCAAGCCAACCAGGGGGTTTGCACGCCTAACCGGACGTACAATTTACTCACGAATACTACACAAGTCTCTGTAATACACCCTATGTAATTACGGGCTTCTCTTATAAAATTCAGCTTAAGTCGCAAGACATTGCCGTAAGTATTATTCGTGCTTAAGTCAAAGACATTGCCGCATACCTATGTTCAATTCTATATATAGTATTCTTTAACTATATACTCCTACAACATGTAATTTCCAATTACAACAGATGGTCAAGAATGTTTACCTCGATAAGCCCAAAAGTATCCGAGTTTATATGTCGATCCTGAGCAAGGTTTAGCTCAACTCAGTGCTCGATCCGCCTAAACAACCCTTGAAGTTCTAACCAACTTCTACTTATAACTTCAACTACGGGTGAAGATTTACTTAGGTTTCGCTTTAGCGATCGAGGGAAAGTATAAGGGTATTTTCTGGGCTAGTATAAGTGTAACCTTGGGACTACTACAAGGTATTTGGGCCAAGGTATTTGGAAATTATAACAATACTAGGAGAGTATTTCTATACCCCTACACGGGGTCTTTATACGAGACAACTAGGCTAGTGGGTACCCTACGGCCAAACACCACAAAGGAGGGGACTCGGCCAAAGGCCACTAGGAGTGGGAGGGGAGAGGCTTTGGACGAACCACAAGAGGGAGGGAGTATTTTGAGACTTAGGTAGATTGCTCAATTTTTGGATGAAGAAAGTTCATCAACTAAGGGGGGTATTTATAGGTCAAGTGAAGGCCAACCAATGGCCAAGATGAAGACAAGTGTGGTGCAAGTGTAGGGCTAGATTTCCACCATGTGTACCTTATCCATCTACCACACAACTTGCACAAAATATCCTACCAACTACACAAGACCCAATCGGCCAAGCATTACCGCCCACTTCATCCAATGTGAGGGTGACACATGTCACCCTCCCGTTGGTCCAAAATGTTTCGTCTCTCGGAAAAATCCGCAAAAATTATAAATGACATAGCCGAAATTTTCCCTACAAAAGCTGTGGAAACGTTTCGTCGAAAAACGACTCCTAACGGTAGTTGTGTACAAATTTCGAATCTATGCCTACTTTAAGGCTCAAATTGCATACGTACGCCCTCACGTACATACTCTGGAAATACGGGGCATAACACAATACTCCTTTCATCTTTTCCCCCCAATACCTAATACCCAAACCCAAAACCCTAAACCTAATCCCACACTATAAAATAAACACTCCACCCATTTTAAAAAGGGCACCCAAAGTTTAAACCTCGGCCGCCAAAGTCCTCTCTCCCTCTCCTCCTCACCTTTCCGTCGCCGCTCTTCGCCAGCCCAGGTTATCAGCTCCCTTCCCTCTACACTCCTCCCGCGGCGCCCCTCCAACTCTCTTGCTTCATCATCAACACATATCACACAACCATCATCACACACGCCACAGCCCACAAAAGTCCTCTCCACATTTTTCCTCGAGCGCCGCTGAACTCGCCAGCACCCTAGACCCGCTTCATCTTCCTCATCATTTATTGTAGGCGTTGCTCGGTGAAAATCGCCAGCAACGTCGTCCTTTCCCTTCCTGTTTTGCCGCCTCCTTGATTTGACACCGGTGGCGGACACTACCACGATGTTGTTTGTTTCTCTGTTATCGCAACTATATTTTGTAGTGGGAGACATTTTCATGGCAATTTTGGGGTTCGATTCTGCTGATTCGATCTCTGTTGGAAAACTTCCGCGATGTTTAGTTCCACTACACCGAATCACCACCGCCATTATTGTAGACTATTAAACGTGGTTGTTCTTTTTCTTTTCTAGATCTGACCAGGTATTCTCGTAGCTTCGATCTCGTTGTCGGCAATGTCGCCTTCCCTCTCTTATTTATTAACGAGTTTCAACGCCACCGCCATTTCTATTTTTTCTAGTTTGTTGTGTTTGTTATGACCGGTTTACTTGTTCGACACACTCCGGCGAGGTATGTATTTTTGATCGCCGACTTTGAACGTTCCTAATCTTGCAAGTTTTTGTTGGTTTATCATTGTCTGATTGCACTTTGAGACCATTTTGTTACCGTCGAGAATGCTTATTTGTTGTTTAGTTGTCATTTGGGGTCTGAGGATTAATGCATTTTATGATGGGATGCGGCCACATTTTGTTGCTATATTAGGTGGTGTGGAATTGTTTCATTTGAGGTTCAGTTATTACACTGGAAAAGGAAAACACGTGGTGCTTATTTCTTTGATTCGGTAACTATATTCAGCTGGTATATTTGAAATGAAAAAGATACTGCCCATTTGATATTAACTGATTTGAATATGATACTACAATGGCCAATAAAAAAGTTATCCGTCGATTTTTTAGGCCTCCACAGTTGCAAAGACGGAAAATAAAATAAATGAAGCTTTCAGGGCAATGATGATTTCTTCCACTTACACCGGATAACCAACATGCGCTGGTATGCAATTCTCGCATTCCGCATTTGTTTAGGTCCCACTTTATTTTTATATATCTGAGCCCTCTGTGTTTAAAACTTTTACTGTTTTGGCACGGATCCGAAGTTTTTATTTATTTTATTGTTTCTAGCAATATTGACCGATGAAGGAATCTCCGTCTGATTTCCAAGACCTTCCTTGTACAAAAGACGAATTTATTTTGGCTTTACTTATTAATTCTTGTTATTGTTTTTAAAATTATTTATTATATTACTAACACTTTTACTAAGTGTTTATGCAGGTACCCGTAGATCATCTTGTGCAGAAAGCCTAAAAAGGGTTAAAAGGATGTCCTGTATTTTATCTTATGTCGTATTTAATTTTAATTTTATTATTCTGTATCGCATTTTATTTTAATTGTAAATTATGTAAAAATGCTTAGAATAGGTACAATAAAAGTCAATATATAATTAACCTAGGTTTGAACGGATAACCGCAAGTTAGCGGATCTTAGAGGATGCCTAACCTCTTCCCTTTAGGATAATAAAGAACCCTGATCCAGAATCTCATTAATTTCGCAGACCATTAAATGGAGATTAATTGCAGCATTTTTATTGCAATAAATCAAGTGTCCTAATTCACTTAATTAATTAGGTGACGACTCCTTTAAATACATCTAGAAATCAACCATACGTAGTACTCCTGTTTTCGACCACAGTTAAAATAGGGTGTTACAGCAGGCCTATATCGACATCAAGTTAGTATTGGTTTTTCCAGTTTGTTGAATATTTCAGTATTGATTTCAATTTCTGTTGAGTTATTGTCATACTATTGTACTTGTTCATTGATGATACTAGATTGACACTAACAATGATGAAGTTGTCCCTGTGTGAAAAAAAAGTAAAGAACAATAAATTAGTACTATGCAATAAAGCAAAAGAGTAAATAATTCTTATTCAAATATTTCCGGTTCTTGACCAGAAAAGAGTGTTAGCTTTGCTATAATTCCAGAGCTTTATTTTTCAGTAGTAGTCATCAAAATCATATACCCTACAGGTGAGGAAAAGAAGTGTATTTGCAGGCTAACGCTATGTAATATTTTCTTTCTCATAATGATTGTTGAGCTGCTTCGATCTTAGTCTTAATTCATGATCCTATGAAAATTTTAGTGATTGACAAATATTGTATAAATTAAATGTATGTTTAAGAACCAGCTCCTTAACAGATTCCCAAAAGAAATTGGTGAAGCAAACACAAATGTAGTATTGCTAAGAGAACTAGGTCCTTCAAACAAGAATCGGAGACTAGTTCAACAAGGAACAGGAGTTCAACAAAAGGAAACCTTACGGAAATATGATTACGGCATAATCTAATTCAACAAGGAACAGGAGTTCAAGACATGAAAATTGAAAGAAAATAATCTTTTTATTATTTTCATTAATGAAAATGTATATATGATATATAATATCTAATTATGAAAATTACATCTATATTTTTTTTGCTAATACAAGACTACTTATTTTTCCTAATACAAGACTACTATCATAATTATAGAGTACAAAATAGGGATGATAATAGGGTAGGTTAGGGCGGGGCCAACCTTAACCTGTTAAAATGTTAACCCGCCCTATCCTGCCCCGTTTAGCATTTTAAAAAAATTTATCCTATCCTGCCCCGTTAAGTCTTGCCCCGCCTCCTGTTTCATTTTCTTCTTCTTATCTTTGGTTTACTGCAGAACAATTTATTTCACCAAAATGAGCACAACACCTGCACCTCTGTGTCCAGAATTAACATTTCAATTTCTTTCATTAGTTTTCATATAGTTTTCCTATCTGTTTTTATTTTCTTAGTTTACTAGGTATGTGTTGTTGGCGGAATTTTATATTAAAAAAATGCATTGATTCGGTGATCATATTGATTTGTTTAAGCTAAATGAATTTCTTGAAGCAATTCATTTAATTATATTATTTTTATAATGTGCATGCAAGTAATACTTCAGTAATGGAAATTAAGGGCTGCTTTCTTAAACTGAGCATCCTTCTATGGCTAATACACTGTAAAATGTTTGGGCCTGATTTTCTTCAAAACTCATCAACTGCTCAATTTCAATTTTTAACAAAATTAATTTTATCCAAATGTTTGTGCCGGAGAATTCAGCGTTACCGCGCATCACTTCTGCCACCTTCGTAGCCATATTTTTATTATTAAACCTGTTGTCAATTTCATACTGTTCAATGATATTATGACCTTTCCCCAAAATTTAGGTTTATAACAACAAAGAACTCTCCCCATAATTTAAATGGGAACTTGGGCATTATCCCTTTATTTACTTTCTCTTTATGACATTCAATTGAAGACGATTAATATAGCTCACGTTTTGGATAGTGAAAAGGCACCAGAAGTTGTAAGGAAATAAACGGTTTTGTTGAGCACAATAATTAAGAGATAATTAGAGTTTTTCATTTTATAATTAGAGAAAAAGCCAAAAAAAAGATAAATAACTTTCTATGCCATAGACAGGTGTTACATCACCTTGTTTATGTCTAGCTTTAATATATACATATATATAGAGAGAAAGTTTAATATTTACTAACCTCTTAACAAATTTTGGTATGTGTTTTTATTATTGTATAATTGTTAACACTCAAAAATAATTTAAGTGTTTAGCCGAAATTCAGTGACAACCGAACCATTCTGGAGCCGAATTTACTCCTAGCCCTCGACTATAAGAACTTCATCGGCTACTAAGACATCTTAGCCGAAGTCGTTGATTAGAGGTACGACTGAAACCCATTTAGACGCAAACGTCTCAATGACCAAGTCAAAAGAGTTTCTAAACCCCTAGAACCAGTAACGTCCAACAACAACTGAAAGCAAGGGCCATTATCCGAGCAAGAGGAGTAGAGGGCGAGAAAATCGGCACAACCTCCCCCATAGTTGACCGTTGGACTTAGTGGTTACTTGATGACTAACATGGGGGAGAGGCACGTTTGTACAGTTTTTCTTCATTGTTGTATTATAAATAAGGAATATTCTTTTATATATGAAGACACAATCAATCAAATAAATCAAAATTTATCTATCTTTATCATTTATCCTTCCTTTATCCCTTAATCTGTAATGTACTCAGTTGTATAATGCTTTCTTACCTCTTACTTCACTAGTAACACCGTCCTAACGCTTTCTGGAGTAGTTGGAGAACCCATTGCTGAATATTAGAGTTTCGTTTTCAGCTCGAATCACTTGAGTTAAAGAATTAATTTGTCTTCCGATTCGATCAGCCGATACAACGACAACAACAGAATTCGGGGCGAGAGCAAATTTGACACGCTCAGTGGGACCATAGGTGAATTAATAGTGACGTTTGATTCTCCAGGTCAGGATCATTTTTTACGTATGCGCCTAATGTCTGGTAAGAAAATGAATCTCGAGTCCAGTCCACATCCTAAACAAAATCCTCCCAAAAGGAACAATGAACCAATATCCTGCTGGGGTATGCCTACATCGGTTGATACCCCCCCACTTTCTCCATTAGCCCAAGCGGTGGAAGACTCTGGTCAATCTGAAGGTCCAACTATAATGATCACGTCTTTAATTAGACAACATATTGACTTGGGGGATCCACGATATTATGTACCAAGTTTCTAAATAATTGGCTGATATTGTGAAGTTAATGGTACATAATGAGGTTCAGCAAGCGAGGGAGATGGAAACCAACCGAATGCACCTAGGAGAATGTTCGGGTAGTTCTGTCATCCCTCTGACGAGCAGTTCATCATGAGACCGTGACTCTCGATTTTGTTCCTCAGCGGCATGTGCATCAGCCAGTGCCTACTCAAGTGCAGTCGATAGCACACCTAGGAACAAAAGACCAATCGCCTGGCAAGAAACACACTGTATGGTCATCGCCGAATCTTAGGAGGCAGGGTTTGCCGCCTTACCAGCGAAGTCTGATGGGGCAGATCAATACGCCCCAGAGACTAGTTCAGGATCACTTTGGATTGCCGCCCATTATGCCGTATGTTTCCACAAATGGCCCTACGATGCAGGCGAACAATGTTGGTCAACCGAATTGGCAGCCGATGGCCCCTGGTTATGACTTAGCTTGGATATCTGGTGACGTTGTTTACAGTGGGTTACCATTCCAACAGTCATTGCCGGTACCCAATACATACCTTCTAGGAGGCGTAAACTTTCTAAGAACGGCCGACGCCCGAGGAGAGCAGCCATGGATCACTCTTCCACCTTATCATCAGGCTTTGTCAGTCGTTCCAGGAGCTTAGGTTGTGGGCTTTGGTGGCCATTCCCAACAGCAGCAATGGGCCATCTCCCCACCTATTGGTAATGGACATAAGACCACCTACAACCTTCAAATCCCTGTCCAATAAGGTATAGAATGGAGGCCTCCACTGCAAAACGCCTACCAGCCGAATCCAGTTGAGAATCGGCAAGGGACATCGCAACTGATGAACCCAAAGATTATTGCTAATACCATGCGGAGGTACTTCGACATCCAACTGAAACCCTTGGATAGGCCTGTCTATAAAAAACCCTACCCCGATTGGGTAAATCAGATATCACCTTTATCGAGAGGCTTCAAAACACCAGAGATTTGCCATCTTTTCTGGCGATGATGGTAAATCCACTATCGAGCACATCTGTAGATTTACTGCCCAATGCGACGAAGCTGGCCAAAATGAGTACCACAAGTTGGAGTTATTCCCTCTCTCTTTAACGGGAACAACCTTCGCATGATACTTCTCTTTGGCTTCTGATTCCATGTAAATCTAGGCCGACATAGAGGGTTGCTTCCATGATAGGTTCTATTGGCCCCAACCTCGGGTTACCATGACTGATCTAACAAATCTCAAGCAACAAATCGATGAATCGACTGCCAATTTTATCGAGAGGTTAAGAAAGAAGGTTGGGCAATGCACTGTACACTTGCCTAAATATGAGTATGCCCACATGATAATCAACAATATGCACCATCAGTTAAAGGACAAGCTGATAGGACAATCTTGCTTTGACCTGAGCCAGTTAGCCGAAAAAGGCTAGCCAAATAGAGCAGTACGTCCAGGAGAAGGAGTGTAGAAGAGCCAGCCGAAATCGAGGCTCCCACTTGGTATCCATAATTGAAGCAGATGAGTCCGACTCAGAGTCAGTCGATTGCATGGCAGATGGAATGGTGGCCGAGATTGTTAGGGGTAAAGTCTATTCTTGCCCAACATTGAAAGCCATCAAAAGAAAAGAAATATGTTCAGCCGATGACAAAGTTGATTACTTGTTTGATATCACAAAGGCATATCAGATCTTTAATCATCTGCTCAGATCTCGATGGCCACATGATCCCTCCTGCTGAGAAACTCAAAGACAAGAAGTATTGCAAGTGGCATAATTCATACAATCACTCTACTTCTAACTGCGTAGTCTTCAGGAAGGCGATCCAATACGACATCAGGGAAAAACTGTACCAAAAAGACAAGCCTCCGGAGAAATGGAGCTTCTGACGTCTGATATGTGATCCTAAGAATGAGGATCCACCACCTGCTTACCCCTACCTGCGGCATGAACGCAGCTCCCGAGGAAGGGGGTCAGTACACAATATGTACTAAGTATGTAAAACTGGAAAATACTGTAAATTACACCATAAGATTAAAACAAAGCCGGAGACATGTATGATAATAAAATTACAGTACACAGTGCCTTACTAACAATGAGAGTAACTAATAGTATACGTACATCATAAAAATAGGAAGCTCACGATCAAAGCAGGACCATCCGCCCGCAGTATCATTAAGCAATCCTACTCCTGAGACTATTTCACCCGCATAGGTCGTGTGGACCCGCATGAGGTATTCTCGTGATAGGGATTCGCCCGCGTGGGACTATTTCACCCGCATAAGCCCATAAGGACTCGCGCGAGGTATTCCTCGCATCGTGGGTAGCAAATCCACTAAAGTGGTATAACTATCTTGGGATTTACCCTCAATTATACTCTTACCAAGGCGGGTGGTATAACTATCTTGGGGATTTACCCCTCAGATATACTCTTACCCTGGAGAAGGTGGTATAACTATCTTGGGAATTTACCCCTCAGATATACTCTTACCCTATCTCAACCGGCCATCATACATAAAGTAAGCAAGTTAAGAAATCCCCCTAACTTTTTATTCATATACACTCTCATTTTAGTTTACTTAAGGCACTAGCATATCTTTTATAAAAATCCGGGAATTTAACCCAAGTACTACATACTTCTACTCTTTAAAACAAATGACTCTTTTTAGTATAAAACTTCCAAGATACTATTAGCCATAGTATCAAGTCGAAATTACGTTTCAAGGCAAGTCACAATACCTTTAGAAATAAAGTTAGGTTTCTAAATCAAGTGACTCATTTTCTTATAAAACCTTAGGCAATTGATGCCTTAGAAATCAAATTGCCTTTCATTAAATCAAGTCATTTATCTTTCCATAAAGCTAATATAACCAACTTCCCATAAAGTCGTTATATTCACTTTATACCTTAGCCAAATACAATTTCCTATCCAAGGGACTTATACGTTTAAAACGGAACAAGTATCACATACTTTAAAACTCTTCAAGTCCCTTAACTTTAATAAAACTTAAGACATCCTTAATACTTTCAAAGAAGTGAGTTAATCTCCTAACTCACCCGACTTGGCTATTCATAAAACTAGTAAAGGATATCAAGGTCTCAGACGCCTCACATTTCATATACGTGCAACTAGTCATGCTCAAAAGATAGGAAAAGTTCTACATACCTCTTCGGGTCAAACCACTTGCCAAGTACAAATTCCCGCCCGTAGAATGTCAACCTATAATATCCACAATACGTCTATTAACGCCTTACTTCAAACGTAGAATATTATAAGTGTAAAGTCTCTAAATTCTACGGAAAATTGGACAACACCTCCTTTGTTTCTACTTACTTTGCCACCTTTTTCAAGGCCGAATACAATAACCAAACACGCCACAATTAAGGCCCAATCAATGCAATTAACAATAGGGGATTACACGCCTACTAGACGTGTAAAATTGTTATGCCCCGTATTTCCAGAGTATGTACGAAGGGACGTACGTAGAAAATTTGAAACTTTTAATTAGGCTTGGCCGAATTAATTTTGTGCACAACACCCGATTAGAGTCGTTTTTCGACGAAACGCTTCCACTTTCGTAGGGAATTTCCGCTATGTCATTTTTAATTTTTACGGATTTTTCCGAGACGAACGTGTTGGCCAACAAGAGGCGCCACTTGGCACCCTCTCATCGCGGACGTGAGTGGGCGGCTGAAGGGAGGTTGGACGATTGGCCTTGTTGGTCAAGGAGTTGGTAGGATATTTTTGTGTGTTAGTTGGCTAGGGTGCACTTGACAAGATCTTGGCCTACACTTGCCTTGCACTTGGCAAGATCTTGCCATTGGTTGGCCATTGGTTGGCCTATAAATACCACCCTATGTTGAAGACTTTCTTCATCCTAAAATCTTCTAAGTGTTAAAATCCCTCCCTCTTCCTTGTGGTTCTCGCCCAAGAGCCTTCCCTCCCCTTGGCGAGAGCCCTCACCCCTCTCCTAGTAGTGGTGGGGGTACCCCACTGCCTAGTTGTCTCGTCTAATACACCCCCCCTCTTGGTAGAAATACTCTCAAAAGTATTGTTATAATGCCCAAATTACCTTAGCCATATACCTTGTAGTATTCTAAGGTTATACCTATACGAAAAACCCAGAAATACTATTATACTTCCCTTCCGTCACAAAACCGAAACCCTAAGGAAAATCTCCATGGTTAGTTGGAGTAATAAGTAGAAGTTGGTTAGAACTTCTAAGGGTTGTTTGGAGGCGGAGCGTACTGAGTAGAGCTAAACCTTGCTCGGGATCGACATTTAAACTCGGATAATTATGGGCTTATCGAGGTAAATATCTTGTCCCTCTATTGTAATTGGAAATTACATGATTGTTAGACTATATAGTTGAAGTATACTATATATAGAACTGAACGTTGTTATCGGCAATGTCTTTTGACTTAAGCCTGAATATAAGAAACCTTTTCGAAAGAAGAGTAATCGAATCAGAATTACATAGACCGTATTACAGTAGACTTGTGTAGCTTTTCTGTGAGGTAGAATTGTGCACGTCCGGTTAGATGTATGAACCCCCCCCCTGGTTGGCTTGATAGCCGGCCTCGATAGAGGAGGAGATTTACGCGGTTGCGGGGAAGTGCGTGAATTTTTCGTAGAATGTTCTACGATGAGGTCTAAATGTTAATAAGCGCCTGTGGCCTTATAGGTTGAAGTACTCGTGGCGCGATCTACTTGACTTAAGGAGTAGCCGACGGTTGGAGGTACTGAGCGTTTTGCTATTAGTCGATACTCGTCGCGGTATGTGAACCTCTTCCTATCTCTTCTAGCATGATATGTGTGAACTATGTAGTACGGTAGACGTCAAGTGCTAAATGTATTTGATTGGTTTAAAACATAAAGTGTTATAACGGCTTTATGGGAAGTTGGTTATATGACTTTATGTTGGTAAGAAAATACTTGTGGTTTTGAAAAGGTAATCATTTGAACTATAATCGGCTTGTTATGTGTTAATAAAGAACTTGAAGTATTTCAAAGATTTTTGAATCATTTGAAAGAAGAAGTAATACTTGGTTTTGAAAACTTAAGAGTTATACTAGCTTTATGGGAAGTTGGGTAATAACGCTTAAGAATGTTTTACCGATTTCTAAATCGAATGTATCGACAAACCATCGCGGCGTTAATAAAAGGAAATGTTTTGACAGATTAAGTATTATTAAAACCAGTAGAAACTTCCATCTGCATAGAAGCTAAGATGAGACAAAACGACATTTCCTAGATCATGGATGCTTAATAAGATTGATTATAAACAAGAATAACCTACTCACTTATAAGACATAGGTTTCTCAAAACGTTTAAAGGAGAATTATGTTTTAAAGGATTTAAAACTATGAACTACGAAACCCTTTCTAAAATGAGAAACTTGAGCATTTGAAATTAGGCAAACTTGAACGTTTGGAAAATAAGGTTGTTACTTGATTTTACAAAGGAAAGCATTTTGGTTTACTTAACAATGTTAGTCTCTCTAATTTTATACTACGGGTATCGGGTGACCTTTGTAAAAGAAATGGATCTTAAAAGGAATTTAACGTACGTAGTACTTTAGGGTTAAAATCCAGACTTTGACATAAAATGAAAGTGCCTTGAGTTGTGTATAACTTGCCTATGCTTGTCGTTATGAAACGTGACCATGTTACGTGTGATAGCCTTGTTATGCAATTATTGTGTTCTACTCGACTACCGGTTCATCCGGGAATGTATTTCACTCGACTACCGGTTCATCCGGGAATGTATTTCACTTGATTACCGGTTCATCCGGGAATGTATTTCACTTGATTACCGGTTCATCCGGGAATGTATTTCATTTGATTACCGGTTCATCCGGGAATGTATTTCACTTGATTACCGGTTCATCCGGGAATGTATTTCACTTGATTACCGGTTCATCCGGGAATGTATTTCACTCGACTACGGCTCATCCGGAATGTATTTCACTTGACTACCGGTTCATCCGAATGTATTTCATCGACTACCGTTCATCCGAATGTATTCCACACGCTTTCTATACTGGGTCCATAAGATGGGCCGAGACAAGTTATACGTATCACATGATTTGTACCTAGACTGCCGGCGGTGAGGAGCTCCACGCGCACGAGGATGACTTTGAGGCGTGAGTCCACGACTTGATACGATCGTTTATTTATTGTGAATCGTAGTTTGGTTATCATACATGTCTCTGCTTTATATAGACTACTATGATTTCATTTACGTGATTTATTTCGTTTCACATACTTGCACTGTTGTAATCGACTCCTTCGGGCCGTTCATGCCGCAGTAAAGTTACATCGCCGTGATCCTCGCTCTTAGGGTCACAGCCAGATTTGGGAAAGCTCCGTTTCTCGGAGGCTTATCTTCGTATAGTCCTCGCTGATCAGAAGGGCTACATTCAGGTATGACGGGCCCCGCCCCGTTGTTGTCATATTATTCGTAAGGTCTAGTACCGCCAGGCGAATTTGTAAGAGGGTTGTAATCGCTTTCAAATTGCTATTTATATATATACCGAAGGTAACCGCTGTTACTTGCTTTTCTTATTTCACCGCCATATTACATTGGTTTCATGTATTGTCTTTATGTTCAGTGATTCACTGATGTTGTCACTAGGGTGCCCGGTAAGACACCGATCGCGCCCGGATTCGGTCGTGACAAAAGTGGTATCGAGCGATTAATCCTGAAAGTGTCTACGCATCGTATCCAGGAGTCTTGATTATCGGTGTGTGCACCACCAATAATCGTGAGGCTATAGGATATTTAGGATTGGTTTCTATTTCTTCACTCCGAGATCGTGCCTTAGAGGCGTGTTGTAAGTCGACCTCTAACGTATTTCTTTCCTACCGTTATGCCTCCGCAGGCAACCCGCCCAGAGGGCGCAAATGGCGAGCCGCGAGTAGAGTACAGAGGTTACGTGGGCACAGCCCAATCATCACCAGGGTGGTTCTTCATTCGGGAGTTTTGCGGCGCCACTAGCCCCAAAGAGAGTTTAGCACGGCGGCGCGCCTCATCGCGCCATGATGTTTGAACCTTCGCCACGACCGAACAGAATATAGATTGCAAAAGCGACTTATTACTAGCTATGGATTTGGCTAGCAGAGAGTATTCCGATGTACCGCGAGTCTTGATGAGTATCAACGGTTGTCAGGCAATAGTAAGTTCTTCGATTAGGCTTCGCATGGCCTTGTATGGGCTTATGCGCGCAGCCGAGAAACGTAGATCGACGGGTTAACGGCGAGAAGAGGCCGCAGAGCAGAAGGTCCTTTGGTAACTTTTGAGTCGAGTCACCTCACTGCAGATTAGATTACGCACATCCACCAGCGGTAAAGGTCCTCCATGGTTCGTGGGCGTTCGTATGCGAGAAAGTTAGTCGAGCTCCGAGCTTCCGCTCACCATTACACGGGCGTTCCACCATCCGATTCCTTTTTCTCGGTGTTCACAGTGGCAGCGCCATCCTGTGGAATGTCGCCTTTTAGTTGGTACTTGTTGTACCTATGACCGCCGTGGTCCGATGTCGAAAGAGTGTCTCATGGGAGGACTTAGCCTTCGTGATCGGTGGGTAGTTTGTCATCTTCCTTAGCTATGCGCCTACGGGCAGTTTGATTTGAACGACTAAGGAGTAAGCAAGAATATAGATATATCCTTAACCTCTAGAGATCGGTATGTGTGATAAGGTAAGTATACCTTAAGTGCTATGTTCGATAGCGGTGTGTTAGTAGGGATTATAAATCATGGTGGTTAACCGAGAAAGATTTTGGGGATAGAGAAGGTGTGAGCCTTAGAGTTTTATACGTAGAGACCTTGAGGTAAGGCCATCTCGAGTAAAGGTGTAGTGTTCGTGTTTGACCTTATAGGAGTGCATAGTGCACGTGAACTATGTTTACGGGATAAGTCCCTGAGTAGTGTGGAATGAAAGAGGGTAGTTGAGCTAAGAAGACCGCTAGGTTTTCGTAACGTGATTAGTGAGTTTTCCTTCGAGAGCTGGCGTTTAGCGGCGTTCTTAGGTCCGGGGGGTCGCGTTGCGGGTCAACCCGCGGCATGTTTGGTGCGGGTCAGTCCGTGGTCCCGCCTTGTAGGGTCACGAGGGTGTTAGGCCCAAGTTTAGTTAACCAAACAGACGAGTTCGTGGACGATTCGACCAGAGTCGGGCGAGGAGGTCACCGCCTTGTTTTCTAACAAAGACCGTTTACTCGGCAAGATTGATCTATCGAAGGTTGTAAAGTCGCACGAGGTGCCTACCTTCACCTTATGGCGCATGGAGCCAGTGGTACGGCTGTTTTTGGTTTCGAAGTTTTACCAAGCGGGTTAAGACTCGTGAGTCTCAAAATCGCATTCGCCCTCGGGCCGTGTGTATTTGAGAGGTAGTTGTGGGATTGTTGTCTCGTGGAGGAGTGTTTAAGCTACCATTTCGCTTTTAAATGTCGCCTTATGAGGCCTTGTAGGGCGGAAGTGTAAGTCACGGTCGATTGGTTCGCTGTTGGCAAGATTCAGATAGTTGGTTGAGGCTTGTTCCAGAAGACAGTGGATAGGGTAAAGCTTGTCTAGAAGAGGTTCTGGCAGCTCTGAGAAATCGTGCGGATAATCGGCGACGACGCTTAGAGTTCAGTTTGACGGTCGGTCTTCATGTACCACCTTGGGTGTGACGCAGTTTTGGAAAACAGAGGAACTTAGCCCAGTTACTGGGCCCTTTTGAGTTCATGTGAAGAATAGGGCAGTTGCCTATATGTTAGCATTTGCCATCCGACTTAGGAGGCGAGACGTCCGTCTTTTCAGATTGTTATGTTCGGAAGTATCGAAGATCCATCCAGTGTTCCCGATTAATGATGACCACGTTAGGGATAGTAACCGAGTTTTGGATATCGCGATGATTTAAATGTAGTAAGAGTTCGAATGTCTGACGACTTCTGATCGCGACGCACCGGTACCATTTGTTGGGTCGCTCGGAAGGTTAATGCCTCGTGCAAAGTGACAAAAGTGGTATCATTTTTGGTGATGTTACAGTGTTTCCTCGTGGACTGGATGTAGCATTTTGGCGCAGTTGGTTCCGCGCCATGTGGCGAGTTTGTTCTCGTAAGTATAGTGGTGAAGACTATCCGCGCACGCTTGTTTCGAGACTAGAAGGAACATTCGGACGAATGTTTCTAAGAGGAGAATGTTATGCCCCGTATTTCCAGTATGTACGGCGGACGACGAGAAAATTTGAAACTTTTAATTAGGCTTGGCGAATTAATTTTGTGCACAACACCCGATTAGAGTCGTTTTCGACTAAACGCTTTCCACTTCGTAGGGAATTTCCGCTATGTCATTTTTAATTTTTACGGATTTTTCCAGAGACGAACGTGTTGGGCCAACAAGAGGGCGCCACTTGGCACCCTCTCATCAGGACGTGAGTGGGCGGTAAAGGGAGGTTGGACGATTGGCCTTGTTGGTCGAGGGAGTTAGTAGGATATTTTTGTGTGTTAGTTGGCTGGGTGCACTTGACAAGATCTTGCCCTACACTTGCCTTGCACTTGGCAAGATCTTGGCCATTGGTTGGCCATTGGTTGGCCTATAAATACCACCCTATGTTGAAGACTTTCTTCATCCTAAAATCTTCTAAGTGTTAAAATCCTCCTCTTCCTTGTGGTTCTCGCCCAAGAGCCTTCCTCCCCTTGGCCGAGAGCCCTCACCCTCTCCTAGTAGTGTGGTCGTGGGTACCCCTAGCCTAGTTGTCTCGTCTAATACACCCCCCCTCTTGGTAGAAATACTCTCAAAAGTATTGTTATAATGCCCAAATTACCTTAGCCATATACCTTGTAGTATTCTAAGGTTATACCTATACAAAAAACCAGAAATACTATTATACTTCCCTTCCGTCACAAAACCGAAACCCTAAGGAAAATCTCCATGGTTAGTTGGAGTAATAAGTAGAAGTTGGTTAGAACTTCTAAGGGGTGTTTGGAGCTGGCCTGAGCCACGAGCAGAGAGCTAAACCTTGCTCAGATCGGCATTTAAACTCGGATAATTATGGGCTTATCGAGGTAAATATCTTGTCCCTCTATTGTAATTGGAAATTACATGATTGTTAGACTATATAGTTGAAGTATACTATATATAGAACTGAACGTTGTTATCGGCAATGTCTTTTGACTTAAGCCTGAATATAAGAAACCTTTTCGAAAGAAGAGTAATCGAATCTGTAATTACATGGGGCGTATTACAGAGACTTGTGTAGCTTTTCGTGAGGTAGAATTGCACGTCCGGTTAGATGTATGAACCCCGGTTGGCTTGATAGCCGCCTCGATAGAGAGAGATTTACGCGGTTGCGGGGAGGTGTCGCCGAATTTTCGGTAGAGATGTTCTACGATGAGGTCTAAATGTTAATGCGCACTGTGGCCTTATAGGTTGAAGTACGTGTGGCGCGATCTACTTGACTTAAGGAGTAGCCACGGTGGAGGTACTGAGCGTTTTGCTATTAGTCGATACTGTCGCGAGGTATGTGAACCTCTTCCTATCTCTTCTAGCATGATATGTGTGAACTATGTAGTACCAGAGACGTCTGAGTGCTAAATGTATTTGATTGGTTTAAAACATAAAGTGTTATAACGGCTTTATGGGAAGTTGGTTATAACGACTTTATGTTGGTAAGAAAATACTTGTGGTTTTGAAAAGGTAATCGATTTGAACTATAATCGGCTTGTTATGTGTTAATAAAGAACTTGAAGTATTTCAAAAGATTTTGAATCATTTCAAAGAAGAAGTAATACTTGGTTTTTGAAAACTTAAGAGTTATACTAGCTTTATGGGAAGTTGGGTAATAACGGCTTAAGAATGTTTTCGCGATTTTAAATCGTAATGTATCGACAAACCACCGCAGCGTTAATAAAAGGAAATGTTTTGACAGATTAAGTATTATTAAAACCAAGAGAAACTTCCATCCGCATGAAGCTAAGATGAGACAAAATGACATTTCCTAGATCATGGATGCTTAATAAGATTGATTATAAACAAGAATAACCTACTCACTTATAAGACATAGGTTTCTCAAAACGTTTAAAGGAGAATTATGTTTTAAAGGATTTAAAACTATGAACTACGAAACCCTTTCTAAAATGAGAAACTTGAGCATTTGAAATTAGGCAAACTTGAACGTTTGGAAAATAAGGTTGTTACTTGATTTTACAAAGGAAAGCATTTTGGTTTACTTAACAATGTTAGTCTCTCTAATTTTATACTACGGGTATCGGGTGACCTTTGTAAAAGAAATGGATCTTAAAAGGAATTTAACGTACGTAGTACTTTAGGGTTAAAATCCAGACTTTGACATAAAATGAAAGTGCCTTGAGTTGTGTATAACTTGCCTATGCTTGTCGTTATGAAACGTGACCATGTTACGTGTGATAGCCTTGTTATGCAATTATTGTGTTCTACTCGACTACCGGTTCATCCGGGAATGTATTTCACTTGATTACCGGTTCATCCGGGAATGTATTTCACTTGATTACCGCTCATCCGAATGTATTTCACTTGATTACCGGTTCATCCGGAATGTATTTCATTGATTACCGGTTCATCCGAATGTATTTCACTTGATTACGGTTCATCCGAATGTATTCACTTGATTACGGCTCATCCGGAATGTATTTCACTCGACTATCGGTTCATCCGGGAATGTATTTCACTTGACTACCGGTTCATCCGGGAATGTATTTCACTGACTACCGGTTCATCCGGGAATGTATTCCACACGTTTCTATATTGGGTCCATAAGATGGGCCGAGACCTGTTATACGTATCACATGATTTGTACCTAGACTGCCGGCAGTGAGGAAGGAGCTCCACGGGCATGAGGGATGACTTTGAGGGCGTGAGTCCCTGACTTGACATGACTGTTTATTTATTGTGAACTGTAGTTTGGTTATCATACATGTCTCCTGCTTTATATAGACTACTATGATTTCATTTACAGTATTTATTTCAGCCACATACTGCACTGTTGTATCGACCTCTTCGGGCCGCGTTCATGCTGCAGTAAAGTTACATCGATCGTGATCCTCGCCTTAGGGTCACGTCAAAGATTTGGGAAAGCTCCGTTTCTCCGGAGGCTTATCTTGGTATAGTCCCCTGGTGATTGTAGGTGCTTACATTCAGGGGTATGACGGGGCCCTGTCACGTCGTTGTTGTCATATTATTCGTAGAGGTGCAGAGTATGCTGTGGGCAGAATTTGTAAGAGGTTGTAATCGCTCAAATTGCTATTTATATATATACCGAAGGTAACTGCTTTTGGTTACTTTGTCTTCTTATTTCATCACATATTACATTGGTTTCATGTATTGTCTTTATGTTCCGCTGATTACTCTGATGTTGTGTCACTAGGGTGCCCGGGGTAAGGCACCAGTCTCGGGCCCGGATTCGGGTCGTGACAAAAATTCCGCCCCACAATAGATATCAAACTAATACAAACTACTAGTCCAATTCGGCCACATTGAGATGCAACAATACCAATTCTTATCCAATTTCCATTTCAATCCAAATTGTTAGCCTAACATGATATCAAGTCGCAATCGATTATACTACTAAAATCTTCAAGTAAGTAACATGCGACGATTCTAGTAAACGACCAAATTGTAATCCAACTTCACATGGCTTACATTACATTTCGGATTTTTAAGGCTACAAGAAATCCATAATACTTATAAACTTCAACACATATACTTCATGCTAGCAACATGTAAAGCTAACAACAATATAAATAATCTTGTAACACTTTTAAGAGACAAGATTATACCTCAACGAATCTTAATCCAACTCCAAATCCAAAGTCGCTCCTTAGCAACTTAGAGCCTCTTCAAGACACTTAAATCCGCTAGTTGAGACCCTTAGAACAACACCAACAAATTTCCTTCAAACTTCCAAACCAAAACCTAGAAAGCAACTAGGTTTTCACCCTGCGACTAATACGAAAACTATCTTTTTCCGAGATTTTTCTATTGAGATACACTCACAATACACTCATGAACCTTGGTTTAAAGTGGGGAGCTTAATGATCAAGAAATAAAAAAAAATTCTTTTTCTTTTTTAGTGAACCCGAGAGCACTCTTGTTGCTCTTCCAATTTCTTGAAATTTTTTCTAAGTGTTGGACTCACTCTTGCTACTAGTAGTATAATATAGCACAAAGGAGGGTCAAGATGTAAACAAATGGATGGTTTGGATGAGGTCTTACTAAATATCAAGACTTTGTGGACCCTTTGACTTAGTCAATATTCTCAAGCTCACTACTTGCAAGACTTAGTCATCCTACAAAGGTCAAATGACCCTTTAATCCTTGCTTAAATCGTCCAAGGCAACCATAAGGGGGGGGGGGGTGACACGTGTCGCCCTCCCATTCGTCACAATATTACGTTTTCCGACAATTTCATAATTCCGATAAATTTACAAGTCTCAAATCTTAACACTTGTGAGTTCTTACGTACGTTCTTAAAACAAGTCCTGTAAATACGGGGTGTAACATCAACCTATAATGACCATAGTACGTCTATTAACTTCTTACTTCAAACGTAGAATATTCCAAGTGCAAAGTCACTAAATTCTACGGAAAATCGGACAGCACTTCCTTTGTTTCTACATACTTTGCCACCTTTTTCAAGGCCGAATTCAATAACCAAACACGCCACATTTAAGGCCCAACAAAGTAGTTAACAATAGGGGATTACACGCTTAATCAAGACATGTAAAATTCCGCCCCACAATATATAACAAATAGTGTAAACTACAATGTCAATTCGGCAATTAGGGCAACAATACCAATTCTTCTTCCAATTTCTTTTCAATCCAAGTTGTTTAGTATAACATGTTATAAGGCCGCAATTGATTATAACAACTATAATCTTCAAGTAGATAAAATGCGACGATTCTAATTATCGACCAAATTGTATTTCAATTTCAAATGGCTAAACATGTCATTTTCGGATTTGAGCTTCCAAATTTCCATAACACTTATCAAACTTCATAACACATATCACATGATCATTTCTAACTTATAATAACATGGAATCTTCAATTACAAAAGTAAGACGAAGATTATACCTCATTTAGCCCAAATATGATCCAAGATTACAAGTCGATCCTTACCAACTTTAGCGCCTCTTTTTGACATTCCAATCCACTCCAAGCAATCCTTAGAAACTTATGATGAACTCATCTTCAAGTTCCAACTTCAAAGTTGAAGAACTCCTTTAGTTTCCGCCTTGCGACTAATACAAAAACGCCACTTTTCCGGGATCCTTCTATTGAGATACCCTTACAATACTCCTAGGAACCTTGGTTTAAAGTATGGGGATTATTGGACAAAAATTGAATTTTTTTCTCTTGGAACCCTAGCCTTGGCCGAGAGCACACTTCAAGGTTCATCCAATTTCTTGAAAATTTAGCTAAGTGTAGAACCTTGTCTTGCACTAGGAATCTTATATAACATAATGGAGGGTCAAGATTAGAACAAATAGGTGGTTTAGATGCTTTTCACAAGGATCAAGCCAAGTGGCATTTGACTTAATCAATTTTATCAAGCTCTAGCTTTAGCAAGACTTGGACATTTAAATTATGGTCAAATGACCATTCTAACCATGCCATTTTCGTCCAAGACCACTAAGGGGGGTGACACGTGTCGCCCTCCCGTTCATCGCAATATTTCATTTTCCGACAAATTCCAAAAATCCGATAAATTTTTACTCGTCTCAAATCTTAACATTTTTGAGTTCTTACGCACATTCTTATAAACATATCTTGGAATTTCCGGGGTGTAACATTCTTCCCCCCTTAGAAACATTCGTCCCCGAATGTTCTTTTGGGAGTCAAACTTAAAAATAGCGACATAATCTTCCTTTACAACCCCTACATACCAATAATACCACACGAGGCCACATAACAATACTCATACTAAAATGTCAAGCTGAACCCCATGTGTCAACGTCGGTTATCTGCATAAAGCTTCTGCTGACTCTAAGCTTACTAATAAGCTTTCCCGGATAAGCTTCGCCTTATCCACACCACGAATCAAGTCTGGACCAAATAATCGAACTCGCCATGTCGAACCATCCAACCGCGATCTACACTTTCTTACATACAAGGCCTCATACGGGGCCATCCGAATCGGAAGGGTATCATATCGACGTAACACAACAAGAGGCAATTAACCTCCCGCTATTTTCGAAATCAAGAACACAGCCCGCAACCTATCCTCAAGTGCCTGGATAGTATGCTCTTCCTGTCCGTCGGTCTGAGGGTGTAATGCAACACTGAGACTCACCTGTGTCCCTAAAACCCTTCTGAAAAACCTCCAGAAGTTATCTGTAATAGAGCTCATCTATCTGACATCATAAACGTAGGAACCCCGTGCAGTCTCACAATCCCCCTGCTATAAAAGCTAGCACGAACCTCAGCCGAGTAAGTGGTCCTAACCGGAAGAACACGGCTGGTGTCGTCAGCCTATTTACCATGACCCCCAGGGAGTCGCACTTCCTCTGAGTACGATGCCACCCTGTAACAAGATCCATTTTAATTACCTCCCATGTCTAAGTCGGGGTCTAAATCGCCTGTAATAGCCCACTGGGCTTCTGGTGTTCAACCATGACCTGCTACTAATTCGGATATTAAGCAACAAACTCCGCTATATCCCTTTTCCGGTTATCTTACCCATACATACATCTGAGGTCACGACACGACTTAGTCGGCCCCGAACAATTTGAGCAATAAGCACTGTATGCCTCCCCTAAAACCTGTTGACTAGTCCTGCAACACCGGGTACACACAATCTATCCTCATATCACAGCACCTCATCCGGTGCTACTCAAACAGGCTCTTATCTTCTCGGAGAGTCGCATCTCGATACCGTATCATAACTGGATCCTCATACTGTCGCCTCTTTACCTCCTCAACGACGGAAGACTCGGAAACCTCTCGGATCTAAACTTCATTAACCTTGGAAACAAATAATCGAACCCCTAGGCTCGATGGCGAAGAATCTCACGGACCACGCCCGGTCTATCCGCTGCCCATCCGCATACTACCCTTAGATCCGCGACTAAGAGTATCTCTAAGCGTCTTGGCTTTCACACGGTGGTATAGGATATCGATATCACAATCCTTGAATAACTCTAACCACCGTCATTGCCGCAAATTCTCTTTGCTTGTCTGAGATATCTGGGAGGCTTTTGTGTCTGCACAAATATCCACATGAAGTCTGTATATACGTCATGCCCCCAAATCTTCAAGGCATGATTTAAGCGCCACGACTCTAAATCGGAAGTGGCGTAATTTCCTTTCTGCTTCCCTAACTCAGGAAAACATAGGCTCTATCCTTATCGGGTTGCGTCGACACAACCTAGCCTAACACCCGACGTGCTATCATAATAACCTAACCCTCTAGTCTCACGGAGGGGTTAGAAGCTATGTCGTGGTCAACTTATCTTCCAATAACTGAAAGCCTTTCTCATTCCTGCGAAATATTCGGGTATCCTTAATCTCACTTATGGTTCCTGTTTCCCTTTTTCTGTTGCAACCAAACTTGGTCACTAAACTTAGACTTAATTCCTTTGCTTGCCTCATGGCTAAGACTTAATGTCAATCACAATTTAGGGGGGGGGGGGTTTCCTTGATCTCGCAAAGTAGTAACCCGATTTTCCTTTCCCAGTTTGTAGAGCCTATAGCTAGGTGTTACCACATTTCCTCGAAATGTTCTTACTTCCCATTATTTACTAATGGTATTTTCACTAGTCTGGGGTAGTCATATCTCGTGCAACTTACATAACCATAGTTCTATTCTCTTTTATCATTCTGGTCATATCCTTACCTCATGCTTATTATTAGCAAAAGTATTTCTATCTTGATTCATAATCGTGCAGTTTCATATATGCGTACTACCTGCATTTTTATCCTTACGACACTTCCTCGACTATTTCGTACGTCGTTCTTAATTTCCCCAACACAACACTTTTCCCACGGTTATCTACAATTGTAACCTATGGCATGACGATATCGAAGTCCTTACCAGTCTCATATCCTGCGTCTAACAACATGGGTACACGCAACCCCTTAATACGTAAACCTGTTCTTTTACGTGGGGAAGAGAACTTATCTCCCTTTCTTAAACTTTCCTTGGAGTCACAACCCTAATCACAGGGTCCTCTTGCGGTCCAGTAATTATCTAATCATCACGCACCGCCTTTAAGTTCGTGTAGATTTTTCCAACCTACCAAAGATGCCCTCAGCTTTCCGCCGGCAACATTCGTACTTATTTTATTCTTGCCTTGTACATTTTCCTGAAATTATCCGGAAGGTCATGGCCCTGACCGCCACACCAAACCAACTCCAAGTACCTCAAAGGGCACTTAACATAAATTCTCCAAATTCAATTATTACTTACTTTACTGCGTCAATTTACCTCAGTGAACAAGTCGCACGGACTTAAAAAGAAAAACAATAATGCCGAAGAAGGAAGGATAATTCACGGTTACTACCACTTCTCTTCCTTTACACGGATAATCGACTTACGGCGGAATCGAGCCAATCTCTCTGCGATCAGCGTTGGCATAACAAGAGGCCAACTAGCCCGTCATAATGACCTCAATGTCTGTCATAACAACTCTGCTAGGTCTTCTAGGGTACAACGACAGTATCGTTACCTTTAATTATTATCTACCCACTCAGCTACCACCCAACACTCACGGGTGTAGTCACACGAAAGGTTCTCATAGATTCAGCTTTATTTCTTTACACTTGGTTGTTCTCTTTCTTCTTGGTCGCATTACTCTTCCCACTTCCAAACTTATTATAGCGTCGTCATAACCTTCATCGATTCGCCTCCGATCTTTGGAGTTACTATTCGAACAACATAAGGCCATTTCGGGTCTCACACAGTTCCGGTGGAACACGTCCACGAACGTAAAATCATTAACTAAACTTGGGCCTTGTACCTGCGTGACCTGTCACGTGGCGGGACTACTACCAACTGATCCCATTTCATTTCAAGCCATGGCGACCCTTAATGGAGTCCCCAACCCGGCGTCGTATTTAACTCTTTTCCTTGGGTTGCCTTAACTTTTTACTGCAGAAGGCCTTATATACCTAAGGTCTCGGTGGTTATCACATTCTTAGGCTCGCAATTTCCATGCTCCATGCCTACGCCTCCGATCCCGCCGTAAACGGGTACAAAACTTATCGTAATACCATAATCGTGTTATGCTTGACCACAACGACCATACTTACTCCATACGGATCTCACCCGTACCATTCTCGAAATCCTACTACGTAGCTCAATCTATTAACATAGTCTTCCATTAATAACTTCTTAAGGGTCCCTTTTCTTCTCAGACAGCTCATCATTTCCTAATTATCTCAAATTAGCACGTAAAACCTTGCTGAGAGTCCATTAACTGTTCATACCTTCCCGGTATTTTTAGTCCTTACCAATTCCTGGTAATCCATAATCATTCTAGGCATCACATATGTGACCTGCATACATAAATCCGTATAGTTGTATGTCACGATACCAACTATACTACTAATATTACCAACCGGATACGCAATCCACATAATCTTTCTGGTCACGCTTTGCCTTTCGTGGCTGAACAACATAACTTGTTAGGGAGACGACCTAACCATACATTTCTATCGCACGATCTTAGAGTGAGAAGAATGAAACCAATCCTAAATGTCCTGCGACCTCGATTATAGATATGGTGCCTGACACCGATAATCAAGACTCTACTAGACACGATGCGTAGACACTTTACGAGGACTAAGCGCTCACGATACCACTTTTGTCACGACGACCCGGGCATCGGTGCCCTACTGGGCACCCTTTGGTATACATCGAGAGAATAGCGGGAACATACCTGTTGAAAAAAAAATTAAACATAAAATAACAACAGGCTAGCCGATAAGGCCACCTTCCGTAAACTATACAAATAAAACAGTATATATTTTTTTCTTTACAACCCAAACCACAATGTGACTCTGGACCTCTAAGAATAACAACTCAGGCGGGACGGGGCCATACCACGAATGTACAACAACCGAAAATACCGGGGATAAGCCTCGGAATAAAGGAGCTTCTCAGCCGTGAGCGGTGATCTAGGCGAGGATCGGCCCAGTACTACTGCGGCGTGACGCGGCCCCGAAGAGGTCGATTACAACATGTACCAAATATGTGGCGAAATCGTAATGAAATCATAAGTCTATAATAAAGCGGAGACAGGTATGATAACTCAAATAACGATTACCACGATTGCCTTACTAACAATGAGTAATCAAAAGTATGGGTAGCAAATCCACGGAAGCGGGTGGTATAACGATCTTGGGGATTTACCCCTCATTTATACTCTTCCCCTGAAGAAGGTGGTAAAGCAGGTGGTATAACGATCTTGGGGATCTAACCCTCAGATATACTCTTACCCTGAAGAAGGTGGTAAAGCAGGTGGTATAACGATCTTGGGGATCTACCCCTCAGATACTCTTACCCTGAAGAAGGTGGTATAACGATCTTGGGGATTTACCCCTCAGATATACTCTTACCCTATCTCAATCGGCCATCGTACGTAACATAAGCACTACCGCTTATCATACAATAAGTAAGCAAGTTAAGAAATCCCAACTTTATTAGTCTTATTCATATACACTCTCATTTTAGTTTACTTAAGGCACTAACATGTCATTATAAATCCGGGAGTTTAACCCAAAGTACTACGTACTTCTATTTTTTTAAAATGACTCATTTTCATATAAACTTCCAAGATACTAATAACCGTAGTATCAAGTCATAACTACTTTTTTAGACAAGTCACAATACCTTTTTAGAAAATACATTTTCGGGCTTCTAAATCAAGTGACTTCTTTCTTTTAAAAACCTTAAGCAATTGATGCCTTTAAATCAATTTGCCTTTTGTTATTTCAAGTCATTTAACATACTTAAATTACTTAGAGTAAACCACTCTTTTTATCTTTCCATAAAACTATTATAACCAACTTCCCATAAAGTAGTTATATTAGCTTTATACATTAGCAACTTACATACTTCTTTATAACCAAAAGACTTAAACTTTCCAACAAAACAAGTATCAATAATACTTTCAACATACTTAAGGTCTCTTAACTTTTGAAAACCAAGATATCCTTAATATTTAACAAGTGAGTTAATTCCCTAACTCAATCAACTTGGACATTCTTAAAATAAGCCAAGGATATCAAATGGACCTAGATTGTCAAAATCTTGTACGTCTACCGTACTATACATTTACAACTTATTCATGCTCAAGAGATAAGAAAGTTCCACATACCTATTCGGTTTAATCCACTTGCTAAGTCAAAATCGCCGTGCGTAGTATGTCAACCTATAATGACCATAATGCGTCGATTAACTTCTTACTTCAAGCGTAGAATATTCCAGTGCAAAGTCACTAAATTCTACGGAAAATCGACAAACACTTCCTTTGTTTCTACATACTTTGCCACCTTTTTCAGGCGAATTCAATAACCAAACACGCCACATTTAAGGCCCAACAAAGTAGTTAACAATAGGGATTACACGCTTAATCAAGACATGTAAAATTCTCCCACAATATATAACAACTAGTGTAAACTCTGATGTCAATTCGCAATTAGGGCGACAATACCAATTCTTCTTCCAATTTCTTTTCAATCCAAGTTGTTTAGTATAACATGTTATAAGGCGCGATTGATTATAACAACTATAATCTTCAAGTAGATAACATGCGGCGATTCTAATTATCGACCAAATTGTATTTCAATTTCAAATGGCTAAACATGTCATTTTTGGTTGAGCTTCCAAATTTCCATAACACTTATCAAACTTCATAACACATATCACATGATCATTTCTAACTTATAATAACATGGAATCTTCAATTACAAAAGTAAGGCGAAGATTATACCTCATTAGCCCAAATATGATCCAAGATTATAAGTCGATCCTTAGACTTTAGCGCCTCTTTTGACATTCAATCCACTCCAAGCAACCCTTAGAAACATGATGAACTCATCTTCAAGTTCCAACTTCAAAGTTGAAGAACTCCTTTAGTTTCGCATATGCGACTAATACAAAAATGCCACTTTTCTGGGATCCTTCTATTGAGATACCACCTTACAATACTCCTAGGAACCTTGGTTTTAAAGTATGGGATTATTGGACAAAAATTGAATTTTTCTCTTGGAACCTAGCCTTGGCCGAGAGCACACTTCAGGTTCATCAATTTCTTGAAAATTTAGCTAAGTGTAGAACCTTGTCTTGCACTAGGAAGCTTATATAACATAATGGAGGGTCAAGATTAGAACAAATGGGTGGTTTGGATGCTTTTCACAAGGATCAAGCCAAGTGGCATTTGACTTAGTCAATTTTATCAAGCTCTAGCTTTAGCAAGACTTGGACATTTAAATTATGGTCAAATGACCATTCTAACCATGCCATTTTTTTCCAAGACCACTAAGGGGGGGTGACACGTGTCGCCCTCCTGTTCGTCGCAATATTTCGTTTTCCGACAAATTCCAAAAATCCGATAAATTTTTACTCGTCTCAAATCTTAACATTTTTGAGTTCTTACGCACGTTCTTATAAACATATCTTGGAATTTCCGGGGTGTAACAACTTGTATAGACTTCATGTGGATATTTGTGCAGACCACAAGAGCCTCCGGTATATCTTCAGACAGAGGCATTTGAATTTGCGACAGAGACGGTGGTTAGAGTTACTCAAGGATTGGGATATTGATATCCTATACCATCTGGGGGAAAGCCGAGACGGTTACAGATACTCTTAGCCGTGGACCTATGGGTGATGCAATCGGATGGGCGGCGGATAGGCGGGGCGTGGTCGTGAGATTCATCGACTCTGCAGCGAGAGGTTCGATTATTTGTTTCAAGGTTAATGAAGTTTTAGATCAGAAGTGTGGAGTCTTAGTCGTTGAGAAGGTAAGAGGCGACATTATGAAGATCTAGTTATGATCTGGTATCGATTCTGGCTCTCAGAGAAGAGAAGAGCCTATTTGAGTAGCACCGGATGGGGTCTTTGTGACATGAGATAGATTGTGTGTACCGGTCTTTGCAGGACTAGTCCAGGAGTTTTAGGGAGGCGCGCGATCTTATTACTCTAATTGTTAGTCGACTAAGTTGTGTCGTGACCTCGGATGTATGTGTCGGTAAGATGGCACGAAGAGGGGCGTGCGAGTTGTTGCTTAATGTCGAGTTAGTAACGAGTCAAGGTTGAACACGAAGCCAGTGGGCTATTACAGGCGATTTAGATCCCGACTTAGATATGGGAGGTGATTAATGTGGATCTTGTTACAGGGTGGCATCGTACTCAGAGAAAGTGCAACTCCCTGGGGGTCATAGTAAATGTTACACCCCGTAGTTCCAGAGTATGTATACGAGGACGTACGTACGAGTATACGACATTAAAATTTGAAAGGAAGAAAGATGTGATTTCAAGCGGAAAAGTTTTGATTTTTAAGGAAAAAGGTTCGTTAGTGGGGTGGATTTCAGTTCGGTATTCGGACTTTTGGGATCATTTTAGAAGTATTGGAATTTTATTTCCGAATTGGTCACGCGGGGCCACGGGAGGATTTACGGTTTTGTGGGGCCAGCTTTATTTTCAGTTTTTGGCATTACAGATTTTTAGAGATGAAATATTTTGGACCAATAGGAGTGCGACAGGTGGCACCCTTAGGTGGCATGTTGGACGAAATAGTAGGCAAGTGGCCAAGTCAAATAGTCCAGTCTTGGAAGATATTTTTCTTTGGGCTCGTGGGAGTAGGTTGGAGGATTTTTGTGGGAAAGTGGGGCTTGCCTTGGGCGGTTTTCTTGAGCAAGTGGATGGCCACTTGGCTCGTTGTTGTGGTGGACATATGTCCCGATGTTGTGGTGGACATATGTCCCGATGTTATAAGTGGACAACTTGGTGAAAGACTTCAGACAAACTACCAAATCTACACCTCCACTTGCTTGAATCTTGGCCCTTCATTTGTTCTATAAATACCCCCTCTAGTGCAAGACTTCTTCATCCATTAAACATTTTCCAAGTCTCAAAACTCCCTCCCCTTTGAGAAAAGCTCGTCAAAGCTTACTCCCATTGTTAGTTCTCGTCAAACACCCTCGCTTTGGTAGAAAAGTTGTCTTCTAGTATTGTTACTATTCCAAATACCTTAGCCCAAATCCCTTGTAGTATTCCCAAGTTACCTCTATACTAAGAGCAGGAAATACTACTATATTTCCTTTAGTCCTGGCGAAACCACTAGGAAAATCTTCATAGTTGGTTGAAGTATTAAGTAGAAGTGGTTTAGAAACTTCAAGGGTTTCTTGGAGCGGATTGGAGCGTCTGAATAGGAGCTAAACCTTGCTCGGGATCGACATTTAATCTTGGATAATTTTGGGCTTATCGGTAATGATCTTTATCCCTATTGTAATTGGGTATTACGTATTTGTAGTAATGTATAGTTGAGTATACTATATGTAGAATGAATATGGATAAGAATTGAGCTGTATTTACATAGAATTTGTATTCTGAGTAGACTTGTAGTATTATTGTGGAGTAGAATTGTACACGTCAGGTTAGGCGTGTAACCCCTGGGATTGTTGGTTTAGTGGCAGGCCTCGTTAGAGAGGAGATTCATGTGGTTGCGGGAGAGTCTTCGAATTTTCCGTAGAATAAGGAATCTTGTATCTAGAATTATTCTACAAAGAGATCGAGAGGTTGATAGACGTTTTATGACCCTTATAGATTAAAGTTCTACGAGTAGCGTATTCTACTTGAAGGGTGGAAAACGCGAGCAAGGTTAGAGTACTTTGGAGCATTTTGCTAATTGTCGATAATCGTCGCGAGGTATGTGAACCTCTTCCTATCCTTTCTAGCATGATATTTGTAAAATATATTTAGTGCGGTGAAGCCTTGCGTGTGTTTAAAGGAAGTTGATTTTCCTTTTGTGTCCTTGACTTGATTCCAAAGTTAAGTGACTTGTTATAAAATATTAAGGACTTGAATTATGTTAAAAAGTTGTAAAACCTCACTCATGAGTAATGGGTGTGTGGTCTTTTAAAGAATAAAGTTATCTTGATTTCGAAAATAAGAATGGTTTTATCATTGGATTTAAAATGATAACTTGACTTATAAACAACTTGATTTTGGGAAAGGAGAAGTAACTTGATTTAAAGGTATAGGTTACTCGTTTTTAAAAGAGTAAGACCCTTGGTTTAAAAAGTATATTGCTACTTGACTTTAAAAAAGGAAAAAGTGCCTTTGTTTAAAAGGAAGGCACGCTTTTGTCTTGAGATTGGTTTAAAAAGAAGGTATGGAAGTTGTTTTGGTGTTACTTTGATGTCTTTTGACTTGAGTTTTAAATAATAAGATCTTGAAGTATTTCAAAAGAGTTATGAATCATTTTTGAAAGAAAAGAAATACTTGGTTTTAAAAGCTTAAGTGTTATACTAGCTTTATGGGAAGTTAGGTATAACGACTTAAGAAAGATAAAAGGAACGGTTTACTTATTTGTTTATGAAAGTCTTGTATTGATTTCTGGAAAGTGTAGTAAGATGGTGTGATAAGTAAACATGTTATGATGCTACATGTGTTAGTGTCTTGTGATGTTTGTGTAAGGGGGTTATTCTTGTTGTGCTTACGTTGTTAAACGATAAGCCCGTTGTCTTCTTATTATATCCATACCACGACTTGTTATGATCTGAGATTTGCCACCGATGCGAGGAATACCTCATGCGATCTGTGTGACTATGCGGGCTGCGGGAGTTCGGGATGATCACTCGGGTGTGTTACCGTCTGAGGATTACCTCATGCGATGCAGTGACTATGATCGAGAATACCTCATGCGGTGCGTGTGACTATGCGGTGCGGAGTCGAGGAGGATCTGCGGGTTAGCTACCCCGTCACGAGGAATACCTCATGCGAGTGCATGTGACCTATGCGGTGCGGGAGTTCGAGTTAGGCTCGCGTAATGATACTATGGGCGATTGGCCTTGCCCGATCATTAGCGGCCTAGAAAAGACGATTCACGTTATATCTATTTTGCTCTTGTTTATGTTGTGGCACTATATGCGATTAAATTGGTTGTTAAATGCGTATTTGTAATTGGTTTTAAAATGTTATGATTTGATTTGATACTTTCTGATTTCACATACTTGGTACTGTTATGCGACCTCCTTCGAGCTGCGTTAAATCGCGGTAGAGGTAAACCGATCGTCGATCCTCGCTCTTAGGATCCTGATTCAGCATTTTGGGAAGCTCGTTTCTCGGAGGCTTATCTTTGGTATAGTCCCTATCGTTGTAGGTACTTACATTCAGGTATGGCGGGGCCACTGTCCGTCGTTGTTGTTATAATATTCTTAGAAGTGCAGTAATCTTGTTGTGGGAAGAGTTTGTAAAGGGATATAACTATTGAGTTCGAGTTTTTATATATATATTGAAAGGTAACCGTTTGGTTGCTTTGTTTCTTATTTCATTATTGTATATCTTGTTTCATGTGTAAGTTTTATTTCCGTGATTTTCTCGATGTTGTATCACTAGGGTGCGGGTAAGACACGATCCACGGGCAGAGTCGGTCGTGGCGATGTGGTGTGAAACCAGCCGTGTTCTTCCGGTTAGGACCACTTACTCGGCTGAGGATTATGCTAGCTTATATAGCAGAGAGATTGTGAGACTTCGGGGTTCCTACTTTTATGATGTCAGACAGATGAGCTCGATTATGGATAACCGGAGGTTTTTGAAGGGTTAGGGACACGGTGAGTCGCGATATTGCATTACACCGCAGGCCAGACGGCGAGGCGTACTATCGAGCGCGAAGATAGGTTGCGGGCGATGTTATTTGATTCGAGTTAGTGGAAGAATTATTTGCCTCTTATTGAGTTACGTACGATAACAGATACCCTTCCATTATTCGGATGGCCCGATATGAGGCCTTGTTTGTAAGAAAGTGTAGATCGCCGGTTGGTTGGTTCGACGTATGCGAGGTTCAGTTATTTGGTCCAGACTTGATTGAGGTGTGGATAAAGTGAAGCTTATCGGGAAAGATTATTAGTAAGCTCAGTCGTGAAGCTTTATGGATAGCAAGCGTTGACCATGGGGTTCATGTTGACATTTTAGTATGAGTATTGTTATGTAGCCACGTGTGGAATTATTTGTATGTAGGGGTTGTAAGGAGACTATGTCGCTATCTTTAAGTTTGACTCCCGAAGAACATTGGGGGCGAATGTTTCTAAGGAGGAGAATGTTACACCGGAATTCGGGATATATTTATAGAGCGTGCGTAAGAACTCAAAAATGTTAAGATTTGAGGCGAGTAAAAATTTATCGAATTATGAAAATGTCGGAAAGCGAAATATTGCGACGAATGGGAGGGCGACACGTGTCACCCCTTAGTGGTCTTGGACGAAATTGACATGGATAAAATGGTCATTTGACCATAATTTAAATGACCAAGTCTTGCTAAGTCTAAGAGCTTGACATTGTTGACTTAGTCCGAGAACAGCTTGATCCTTGTGAATTGCATCAAACCATCCATTTGTTCTAATCTTGACCCTCCGTGTTTCTATATAGTAACACTACTAGCAAGACTAGTTCCCACACTTAGAAAATTTTCAAGAAAACTTAGAACACAAAGAGGAGCTCTCGGCGATTGGGCATTTTCAAGAGGAAAATTTTCGTTTGTTGCCCAATAATCTCCATACTTTAAACCAAGGTTCCTAAGGGTATTGTAAGGGTATCTCAATAGAAAGATCCCGGAAAAGTGGCGTTTTCGTATTAGTCGCAAGGCGAAAACCTAAGGAGTTCTTCAACTTTGAAGTTGGAACTTGAAAAGGAGTTAACTTCATAAGCTTCAGGGTTGCTTGGAGTGAATTGGAGCGTCAAAAAGAGGAGCTAAAGTTGCTAAGAATCGACTTGTAATCTTGGATCATATTGGGCTAAATGAGGTAATAATATTCGTCTTACTATTGTAATTGAAGATTTCATGTTATGATAAGTTGGAAATGATCATGTGATATGTGTTATGAAGATTGATAAGTGTTATGGAAATTTAGAAGCTAAAAACCAAAAATGACATGTTGAGCCATTTGAAATTAAAATCCAATTTGGTCGATAATTAGAATCATCGCATGTTACCTACTTGAAGATTGTAGTAGTTATAATCAATTATAGCTTGATAACATGTTATACTAAACAACTTGTATTGAAAAGGAATTGGAAAGAAAGATATGTTGTGACACCTTTGGCCGAGAATGGCATTGTCGTTTGGACTAGTTTGATATCAATTGTGGGCCAGAATTTTACACGTCATGTAAAGGCATGTAATCCCCTTTGTATTTCTGAATTGTTGGGCCTTAAATGTGGCGTTTGGTTATTGAATCCGGGCCTTGAAAAAGGTGGGAAAGTATGTAAAAACAAAGGAAGTGTTGTCCGATTTTCCGTAGAATTTAGTGACTTTGCACTTGGAATATTCTACGTTTGAAGCTAGAAGTTAATAGACGTATTATGGTCATTATAGGTTGACATACTACGTACGACATTTTGGACTTAACAAGTGGATTGAACCGAAGAGGTATGTGGAACTTTCTTATCTCTTGAGCATGAGTAGTTGTAAATGTATAGTGCAGTGAGCGTCACGAGATTTTGACAATCTAGTTCATTTGATATCCTTGGCTTATTTTAAGAATGTCCAAGTTGGTTGAGTTAGGGAATTAACTCACTTGTTTAAAAATATTAAGGATATCTTAGTTTCTAAAAGTTAAGAGACTTAAAGTATTTTGAAAATATATGATACTTGTTTTGTTTGGAAAGTTTAAGTCTCTAGGTTATAAAGAAGAATGTAAGTATCTAAGGTATAAAGCTAGTATAACGGCTTTATGAGAAGTTGGTTATAATAGCTTTATTGAAAGTTTAAAAGAGTGGTTTACTCTAAGTAATGTAAGTATGATAAACTACTTGACATAATGAAAGTCAAATTGATTTTAAGTCATCAATTGCTTAAGGTTTTAAAAGAAAGAAGTCACTTGATTTAGAAGCCTATAAATGTATTTCTAAAAGGTATTGTGACTTGTCTTGAAAAATAGGTATGACTTGATACTACGGTTATTAGTATCTTGGAAGTTTTACATGAAAAAAGTCATTTTAAAAGAATTGAAGTACGTAGTACTTTGGGGTAAATTCCCGTTTTTTTTTTAATGACATGTTAGTGCCTTAAGTAAACTAAAATGAGAGTGTATATGTATAAGACTAATAAGAAGTTAGGGGGATTTCTTAACTTGCTTATGTTATGTATGATAAGCCGGTAGTGCTTATGTTATGTATGATAAGCCGGTAGTGCTTTTGTTATGTATGATAATGTCACGACCCGAACCCGGGCCCGTGACTGGTGCCTTACCCCGGGCACCCAAGTAGACATACATCAGAGTAATCAGCGGAACATAAAACAAGACATGATATAATATGAAATGTGAAACAGTTATCTGAGAAAACTTGCCTTTCAACATATATATATAAACTTTAAAACCGAACAGTTACATCTCATTTACAACTCTGCCTTGCGGTACTACTGAGACCTCACAGAGTTTTATCAACAATGACGGGACGGGGCCCGCCGTACCCACGAATGTAAGTACTACAACGACAGGACTATACCAGATAAGCCTCGGAGAAAGCGAGCTTCCCAAGCGCTGAGCTGACCATGGCGAGATCGATGGCGGTGTACTTCTACCACGGCATGGCGAGCGGCCCGAAGGAGTCGATCACAGTACCAAGTATGTGGCGAAAATCGTAAATGAAATCATAGTAGTCTATATCAAGAAGGAAACATGTATGATAACCAAACTACGATTCTGATAAATAAGCGATCATGTCAGTCGGGGACTCGCGCCTCAAGTCATCACTCAAATACAACTATGGGTCTCCGCCCGGCATCAATCATGCGGTGGAATACCTTCCTCTGCCGTGATGCATGATATAAAAGCACCGAGGAATACATGAACACGGGTCCCACGTGTCATAATAAAACCGTCTGGGGTAAATGCGAAGGCATAGCCAGCTACTAAAACCCACGGTACCAACAAGGTCATAAAGCGTATCATGAAGCGCCTGAACGTCACATGATCAAAGGCGGCCACTCGCGCGATGTATCTAATGTGCGCGTCTAGTCCTGGAACTCCGCGACTCGCGTGGGCCACTCGATGGCCGCGTGAGGTATTCCGCGTCGGTAGCTACTCCCGGCAGCGTCACGGACTCGCGATCCGCGTAGCCATAGACCGCGTGACCACAAGGGCGCGCGCTAACACGGAACTCTCGTAGCTCCGCAGGTCCCGAGGACTGCGTAGGTATTCTCGAATCATAGTCACCTGCACGCTGAGGTATACCCGCGTCGGAGGCGACTTAACCCCGGGATCATGTCGAGGTGAGTGGTACAATACCAGCATAACGGTGATCGTTTAAACAACATAAAGCGCGATCGAAACCGCTTTACACAAACATCACGAATACTAACACACATTGCATCTAACATGTTTACTTATCAAACCAACAAGAAAGTATTACAAGGCTATCACAAACCAACACAATCAAGTTATTCACACAGATACTTCTACTTTATGTTAAACAAGTTCGGTTTTATCTAGTATTTCATACATTAACTCTTTAAAAGATCGTTACTTTCACTTGATCACCTGATACAGTAGTATAAAATAGAGTGACTATCTTTTTAAGTAAACCAAAACACTTCCCTTTGTAAAATCAAGTAACAACATTATTTTCCAAGCGTTCAAGTTTACTAATTTCAAATGCTCAAGTTTCTCATTTTTGAAAGGTTTCGTAGTTCATAGTCTTAATTACTTAGTAATATACTTCTCTTTTAAAACCATTTGAGAAACATATGCCTTATGTGTGAGTAGGTTATTCTTGTTCATAACAATCTTATTAAAGCAGCCATGATCTAGGAAATGTAATATCATTTTGTCTCATCTTAGCTTCTATGCAGATGGAGGTTTCTACTGGTTAATAATACTTAATTAGTCAAAACATTTCCCTTTATTAACGCTGCAGTGGTTTGTTCGATACTTGTTCTGATTTCCGAAATCAGTAAAACATTCTTCCTTTTAAAAACCAAGTACTCATTACTCACGAATGAGGTTTCACACAAAATTCATATTAATTTATTAAGACAAGTCTCTTATCTTTTAAGATTAATAAACCATTCTTTTTATCTCTCTTAAGTCGTTATACCTAACTTCCCATAAAGCTAGTATAACTCTTAGCTTTTAAAACCAAGCATTACTCTTCTTTCAAAAGGTTACTTTAATTCTTTTGAAATACTTGAGATTCTTATTATTGGGCTTAAGTCAAAAGACATTGCCGTACAACTACGTTCAGTTAACACACGTACGTCTACCGTACTATATATATTCTTTTAGAGGTGGGATGCAACGGGCGCGTCACATGGTTAAATTTTACACTTATAGCTGTCGACAGTGATGGGGGATTCCACGGGCACGCTTTGATATTTGTGTGATTTGATCGCGTCGGTTTGGTAGAGTAGTATATCGTCCCTCCGTAAAGGGCGGATTATGTTATGAAAGATAAGTAAGTTATATGGTAATGAACTTGACGATTTTTCCTAAGTATGTACGTAAGAAAGTGACTATAACTTTTATTGAAAATGGGAAAAGATAATAAGGTACGATTAAGTTCATAAGTGGTAATGACACGACAGGATCTGGTATGTACTTCTTTTATACTTTCCCATGTCATTCTTTTATCTGATTATGATCATTTCTTGTACTTTATTTTTGTTCCATATTAAATTTTTGTTATGCGGCCCCGCCGAGGCTGCGTTAAATGCTCGCGAGTTTTAGGCCTGAGTTGGTGATCCTTGCTCTTAGGATGTCGGTTCGATTTTGGGAAAAAGCTCCATTTGCTCGGAGGCTTATCTCTTGATGCGGTGTTCCACGAGGTTGTAGATTCATGTATATTGGGGTATGGCGGGGCCTGTCCACGCTTTGTTATTATGTTAAAACTCTTAGAGGTATGTAGTCACATGTGTGGGTCGGTTGTAAAGGAAAGGAAGTTGCTTGCCGGTTGTATATATGTATGTCGGGGAAGGTAGCCCTATCGGCTAACTGTTGTTTTACATTGTTGTTTTTATTACACCCGTATTTCCAGTATATGCGTGAGGCGTGCGTATATAATTTGAGCCTTAAAGTTAGGCTAGGTTGAAACTTGGGCACAAGTGCGAAAGGAGTCGTTTTTTAAAGCGTTTTACTAAACTTGCGAAGGGAAAATTCCGGCTATGTCATTTCTAATTTTTGCGGATTTTTCCGAGAGACGAAACATTTTGGACCAACGGGAGGGTGACATGTGTCACCCTCACATTGGAAGGACTTGGGCGGCAAGTTGGACAATTGGGAGCACTTTAGTTGGTAGGATATTTTGGTGCAAGTTGTTGTGGTAGATGGATAAGGACACATGGGTAAATCCTAGCCCTACACTTGCACCACACTTGTCTTCATCTTGGCCATTGGTTGGCCATTGCTAGACCTATAAATACCCCCCTTGTTGAAGAGTTATTTCATCCAAACTTGAGCAATCTTTCTAAGTCTCAAATACTCCCTCCCTCTTGTTTGCTTGCGTCCAAAGCCCCCTCCCCCTTTGAGAAAGGCCCTTGGCCGAGAGCCTCCCCCTCCCCCCTTTGTGGTGCCACTAGCCGAGGTACCCCTAACTAGTTGTCTCGTATAAATACCACTTTTGTGGTATAGAAATACTCTCCAGTATTGTTTTAATGCCCAAATACTTTAGCCCAAATACTTGTAGTACTTTCCAAAGTTACCTCTATCGTAGAGCAGGAAAATACTATTATACTTTCCCTCGATCCACAAAAACGAAACCTAAGGAAAACCTTCATAGTCGGTTGAAGTGTTAAGTAGAAGTTCGTAGAACTTCTAAGGGTTGTTTGGAGCGGATTGGAGCACTCGGAGTAGGAGCTAAGCGTTGCTCGGGAGCGACGTTATACTTGGATAATTTTGGGCTCATCGAGGTAAATACTCTTGTCTTTCTATTGTAATTGGGAATTACATCTTGTAGTAGTATAGAAATGAATATAAAATTCATAGAAGAGAATTGAGCGTAATAGAAGGATATTCGGTATAGACTTGGCTGAAATCACGTCGGAAGAATATTAAGATAGAAGATTAAAGCGTACTTACTTAGAATTTGTATTTCTGATGGCGATAACCTTTATTGGTTGAATGTTACGCAAGTAGCATGTGCTCTTAGAAGGTGAACAAGGCTAAGCGGGTTATAGCCGTGGGCGTTTTGCTTATAGTCGATAATCGTCGCGAGGTATGTGATTCTTCATATACTCTTGAGCATGATATTTTAAAGGAAGATATATATAATGCGGCAATGTCTTTTGACTTAAGCACGAATAATATATAGTGCGGTAGGCGTCACGTGTGCTAATTGAGCGTGGTTATGCGGCAATGTCTTTTGACTTAAGCTTTGAATAATAAGAAACTTGAAGTATGTCACAGTTAAGAAACCATTTTGAAAGAAGAGTAACACTTGGTTTTAAAGGTTTTAAAAAGAGTTATACTAGCTTTATGGGGAGTTAGGTATAACGTCTTAAGAAGGTAAAGAAAATGGTTTCTTGATTTTAGAAGTTAAGAGACTTGATCTTATGAGATAAGAGACTTAACTTAAATGAATTAATATGAGTTTTGTGTGAAACCTCATTCGTGAGTAATGAGTCGTGGTTTTAAAAGGAATAATGTTTCTTGATTTGAAATCGGAATGTGTATCGACAAACCCTGGCGTTAATAAAGGAAAATGTATTGAATAATGAAGTATTATTAAAACCGGTAGAAACCTCCATCTGCATAGAAGCTAGATGAGACAAAATGATATTACATTTCTAGATCATGGTACTTAATAAGATTTATGAGCAAGAATAACCTACTCGCCTATGACATATGTTACTCAATTGTTTTAAAAGAGATTAAGACATTGAACTATGAAACTTTTCTAAAGAGACTTGAGTAATTGAAATTAGGCAAGCTGGAACTTTAGGGAAAAGAAAGGCATTGTGTTGTCTTAAAATGGTTTAAAACTTAAAGTGTTATAACGACTTTATGGGAAGTTGGTTATAACGACTTTATGAAAACAAAGAAGGGTTTTATCATTGGTTTTAATGTGGAAACTTGACTTTAAAAAGAGAAGTTGTTTTGGTTTGCTTAAAAGATGTAAGTCACTCTATTTTATACTACGGGTATCGGGTGATTTTCATAAAATGGATCTCTTAAAAGGAATTTAACGTACGTAGTACTTTAGGGTTAAAACCCGGACTTTGACATAAAATGAAAGTACTTAGAGTTATGTATAACTTGCCTATGCTTGTTGTTGTGTAACTTGCCTATGCTTGTTGTTGTGTAACTTGCCTATGCTTGTTGTTGTGTAACTTGCCTATGCTTGTTGTGTAACTTGCCTATGCTTATTGAGATAGTCTTTGTTGTGCAGAATTGTGTTTCTATTCTCTGGCGTCTCGATGGAGGGCGGTTGACTTATTGAGAACTTACTTGGGCGTCTGCGGCGTGTGGGAGATTCCGCAGGTATGCTTCCATTAGCATTAGTACATGGGCATGTCTACACCGTTGATGGATTACGTGGACGTGTGACCGTTTTGGTTATGGCGAAATATCGTGACTTCGGTTGTGATTGGGTGCGTAGCTGTTTACTTGCCCCGTCATTTCGTGGCGCGGTGGATCAGTGCGGTTGTTGCACTTACCGCGTGTCGACCGGCGAAATGTCGTGACTTACGGTTGTGATCGGGTGCGTGGCGTTACTTGCCCGTCGGCCTCGTGGCGCGGTGGATCGGGTATAGGTTATTGCACTTGCCGCGTGTCGACCGCGGTCGGTATAGTGGCGAGTCTCGTGGTGCGGCTTTGGCATCGGTAGGACTTGGTGTTCGGTGTACTCCTTGGTGTTGTTATATCATAGGCTAGGCGGTGAGGAAGAATTCCACGCACAGTGATGATTTGGAGGCGTGAGTCCACGACTTGATATATTTGTTTATATGTTGTGTCTTGTAGTTTGGTTATCATACATGTCTCACCTTTATATAGTGCTATGATTTCATTTATAGTACTTACGATTTCACATACTTGGTACTGTTGTCTTGACCTCCTTGAATTGCGTTCATCTGTGCGGTAGAGGTATATCATTTGTCGATCCTGCGTTTAGGATCACTCAGCGTCTTGGGAAGCTCTGTTCCTTGGAGGCTTATCTTTGGTATGTTACCACACAGTGCATGGGGTTCTTGTACATTGGGGTATGGCGGGGCCCTGTCGTCATAGTTGTTGTATAAATCTTAAGTGCATGCCTTGTTGTGGGCGGGGTTGTAAGGATTATGGCTTGTTCAAATGTTCAAATATATATATGTTGAAAAGGCCCGTTTTGGTTGGCCTATTTTCCTTAAATCTTGATCCATGTCTATTTGCATATTTAAGTTTTATTTCCATTGGTTTTCTCGATGTTGTATCACTAGGGTGCGGGGTAAGGCACGATCCACGGGCAGGTTCGGAGTCGTGACAAAAGTGGTATCGAGCGATTAGTCCTCGGAAAGTGTCTGACCGTGTCTAGTAGAGTCTTGATTATCGGTGTGTTGTGCACCGTCTATGTCGAGGAGGCTATAGGACATTTAGGATTGGTTTCCGCCTTCTCATTACGAGATCGTGCCTTAGAAAGTGTGTTGTAAGTTGGACCTCTCGGCGTGCTTCGTTTTTACGATTATGCCTCGCGCGAAGGCAGGGCCGAAGGGCAAGGCGCGAAGGAGGCTGCGGTAAGCGGTGGCGATCTCTCTGAGACCACGATGCACGAGCCTCGATCCACGCGATGCAGGCGAGATGAGATGGAGTTACAAGGTAGGCGATTAATGGCGGGGTTGTGGCGAACTTGAGAGATAGGCTGGGGCGCGGTTCGATGCACGATGGTTCACCTAGATCGAGATAGTTGGAGGCTCACGGGATTTTACGAGATGTAACGCGAGTTTTATGGGTGAGGCACGAGGATGATCGCGAGGAGTTCATCCAGCGATTCTGACGGATCATGAAGTGATCAAGACGCCGGAGACCAGTCGGTGGTCCTAGGTTGCATCGGCTGCGTGATCTGATCGTGGTTTGATCGTGGGAGTTGTCGGGAGAGAATGCCTTCCGGTATATGGGACGAGTTCTCAAAGCATTTCTTGCACATTTCTTGCCTCCCGGATGAGGAGGCTCGGGCCAGATTTTTGGTGTTGCGGCGAGCAGGCGTGCGGTTGAGTACAATGTGGAGTTCGACTCATTGGCGTGCGTCCCGCGTTAGTAGCTAGTATGGAGGATCGGAGTGCCAGGATATATTCTGAGGGCTCGATGATTGCCTGAGAAAGTTGTTGGTGTAGCTCTTGGTAGGGCATGGACATTACCGCATGCGAGCTTATGCACTTGGATGTGAGGCGGAAAATCGGCGGAATGACGAATCGGCGAAGAGGGCGAGCGGCGAGTCGCTGGTGACTTTCGAGGCGGACCGCCTCGGCGGGGAACTAGTTATGCGCCTCGCCCGATCTGAGTGGTCCTCGCGCCGGGACGCCGGGATATTCGAGGCGGTCGGGGCTCCGGAGTTCAGATTTTCGGGAGTAAGTGCTCGCGGATGAGGCCACCGTATCTCGGTGTGACCATTGTGGTAAAGCCCGTAGAGAATGTAAATGCGGTTTGGGAGATTGCTATACTTGCGGCCGGCGGGCCATTTGTGAGGCTGTCAGGCCGAGGTATGCGGTGGGATAGCCACAGACTACTAGATCGATTGCGGGTTCTTCACCTTCCATAGCTAGGCGGGATGTACACACGCGGCGAGCCATGGTAGAAGTCGCGATGGAAGTTCGATTTTAGCGGTCCTTTGAGCGCCTATTTTAGTATATCCTTAACCTACAGAGTTTTGTATGTATTGATGTTGTGATAATGTGTTTAGTGTTATGATAGCCTTGTGCTAAAATGCGCCGAACCGGGCAGATTCGGTGCCTTACCGGGCGCCCTAGTGATACAACATCGAGAAAACGTGGAAAAATAAAACCACGAGTCATGAAACAAGAGATATAATAAATAAGCGAGCCAGCCAAAGCAGTTGCCTTGTATATACATAAAAACCCGAGCAGTTATCCTTTTACAAACCACCTTTGCGATTACTCTGGAACCTCTAAGATTTACAACAACTATGGCGGGACGGGACCCGCGTACCACAGATGTACAAGAACCTCTGACTCGAAGCATACCAAAGATAAGCCTCAGAAGGCGGAGCTTTCAACAGCGAAATGAGATCCTAGGCGAGGATCCACGGCCGATGTACCTCTACTGCGGCATGAACGCGGCCCCGAAGGAGTCGATGGCGGTACCAAGTATGTGGCGTAAATCTGCGGATTAAATCATAACGATCTATATAAAGCGCGGAGACATGTATGATAACCAAAATCTGATGCAGCATAAGCGATCAAGTCGAGGACTACGCCACCAAAGTCACCACTCAAATATAACTATGGGTCTCACGCCACCCATCCATCATGTTCGCATCATGGCCACGTGCCCGGAATCTTGCGCCGGTGTAGACATGTCCGTGATGCGATAATATGAGCGCGTAGCCGCGTACCCGGAATCTTGCGCCGGTGTAGACATGCCCGTGTAACCTCAATAACAATATCTTGGGTGGTCAACCTGCGCGTACGTGCCCCGGAATCTTGCGTCGGTGTAGACGCGTCCGTGTTGCGATAATAACCATATATCGGGTAATCAACGGCGCGTGGCGCGTGCCGAATCTTGCGTCGGTGTAGACATGTCCATGTGACATCAACAAGAGCGATAATCAAAATGGAAACATGCCGTGGAATTCTCCATCGCTGCCGGCACGTCGAGTAAGTTCTCGACAAGTCAGCGCCTCTATCGAGGAGGCGGTAACCAGAAATACCACGCTTGCCAGCAAAGGCTATCATCACAAGCATAGGCAAGTTTCACAACAACAAGCATAGGCAAGTTTCACAACAACAAGCATGACAAGTTTCACAACAACAAGCGTAGGCAAGTTTCACAACAAGACATAGGCAAGTTTCACCTGACTCAAAGTACTTTCATTTTATGCCAAAGTCGGGTTTTAACCCCAAGTACTACATCGTTAAGTTCTTTTAAAGAGATCCATTACTTTTATAAAGTCACCGATACAGTAGTATTAGAATGACCAACCCACATTCCTTTTTCAAAATCAAGTAACAACATTCTTTTCTAAGTTCCGGTTTGCTTTAGTTTGATTACTCGAAACACCATTTTCAAATGGTTTCATAGTTCCCAAACTTAATCACTTGATTCCTTTTTAGAACAATTGAGTAATATATGTCTCAGCGTGAGAGTAGGTTATTCTTGTTTACAACATTCTTATTACATCGACCATGATCTAGAAAATGTAATATCATTTTGTCTTATCTTAGTTTCTATGCGGATGGAGGTTTCTCTGGTTTTAATACGATACATCATTATTCAATACATTTTCCTTTATTAGCATTTGCGATGATGCAATCGATACACATTCGATTTCGAAATCGATAAAACATTATCCTTTAAATAAAACCAAGTACTCATTACTCACGAATGAGGTTTCACGCAACATTCACATTAAAACAAATAAGTTAAGTCTCTTTATCTTATAAGATCAAGTCTCTTAACTTAACATCGATAAACCATTTTCTTTACCTCTCTTAAGACATTATACCTAACTCCATAAAACTAGTATAACTCTTTTTAAAACCTTTAAAACCAAGTGTTACTCTCACTTTAAAGCGATTTATAAATCTTTTGAAATACATAAGTTCTTTATTATAACTAGCGATTATAATTCACTTGATTACCTTTTAAAACCACAAAGTATTTTCTTACTACGTAAATTTATAACGACTTCCCAAGCGTTATAACACTTTATGTTTTAAACAATCAAAACCTGATTAACACGTATGCGTCTGCGTACTACATAGTTCACACATGCTCGTGCTAGAAGAGATAGGAAGGGATTCGCATGCCTCGCGACGATTTATCGACGATAAGCAAAATGCTCGAAGTACTACAACGCTAGCCACTTTCGGCTCGAGTAGAATCGCTACTCTTAGTACTTTCGCTATAAAGGTCATGGCGTCTAGTAACCCCAAAACACAAGTTTAACTTTACCAGAAAATTCGGCACCTCACACACAGCGTAAATCTCCTCACTATCGAGTAACTGCCAGCCAACCGGGGTTTATCGTCTATGGGCGTATACAATTCTACTCGATAATCTTACACAAGTCTCTTTGCAATCTGATCCTATGTAAATACGATTGATTCGGTTCTTTATTCTTGAGCTTAAGTCAAAAGACATTGCCACAATACTACGTTGATTCTATATATAGTATACTTGACTATATATTCTAACATGTAATTTCCAATTACAATAGAAGAACTGATAGTGTTTACCTCGATAAGCCCAAAATTATCCAAGTATGAAGTCGATCTGAGCAGCAGCTTAGCTCTACTCACTCCAAACAGCCCTTAGAAGTTACAACGACTTACCAACTTACAGCGCGACAACGGGTGAAGATTTCCTTAGGGTTTCGTTTTTGTGGCTAAGGAAGTATAATCGTATTTTACGGGCTTTTGTATAAGTGTAACCTTGGGAATACTACAAGGTATTTGGGCGTATTTGGACATAATAACAATACTAGGAAGTATTTCTATACCTGACAAAGGGGTATTATCACGAAAACAACTAGGCTGAGGGGTACCCAGCCGGCACCTGAGGGGAGGGTGGCCTCTCGAAAGCTTTCAAGGGGAGGAGGGCTTTTGGACGAATCCTGAAGCAAGAGGGAGAGGAGGGTTTTCAAGACTTGGAAGTTTTTGGAATGGATGAAGTCTTCACTTAGGGGTATTTATAGCAAAACCAAAGGCTGACGAGGGCGAGATCCTTCAGTGTATAGCAAGTGTAAGGACAGATTAAGCCAAGTGCACCTAAACCCTACTCCACAAAACACTCATGAAGCAAGCCCAGCATGGCACAAAGAGGAGCGATCGGCGAGGCGACCGATGCCTCTTGGGCGCCCGAGTCGTCAAGCACCCACTTGCTTCCGATGTGAGGTGACACATGTCACTCTCCGTTGATCCCAATGTTTAAATCTCGGAAAAATCCGCCAAAAATTAAAAATGTCATAGCGGAATTTTCCTACGGCGTGGAAAGCGTTTCGTCGGAAAGCGACTACTAAATTACTTGTGCCCAAATTTGAATCAATGCCTAACAAGGCTCAATTTCGTGCGTCGTCCATACGTACATACTGCAGAAATACGGGGTATAACATTCTTCCACGCTTAGAAACATTAGGTCGGAATGTTCCCTTCCCCGAATCTCTCGAAAACAAGCGGTGCGGTATTATAGTCTTCTTCTTATACTTACGAGAATCAAACATATACCCACGCTTTGGCCACAAAATGCTGTCGCGCGCCAAACCAAATCCACGCATGGCAGACAGCGCCGGTTATACAAAAGTCCTTTACGCGAGAGTCTAAAATATACTCATGGCACCTCGTTTCTACAAAAGAAGCTTGATCACAACGCGTTCAACTCCTCTCATCTGCCGTCATTACCGCTTCTCGAACACTCGAGCTCTTCTGGCTTATCGTACCACGCTTAAATCAGCGTTTACTGTTTCCAACCGCGCGGGTTACTACCTCGAACTTGGTCATGCTTACTTACCTGCGATTTCCTCTGGCCGTTCTGCGGCCTTCGAAATGGTGCAGTCGAACATATCTATGAACTAAATCACGATGAGTGCATCTAAACTTGGAGCCTTTAGCACCGCTCGTGACCCTGCCCACTGTGCGCGGGACCACTGAGAGGGTGACCGCTTCGCTCCGAAAGCGGGGCCTTGGGTTGTATAGCCCTGGCCCCGTATTGACCCGACCAGCTGTAAGCGCCCGACTTGACCGACGCCGATCGTGGAACATAACGGCTTCTACTTCATCTCGCACTAACCAGATTTTTAAATCACCTTATAGCGCGGCCTATCGAACATAACACTAACCATCATTAACATCCAATCACATACAAGTATACGAGGGTTAAGGATATCTGCATGAAATAGGTTCAGATGCTAAAAAGCTAGGAAGCTTCCATGCGACACTCCTCAAGTGGCCTGTTGCTCTAGTAATCGTATCACCACCCAGTAGCTACCACACAAGTGAATGGTCTCTAAGTCATGTAATGTACATTGGCGCCAAGAATAACAAGCTCCGCGGGTAGTGCTGCTGACCCAGCTCACGAAATCACGATTCTACCCGCGCATCGACGCAGGGGTAGGGTAAGTGAGCGCATCTGGCGAAACGACACCTTACTCGCGAACGTCCCGAAACACAGGAGCCACGACGCGCTGTCTGAATATCCCAAGGGTCAGAAAGGCTGCGGAGGACCACTGCGCAACGATAGTGGTCACGAGTACATAACTAGTCTTCTTCTTGAAGCGGTAGCCTCGGTCGCGCCAAAATATCAAGCGTGATCTTGGCGCCTTAACCTGTGGCGGTCGCTTTGCGTCGATCTCTGCGCTCCTCGCGCCCAGTCGCATGGAGAGCACGAATCACGGGCAATGTCCGTCTGGCTGAAGAAACTACTGCGCGCGAGACTTCGGCCATATAATAATCTAACGGTGGCGTGGCGATGCACCATATCCTCGGCGTACTCTGCAACAATGGCAGCGGGGGCGTGCTCGAGCGAAATCCGAAGCTTCGACATTGTACTCCGCGGCAGCGGTCGCCTGCACTGTCGGTAACAAAAATTTCAGCCGGCGCGTGCCCTCCATAAATACCATCGGAGGCGAAGTGCGTGATGAAAAGCCGAAAACTTCGTCCATCGTGCTGGCTGAGAGTCGCGTCGCTGCTCACCGGAAAGCTCAGCGAATCAAACCAGTCATTTAACGGTATCCACTTGTTGCGATACCGAACTGCCAGTCCTGGACTTCGACCGGTCTGACCTTGATCACCGCGCATGATCCTCACATGTAGCCAGGCGGATGAACTCCTGCGGATCATCCTCAGAGCCTCGACCCGTAAAACTACGGCGGGCATTACTGACTCGGAAAGTCGCTGCCTCAGACTATATACGCTCACCGGGTGCACGCGAGTCGAGTCTTTGGAGCTTCAGGCTGCGCGTCAGCTGTCCTCATATCTGGCCCGCAAACCACGGCCAATCGCCCGAGCCCGTCTGTGTGACCACGTCTCCACTCCATTTGCATGGGGTGGAGGCTCGAGTCTTGTAGTCTCATCGACCACAGCTGCGGCTCTGCGCAAACTCCTACTTGGTCTTGTGTGGCGTGAGAGCATTCCGCCCGTCGCCAGCAGCATCTCGGGTCTTGGCCAGGACTGCGCCCTCGTGCTCCTCTGTATCCCCTTTAGCGGCTCCTCGAGCTACGCCTTGCCGCTTACTACAGGCAGCACTATGCAGCCGGAGGCATAGCGGTAAAATGAAACCACGTGAGAGGGTCGACTCTGAAGGCATTCGACTCACAGGCACGATCTCGGAATGAGAAGAGTAAGAAACGATCCTCGTGTCCTATAGCCTCACGATTATAGATGCCAGTGCGACACGGCACTGCTTGTGTGTCAAGACTACACGAACCGCGATTACAGTAGATGCCCTCGAGACTAACACGGCTCACGATACCGCTGTTATGCGCCGGAGCCCGGGCAGATTCTTGGTCTGCACCGGTGCTACTGGTGATACGACGCCGAGGAGAAAACGGCGGAAAATAAAACACGAGTCATGAAACGAGAATATAATAAATAAGCGAGGCCAGCTTCGTGATTTGCGCGCGGTATATACATAAAACCGAAACGATTATCATTTTCACAAGCCTGCCTTGGCAGCGATTACTCTACGGGCATAAGATTTACAACTTGACTATGGCGGGACGGGACCCGCCCGTACCACAGAATGTAGCCAAGAACCCTACCCTGACTTCCGAGGGAAGCGGCACAAGGAATAAACCTCGAAGGAAGCGGAGCTTTCAACCTGACCCGAAATGAGATCACTAGGCGGGGATCCACGATGCCGTGTACCTCTACTGCGGCGTAAAGCGCAGCCCCGAAGGAAGTGCGATCCCTGGCAATAGTGCAAGTATCGTGGCGTAAATCTTGCGGTTAAATCACAACGATCCCATATAAAGCGGGAGAGCATGTATGATAACCAAAATCTGATACCATGACATAAGCGATCGGAAATCGAGGACTTCGCGCCCTCAGGAAGTCACCTTCGGAAATATAACGCGCTATGGGTCTCGCGCCCGCCCATCCGTCATGTTCGCGTCTATAACGCCGAACCGGTAAGATTCTTGGTGCACTACCAGCGCGCTAGTGATACAACATCGAGAGAAGACCGGCGGAAAATAAAACTGCATGAATAAGCCATGAAACAAGAGATATAATAAATAGCGAGCAGGCCCGACCAAAGCGATTTGCCTTTAGTATATACATAAAACCCGAGCAGTTTAATCACTTTTTACAAACACACCATGTGATTCTCCGATTTCGACTATGCGCGGCGGGCCCGCTGATGTCTGCGTCTGACTGGCGATAAGCCTCGGAAAGCGGGCTTGCTTAGATAACAGATCCGGCGATGTATCACGAAGCGTGCTACGTATGGCTCAATCGTAAGTGATCATACTAGTCAGCGAGACATGTGCGCGCCTGAATCTGTCCGCGCAATAGCGATGTCATCTCGAATGCGATTCATGCATCTACGCTTGACATCACGCGTTTCGCCAAAGTCATCAAATGAGTTTCGCGCCACAAATGGAAACATGTGAAATGCCGGCATAAGCATGTCCTGTCAACGGCGTAAACGCGTCGCATAACTCCATGACTCAGCGTTGTCAAAGAAAGCGTTCGATGTCAAAATATACGTCGCGCCTAGTTGCATATTAATGTGGCCCATAAATGGATAGCGACGGTATAATAAAACACAATGTCGCGTGATAGTTATATGTCTTTTTAAACTTTTAAAGAGATCCATTCTTTTATAAAGTCACCGATACGTAGTATTAGAATGACCAACCCACGCTTCCTTTTCAAAATCAAGTAACAACATTCTTTTCCTAAGTTCGGTTTGCCTAGTTTGATTACTCGAAACCACCGTTTCAAATGGTTTCATAGTTCCCAAACTTAATCACTTGATTCCTTTTTAGAACAATTGAGTAACATATGTCATATATGTGAGTAGTTTATTCTTGTTTATAACGATCTTATTACTGACCGTGATCTAGAAAATGTAATATCATTTTGTCTTATCTTAGCTTATGCGGATGGAGGTTTCTCTTGGTTTTAATACAACACATCATTATTCAATACATTTTCCTTTATTAGCATTTGCGGTGGTGCAATCGATACGTTCGATTTCACGAAATCGGTAAAACGATTATCCGCTTTAAAAACCAAGTACTCATTACTCATGAATGAGGTTTCACAAACATCACATTAAAACAAATAAGTTAAGTCTCTTATCTTATAAGATCAAGTCTCTTAACTTCTAACATTGATAAACCATTTTCACTTACGTAAGGTCGTTATAACTAACTTCCCGTAAAGCTATTATAACACATGTTTTAAACCAACCAAATCACTTAGCACGTATGCGTCTACCGTACTCATGGATTCACAATCATGCTAGAAAAGATAGGAAGAGGTTCGCGTACCTCGCGACGATTTATCGACAATAAGCAAAATGCTCCAATCTTCAACGCACTTGCTAGCCACTTTCCACTCGAGTAGAATACGCTACTCTTAGTACTTTCACTATAAAGGTCAAGCGTCTATTAACCCCAAAACACAAGTTTCTATCTTTCTAAAGAAAATTGTGCACCTCACATGGCAGCGTAAATCTCCTCTCTATCGAGGCGGCTACCAAGCCAACCGAGGGTTTACCGTCTTGGGCGTGTACAATTCTACAGTCTCTTGTCTGATCTATGTAAATCTGATTCAGTTCGGATTCTTTATTCTTGGGCTTAAGTCAAAAGACATTGCGAATACTAAGTAGTTATATATAGTATACTTGACTATATATGCTAACAAGCATGTAATTTCCAATTACAATAGAGAACAGATAATTACCTCGATAAGCCCAAAATTATCAAGTTATAATGTCGATCTGAGCAAGGTTTAGCTCATCAGTGCGCTCAAACCACTCCAAACAACCGCCAGAAGTTCTAACCAACCTGCTCAAATCTTGACCAAGCGAAGATTTCCTTAGGGTTTCGGTTTGAGACTAAAGGACAAAGGTAGTATTTAGGACTCTACGTAAAGAGGTATCTTTGGAATACTACAAGGTACAGGCTAAGGTATTTTGGGCATTATAACACTACTAGGGGAGTATTTCTATACCTGACAAAGGGGTATTATCTGAAAACAACTAGGCTAGGGGGTACCCCGGCGAAACCTGAGGGGAGGAGGAGGCCTCGGCCGAGACTACTCAGAGGGGATGAGTTGGGCGAACTCGACTAGAGGAGGAGGATTTTAGGCTTGGAAGGTTTCATTTGTGGATGAAGAGTCTTCATAAGGGGTATTTATAGCAAAACCAAAGGCGACGAGGCGAGATCCTTCCAAGTGTAAAGCAAGTGTAAGGCGAATTAAGCCAAGTGCACCTAACCCTACTCCACAAAACACTCGCAAAACAATCGCCAAACAAGGCCTGCACGAGGCCCACTGACCAGCCAGCCGACACTCCCGGCCGTCGTCTCCGAGGTGAGCGAAGTGTGTGAGCTCGGAAAAATCCGCAAAAATACAAAAGCGACATAGCGAATTTTCCGCCGCGAAATTCTGTAAGCGTTTAG